>CM031601.1:92016072-92040274 GCA_018398815.1 Conus ventricosus | reverse complement strand
GAAATTTTGCATGATTTTCAGAGTTGCAATCTACTGTCACTGAGGTTTTTTTCATTTTTTTTTTTTTCACCTCCAGACAAATTTGTGCATGGATTTCAGGCATCTACTGATGTATTTATTATTGCAGTTGATGTGATGTTGATCGTTTCAGACAACCTGAAGATATGGAATTCAATCTGTCCTTGGCTATGGCTTGTAATTACCCCCCACTGGCCAGGTACTGCATCCAGTCTAGCGACAGCAAGCAACCTCAGTGTGCATTGTTTCTTTCATCGCTGCTAATAATGCATTGTTATTTACTACTTACTCCCTTTGTGTGTGGGTGTGTGTGTGTGTTGCGCGCATTTGTGTGGGATGTGTGTGCGTGCGTGTGCGCATGTGCGATCGCTCGTTTGTATTTGTATGTGACGGCAGATGGTGATAGAGTACAAAAACTCCACTGATTACCTGTGCCGAAGTCACATATGCACTCACAGAATAGTAACCACTTCTGGCAACCGCACTCACCGCACCTGCAAGAAAATTGTTCAATAAACAATGGTAAGCAATCTACAAGGAGGTAATCTGTGTTCCACCTCACATTCAGCGAATGACTCTGCTGTTTTCATGGGACAGATGCCTCCGGGGCTCGTGCTAAGCAATTTGCCCAATCAGTAAGCTTAACAGGTCAGTCAGAGAGAAAATG
Source organism: Conus ventricosus (assembly GCA_018398815.1). Lineage (NCBI taxonomy): Eukaryota > Metazoa > Mollusca > Gastropoda > Neogastropoda > Conidae > Conus > Conus ventricosus. Next base: position 92,039,589 of record CM031601.1, on the reverse strand, counting down.
CCAAAGCATGGGAATGAAACAGTGCACCTATAATGCAGACAGTCGATATCCCGATCAGTTTCCTGGAGTACGTTTAGAATTGAATATTGACCTCCTACATCTATTGCTTGACCCACAAACTGAAAGAGGTTAACCCAGTTGGCAACGGTAAAACAGGTCTCATCTTCCCTTTATTTTTTTTCTTTCGGAAACAGGTGTTCTGACAGGCTGTTCTTCAGGCGACCATGTTCGCCACTTGTCTGCTGTTAGCGAAGGGCAGGAGAAGGAGCCCACATACATGTAGGCCTAACCCTTGCCTGTGACAAACTTGACATTTGGACTCTATCAGATCGAAGTGTGGCCAACAGACAGCCTATCGGAGAACGCAAGGCAGACAGAGGCCAGTCAGATTACCAGGAGTGGCGAATGCTTTAGAAATGTGCAGTGGAGTCCTTACTTGCGAAAGGTGAAGACACTTTCCTATCCCTCTTTGTCCTTGTCACGAGCACCAGACTGTCCACAATAAGCATCAAGATTGCACACGGAATGTGTTTCCTTGCATAAGACCTCTCGTGGAAGGAAAAATCAGACACGGAAAAGAATTGTACAAAATGGTGATCTCCATTAGATTCCGGGGGACTGCCACATCTGCTGAAGGCGGCAACCATTGAGGAGTTCCCATCCAGGAGATCAAGAGTCAGGCATGAGCCATGGTTCTGTTGAGAAGGCAGTACTCGGTAATCCCCAGTGCTGTCCATGAAGAATTTAATATGTTCCAACGTCCTCCTTTTCATCTGATCTTTCCCTTCCCCTCTTACCTCCTCCGAGTCCATCCCCGTAAGTCATTTTCATACTGACTGAGAACTTGCTCACCTGCATTTAAGTTTCAAAATGCAGTGACTGAGGGCGGAAAATGAAGCAAAATTTAGAAAGGGGGTTGTTGTTACCGCCAAGGACATAGAGTACAGGACAAGACACAATGCATTTCAACCTCTTGGTCTTCTTCAGGTGAAAACAAATAACATTTAAGACAGTGAAAACAAAGAACGAGAAACTACTTATCTTCTCATGTTCGCCTCACAATCAAATGGCTGCTGGAACGAAATGAGGCCACCCAGGAGGGATCATGGAGAGGATATAGAGAGGGAAGGGGGGAGGGGAGGTGTGTGTGAAACAGTGGGGTTTGTAGCTTGTTGTGTAGAATATATGATATATTGGTGAATGAATTAATGAATAAAGTGATTTTTAAAATTAGATAAATGAAATAAATTAATTAAATGAAATAAAAAAGAAATAGGAAAAAAGAATAAATTAACAAAAAAGAAACGAATAAAAAAAAAGAAACAAAATAAAATAAATAAGATAAATTGAAAAAAAAAAGAAAATAGAATGAAATAAAGTAAATGGAGGGTGGCTGCAACTTCTGTATGAAGTGGGTAGTCAGGAGATATAGTGGTGGTGTCTGTTTATGTGTATATGTATGAATCTGTGTAGTGGAAGATATTGCCGACTGGTGTTGAAGTGGTGGGTATGTATATTTATGTTACTGTTGGATGTTGATGCCTTGGGGTTGTAGTGTACCAAGTTTGGCAATGAGATGGGTTCTCTCGTGTTGTCTGTTCGAAGCTGTCACTATGTGATTGCCAAGTGCCAAGACTTTCACATGGTTGATGTTGTGTTGCGGTGGTTGAAATGTAGGCAACGGTTTTGGTCGGTGGTGGGGATGTCAGCCAGGTGCTCTGAGATGCGTTTCTCAATTGTGCGGATGTTTGACCTATATAGATCTTGCCATACCTGGCAGCGGATAGCATATACAATGTTGCGGCTCTGACAGAAAAAGTGCATTTAATAGTGAAGAGTCTGCCTGCCCACTTCATACAAAAGTTGGAGCCACCCTCCATTTATTTTTATTTCATGTCATTTTTTTTATATATTTAGAAGAAAAAAAATTTCTCATTTGTTTTATTTTATTTCTGTTTTTTTTTTTATTGATTTGTTTTTTGTTTATTCATTCATTTATTTTATTTTTTATTTATTTTATTTTCTTTTTTTTTTTGTTAATTATTTTATTTTATTTTTTTCCCCTACATCTGATTTTATTAGCATTACCCACACACCCACATACAACCACCGATACATAACTACTATCAACACCATCACCACCCATTAAAGTTGTTTATGTATCTGTTGATTAATTTTTTTTAATATTGTTAGTGCTATTATCACTATTATTACTATTATTATTATTATTATTGGGAGCCGGAATAGCTCAGTTGGTAGAGCGCCTGACTCGTAATCTTGGTGATCCTGGGTTGCGGGTTCGAACCTCCGCCGGGGCGTTTCGGTACAGGGGATTTTTCCCTCGGAGTTAACATTGGTTCTGACTCCCATTTCCCATACAGTCCTTCGAATGAGACTATAAACCGAGGTTCCGTGTGTGAACGCATGCATAACATCTTGCACACACGTAAAATCCCATCACCAACTTTCGGAAGAGTAGGCCAGTTTGGCCGTTGGTATGGATGACACGTTACACATAGCATGCACCCTGCGTGAGAAATGGAAAGAATGAAGGAAGTAAGGAAAATGAGTGATCGATATTGAACGATACTGACTGGATGACACGGAAACGACTGAATGAAGCGCCAGCTGGCAGCTCTTCAGTCGGCACTACCCAGGTAGGCAGCCCGTTGTGTAAACGAGTGTTGATTGTAAAGCGCTTAGAGCTTGGCCTGTAGCCGAGAATAGGCGCTATATAAGTATTCATTATTATTATTATTATTACTATTATTATTATCTTTTTTCTTTTTTTTTCTTTTTGCCCCAATAAGTACTATTATCAATCCACTGTTACTAGTATATCATACTGTTCTACACAACAAGCTACAAACCCCATTGTTTCACACACACATCCCTTTTTTTTCTTTACTCTTCCCCCAACCCCTCACTATTTCCTCTCCCATGATCCCCTCCTGGGTGGCCTCGTTTCCATCTGGTGGCCATTTTGATTGTGAGGCGAACATAAGAAGATAAGTGGTTTCTCATTCTTCATTTTCACTGTCCTTCAATGTTTTTTTTTTTTTTTTTTTTTTTTTTTTTTTTTTTTTTTGTGGCATCAGTTATCGAATCAATGGAGCACCTAAGGCGGTGATTTTCTGCTTTTTTTTTTTTTTTTTTTTTTTTTTTTCCCTAAGGCCAAAATCCACCTCTTCATTTTTTGGTGCTTCACATTGTCCTCTTCATCTGCCAAAAAAAACAAAAAGCGGAAAAAAAAAAAAAACAATTTCCACAACTAAGGGTTTTTTTGTTTGTTTTTTTTTCTTTCTTTTTTTTTTCTTCTTCTTCTTCTTCAACAGCCTCTTACACACCATGCATAGTCTGTATGTTCTCTACAAATGTACACAGTGGTGCAGATTTTAGTATTTTGGCATTTGATACAAAGTGTCTGGGTTCTAATGTGTGGTGAACTGGCACACTCACTCTGATCACGTTTTGTACATACAAAGAAAACAGCATATATTAAACAAACAAAAAAATATAATCTTCTTCGGTTTTTCATTTTGTTTTACACACACACACACGACACACACACACACACACACACACACACACACACACACACACACACACACACACACACACACTCTCTCTCTCTCTCTCTCTCTCTCTCTCTCTCTCTCTCTCTCCCCTCTCTCTCTCTCTCTCTCTCTCCTCTCCCTCTCTCCCGCTCTCCCCCCCCTCCCCCCCCTCCGCCCCTCTCTCTCCCCTCCCCCTCCCCCAAATATGTTAACACTGTAGTTATATGTTGAAGGCACAGTACCAGAGCAAAATTTGAGCGTAAGCAACCAATTTCGTATGTACACCCGCATGAAAGGATATCGTTAGTCCAGCTGCCCGTCTTCTCTCCATCCCTCTACCCAAGCGCGTGAGCACTCCTCACGTCACCCCACCGCCACCGCCACCACCCCACCACCACCCCCCGAACACCCCCGAACCCACCCACCCCCACTCTCACCCCCCCCCCCCCCTCCCAAATACCCACACACACACACATTCACACACACACACACGCACACACGCACGTGCACACATACACACACAGAGAGAAAGAGAGAGAGCGAAAGACAGAGGAGAGAGAGAGAGAGAGAAAGAGAGAGGGACAGAGGGAGGAAGAGGGACAGACAGACAGACTGATCGGCCGGTCAGGCAGACAGATGGACAGAGACGGCGTCTTTTAAATGAATTTAGCTGTTAGTTACATTAGAATGGTTGCTTCTGAATATGTATTTTCTTCTCAAATTTAATTGTTGATCAAAATGATTTGAAGCGAAGACAGTGCTTTTGTTTTCCGCGCTATACTTATACACATTTTGCCCAACAAAATTATATGATTAACTAAAACAAACTCTTTTTGGCTCAGTTCCTTTTTACAAACACCAAATAAGACATCCAAAACCAATAATTTTACTAGTTTTCCAATTTCAAGCCATAAAAGTACTTCAATTTTTTTCCAAAATAGACTTACATTTGGGCATTCAAAAAAGAAATGCTCAATGAAGTCAATCTTATCATTACAGCAATCACATTTGTTAGAGTCTGTTACTTTCATTTTTCAAGAATGATATTTGTAGGATAGATATTATGGTTTATTTTCCATTGTAGTTCGTGTAACCGAACTTCTTTTGAAACTTTTCTCGGCAAGATCCAGAAACTGTCGCTGAGAACAAAATTGAATTTTTTTTGCCAGACTTCATAAGCGTGAGGTTTTAGATTGATTTCATCTCCCGCTTTTAATAATGTCTTAATTTTCTTTGGTTTTACATTAAACTCACTATGGATGTTTTCACGACTCATTTCGCCACGTTGAATCCAGTTCATCCATTGTCTTGGAATTGCGTTGCAAACAGCGTTGTATTCAAAAATTACATTTGCTTTATTTTTATCTATTACAGTTGAAACTTCTTCTAAACTCAAGAGTCGGTTTTCATGTGCATGCACTATGTTTTGAACACATTCAAATCCATTTTCGAACCAATTTTGAAAATACAAAACCTTGCTCTTATATTGTACTAAAGTGTTATGAAATAACATTTGACTATGAACGTTCTTGCTGTCTACATCCTCCAATTTAATTTCTTTCTTATTATCTAGATATGTAATAATGACATCTTTCCAAAAGTCGTTTCCTATTTCACTCACTTTTTGTAGCTGCTTTGATCTGCAGTTTATCCTGAAAATATTTTGTTCTGTAGCAAGTTTACCCAAATGCCATTTGGGTATAAAGGTCCAGTTTTCGTTAGTAGCACAAGACAGCTTTCCAGCCCATTGTAAATACAAACATTTTTGAAATTCTAACATATTAATCATTTTAAGTCCTCCTTCACCATAGTCACTTTCCATTGTTTTTCTTTTCACCTTTTCGAAAGCTTTACGGTTGCTAAATTTTCTTTGCCAAATAAACTTATACAACAGTGTGTTCACCTGCCTAAGAATTACTTCCGGGATACCTATACATTGCATAACAAATGTCAACTGGCTAACAATATAAGATTTAACTATAACAATTTTGCCATGTATACTGAGATCCCTTCTACTCTACTGTTTTATCAAATTATGGATTCTTTTAACTCTACTTTTCCAATTATCTTCAATATTTCTAGCCATTGTTTCTGTTTGGAAATAAATTCCCAGGATTTTTATTTTATCAACGATGGGAAACGGTAAATTCTGTTCTTCTCCGCCTATACCTAGTCGTATTACTTTGGTTTTATGTAATTCAGTTTAAGTCCGGAAAGTTTTCAAACGAGTTAAGTATGTTTAAAGACATTATCATATCCTCGCTATTTTTAAGAAATAGTGTTGTGTCATCAGCTAATTGCTTTATTTTCAATACAGCGTTAACATTATTTTTTGGTGTCATGATACCTGAGATAGGACTGTTTCTTATCTTTATTGCCAAAATCTCTACCGCTAAAATAAAGGCAAGGGGAGAGAATGGGCAGCCTTACCTAATTCCACAGTTAACATCAAAAGCCTCAGAGATCCATCCACCATGGTTAATGCTATTTTGGCAATTGCTGGTTAAAACCGATATCCATGTCTGAAAGCAGTTGCCAAAACCAAACACTTTAAAAGCATGCAAGATGAATTTTTTACATATGGAATCGAAAGCTTTGGAATAATCTAGAGCCACGAGATATCCTGATTTACCCGTTATATTTAAATAATTTATCGCATCATCTATCGTCCTTACAACAGTTGCTATGTTTCTACCCTTTATGTACCCTACCTGATCCTCGTTAACTAATTTCGGTATCACCCTTCCTAATCTCACCGCTAAGGTTTTTGCCAGTATTTTGTAATCAGTGTTTGTTAATGTAATAGGTCGCCAGTTGTTTAACTTATCTCTATCTAAATCATTACCTTTGTGAAGTAATGTTATGACTCCTTGCTTTTGTGTAAAAGACAGCTCTTCTCTATTAAATGAATCATTAAACGAATCAGTTACTAGACGACCTACTTTGCTCCAGAAGAATTTATAAAATTCGGTGGTTATTCCATCGCTTCCCGGAGCGGAACCATTTTTCATCATCTTGAGAGCATCAGTCGTTTCTTCGAGTGTTACTGCACCTTCACATAATGCAGCATCTTCTTCTTCTAATCTCGCCATGGTCTCTTCCTCTAAGAAACTATCTGTAGCTGCCTTTACATCTGCAGCATTTGTTTTCTGATTATACAGCGTTTTATAATATGACACTTGTTCCCGTAGTAATTCTTTCTGGCTAGTGATAATTTCTCCTGAGTCCGTAACAAGCCGAGTGATTAAATTTTTTCTGCCTCTGGATTTTTCTATGCCTAAAAAGTATTTGAATTCTTTTCACCTTCTTCAATCCATTTAATTCTAGCTCTTACTTGTGCGCCTTTTGTTTTTTCAATCTGTATTAATTCTAGTTTTTGTTTTACATTCAGGAGATCTGTCTGAAGCTGTTCATTTTGGGGTCATCTATTATTCTTCTCTCTGTTTGCTGAAGGCGACTCTGTAGTTGCAGAAGTTCGTTTTTTTTCTTACAAGACACATTTTTACCAAATTCAACGCACAAGTTCCGTATTTCTAATTTACATAACTCCCATTTCTCTACACTGTTAACATGATCGTTCTCTAACCAAACGGAATCTAACAAATTGTTTATTTTCTGTACAAGCTCTTCATTCCTCAAATAACTATTGTTGAAGCGCCAGTAACCAGGACCACGGATAAAATTTCCTTCATTAATATCCAATACAATTGCCTTGTGATCCGAATTGGGAGAAAGTACATGTTGGCATGATGCACATGAACTCAGAATGCTCTTTATCAAATGGATGGTGATTTCTCCATACATCTGTTAAACTTAAACTGTCAATGGTCTCATTTAATACCTTAACTTCTCTGATATCATGTGGTCTACCAGATATAATATCAAGTTCATTGTTCAAAACACAATTTAAATCTCCTAGGATAATGAGATCTTCTTCATTAAATTCACCAAAATGTCATTCATGCTTTGAAAAAAGGAAATCTTATCGTTTGGTTCATTAGGCGCGTACACATTTGCTATTACAATATTCCGTTCAAGGTATGTAACAGAAACAACAAGCATTCTTTTTTGTGACCTTATTAATTTTTACTTCACCATGAAAATTTCTTGAAATTAAAATCACCTCCCCCCGACTTTGCGTTGTACCTTCATTATAAAAGATATTACCACCCCATTCTTTGTTCCATGTTTCAATTTCATTTTTTGTTACATGAGATTCTTGTAAACAAATAATATCCATATTTTCTTTTTTTAAGAAATTAAACACCGATCTTCTTTTCATTTTGTTTCGTAACCCTCTTACATTCAAAGAGGTAATACGTATATTATCCATCGTAACATTTTTTGTTTTCTTTCAATTTCCTTTTGTACCCTTTTTGTTTTCATGGACATCCATAAAAACAAAATTGACATGTATATTATAATATCAACCATAATCATCAATGACACATTTCAAGCAGTATGCAAACTCACAGTCCGTTAGACAATAGCCAATCCGTCGTCAAAAGGTGGATGGGTCACACACAGCGACTACTGCCACCGTTCAACCGTCGCCCTCTCAGAGTCGGAACGCACAGGGCTGACTGAACCCGACTCCTCCCGTCTGGGGACCTTTCCCGCCCCCTCCCTCGGGCTGTGTCGCTCTCTGGAACGGCCACGCTTGGGGTGTCTGACCGTACACGATGACCCTGTTTGAGGGAAGACAGAAGGGTAGACTGGCGGGTCGATGATCGGCTCCTGTCAACACGCTTACTGGGCTTTGTACCATCGTTTGTAGCTTTTTGTTTGCTGTCTGTCTTTACATTGCTTTTTGTCTGTGTCGGTTGGTCATCGTTTTGTTGTCAGTGCAACTGTCAGAGAGTTGGCATGACTGGTCACCCCTTTTATGGCCACTCTGTTTACATTCTCTGCAAACTACCTCATTCTTGCACCCTGACACATGATGACCAGACTGAAAACAGCGGGAACAAACAACAGTCTTTTGCAGAGACTTTTGTTCTCTGTGATATATCTTTGTTGAAAAAATACTTATTTTCATGATTTTATCAAGTGGAGACTGGGGACGGTAATAAACAGAAATCTTCGCCCCGTTAAGAATCTTGTTAGTTTATTATCTTTGTCTCTGGCTCGCTCCATTTTTATCTGCGAACGCAGTTCACAGCCAGCCTGCGCAAGGGCATGTTCAATCTCTGAGTCCGCAACTGAGATAGGGAGGTCGTCTATCCACACTTTTGTGGTTGGTTTTTCCTCACCTGTATCTCGCAGAATGTATGGGTTGGTGTTGGATACCTGGAGTGAGGTGTCGCGTAGAACCAGACCTTTCAGTAGAAGTTCCGTACGGGCCCCCTTGGTTGCTGGGTAAATACGCCACAGACCCCTGATGTTTTGGGCTCCGAGAATGGAACCCTGTCCTGCCACTCTTTCGGCAGCCAAACATACCTCCAGTACCGAAGGCCGATTGTCGAGGTTGTCCGGATGTCTTTCTGTTTCAAAAAGACTGATTAACTGTAGAAAAAGTTGCCATGATTTCCGTAACAGAACGATGCAGAAACGGCTGAAGCGCTATGACTGACGAGAAAAAGCCCGTGCTAACAACTCGCTTCAAACTCAAATTCGGTCCGAGCAGAGAGCGACCGCTTCGTGTCCGCACGCGACGAACGTCACTCACCGAATCACGTCCTTCAATGTTATTTGTTTTCACCTGAAGAAGACCCAAGATGTCGAAATGCATTGTGTCTTGTCCTGTGCTCTGTCTGTGTCCTTGGCCGTAACTAACCCCCCCCCCCCCCCCCCCCCCCCCCCCTTTCTAAATTTTGCTTCAACTGCATTTGTTTTCCCCATCTGTGTATATTTCCACACTTTGTTCGTTCGTTGCGGTCCCACCTGAGAGAGACTGACAGCTAAAGAGTCGTTTCCTCAGTGTTTGTTGCGTTAATGTGGATGCTGAGTACTTTAACATTCATTTTCATCATGGTCATCATCGTCACAGCTACAACCACTAAAGCTGAGTTTTATCAACTAATTGGGTCTTAATTCTTGACGAGGAGGAGTGCCTCACAAAGACTTTGAACAGGGGGCCATCTAAATTCTATGAATACCTGGGACATCAATAGAAGACTCCTCAGTGCAAACCGTCGACTTAAACCACTGTTTTCGGTGTAGTTCAGTCGTCTCCAGTCACTGCCAAATCTTCTTTTCTTGGCACCTTGAATGAGTCGGGCTCAGCTTTCGTACTGACTTCTTGGCCAGAATGATTTCTTTTGCATCATGCGCACATTTGATACTAAATAGGTCAGGTACAGCTTAGTTGAATGTTTTTTTTTTTTTGTCAAAGCTCCTTAGTTATCAGCGCTGGTATTTCAAAGACCTTTGTTTTGGGGATTGGGGACTGTCTGCATTGGGAGGTGCTTGCATTAGCCATGGCTCTGTGCATGTACTACATTTGCTAGTAGTTAATTCCAGTGTGTATGTGTGTGTGTGTGTGTGTGAACGACTGAATGCGTGTGTGCATGCGTGTGTGTGATTTAAACAGGACTATCTACACACAGCGATGCTGTCGGCTCTGATCCACGAAAAAGAGGACTTTGTTCAACTGTTCCTTGACTCCGGCCTAAACCTTGTTGAGTTCCTCACCTGTGAGAGACTGCAAATCCTGTTTGACCCGGTAAAAACATGGTTGACTGCCATTTGGTTTCAACTGATTTTGTGTATGTGTGTGTGCTTTGAAAAAGCCAATGCAATTGGTAGTGTCTTTTTATGTCATTTAATTTTTAAAATTTTTTTTAACTACATCTACCGATGAGGTTATGCATTCATACCTATATCTTTGTTTGTCTGTCAACACAATAGGGCCAAAAACTACAAAACTACAGAAGTGGTTTTAACAAAAGCTAGGACAAAGAAGAAGTGTAGCCAAAGAGAGAAAACAGGTGCAGATCTCCATCAAAGGACACACGCAAGATCTGTTCCGCTCTGACAGAGGTCTGTGCTGTCTTGAGTGGCTAACAAATTTAGTTTGTTCAGTATCATTTTCTTATAGATTCTTTATTTGGGAGGGATCTGCTCATTTTGATCCTATATCCATCCATCCATTTGTGTGCGTGTGCATCTGCGCATATATGTGTGTGTGTGTGTGTGTGCGAGCATGCATGCATGCGTGCGTGTGCGTGTTCATATATTTATATATATGCCACTGGTGAAGGATTTTATGTTTATAATAATCATAGGTTTTTTTTTTGTTTCCGTTTCCTGTCTCCCACATTATTCCCCTCTCTCATACCCACCCTTTTTATTTCTTTTCTTGTTTTTCTTAATTTTCACCCAGTTCATTGTCATAATGGAAGATTTGTTAGTCTGCTCTTGTTTCCCCCATCACACCCACTCCACTTCTTCAACATATAATTCTTTGGCAGATTGCATCATTTACGACATCAGAGTGAAAACTGTTATGTGCAATTCTTAGCTGCAGTCATTCGTTGGGGGACTGACAATGCTTGTCAGATGTTTGACGGTAGAGCTGATCTCCGAGACTGTTGACACCTCTTGACCTCTTTTGTGCCCTTGAATGGATCCTCAAGCATAGGCTTAAAGATTTTCCACAATATTTATTGTTCTTTACATAATAATTTACTTTTTCTCCAGTGCATATCCTTCCAGTGCTTTTTTTCTTCTCATTTTACAGTTTTTACCCTTCACTGGTTGCTTTAGGGTTGCTGTTGGAGTTTGGTTTTGAACCCTTGGTGGTGAGAATACCACAGATTTACAGACTGAGGTATAATTCCATTAAATACCAGAGAAGACCAACACAATCAGCCATATCCTACTGATGAATCCAAATTAACAGTCAAATGGCCTTTGGGTAGACGCTATAAATGCTTTTGTTTCATCTCTCTCTCCCTCTCTCTCTCTCTCTCTCTCTCTTTCTCTCTTCAACTTTAACGAGTAATACGTCAGTCTGTTCCATGCTCATACAATTGTTTTCTCATGTATTAATGCGTTTGGCTTGCACTGAAGTTTATGATGACAACAGTTACGCGTCCTTATGTGTGTGCTAGTCTATGATGTGCATATGCGGGCTACACAAATAGGGGTGTGCGCGTGCCTGCATGCATGCACACATGTGTTTGTGTGTGTGTTCGTGTATGTGTGTGTATGTGTGTTCACTGCATAAAGGGAATGATTACAATCTGTGAGTGCGTGCATGTGTGTGTGTGAGATCACTGCATAAAGGGAATGGTTGCTATTGTGTTGTGTGTGTGTGTGTGTGTGTGTGTGTGATCACTGCAGAAAGGGAATGGTTACCACGCATGTGTGTGTGTGCGTGCACACGTGTGTGCTTGCGTGCATGCATGGGTGGGTGTGTGATCACTGAATAAAGAGAATGGTTACAATGTTCCAGGTGCAGGCAAAGTGCGAGGGAGAGATCCTTCAGTTCCTGAGGAACACACTGAAGGTTGGTGAATATATGTGGAAAACTGATATGGCATAAAATCAATATTCCATTGGTTATCTGGAGCATTTATGGATATTTTGATTAATTGATTGATTCATTCATTCATTTATTTATTTTATGTATTCATGTATTGATTTATTTGTTACTCTGTTCATGTATAAGCACATATTTATTAGCAGGAGGAGAAAAGTGCTGTTTTCAGTCTTATGGAGAGAGGAGAGAGTTTCCACAATATTTTTTTATTTCTCTTAGATCAGATGTCCCACCGATCATTTTAAGGCATACATCTGGGTTGTGTTTTGGCACCACCAGTTAAAGACTGCTGACAATAATCAAGATCTGGAAGTCAGATGTGGCAAAGAGAGCTTCCATTCACAGACTGTCCATGCAGGGATCAGTTACTCTTGCTGTGGAAAACGATGAGCTGACATGGCAAATGGAAGGGTGTCATGTGACGTAGCCTCACATCAAGGCATGTGAGCTCCATCACATGTAGTAGTGATATGATCATTTCCCATGCCACTACTTAAAACGGAAGAATATTCATGTGGCTTGACTAGTGTAGCGGGCGTCCCCAAATAATTGTGAGTTATACTCATTCAAGAAACAAGGGTGGTCATTGGGTGAAAGTGACCATGAGAGATAGTTTAACAAGGGCTGGTAAGGTGCTGGTCATGTGTTTTGAACACTGAGTATGCACTCACTAGGAGGAGGGAGGAAAGATCAGTTTTAACCAGCAGATGGCCTAGAGACGCGAACCTGTCAGGACGTTGGTCTCTCTGCTGACCAGTCATTACCAGCCCTTCACCTTTACCTTCGCCCTTCACCCTTCGCCTTACAACCGTGAGGTGGTTGAAGATGGCCATGGTGTGGGGAACACACCAGTAGGTCAGCCCCTACAAGTAAAGACTCCAGGGAGAGGAGTCGGAACTCGTAATCTCTCAGGGACAGGAGAAGTCGAGGGAGAGGAGTTGGAACTCTTCATTTCTCCGGGACAGGAGAAGTCGAGGAAAAGGAGTCGGGAATCATATCTCCAGTGACGGGGAAAATCAAGGGGCGATACGATGTCTGTGAGAGACAGGGAATCATGGTAGTATGAAGTCTTGTGTTTGATGCAGGCGTGGCATCAGTGAGTACTGGAGTTATTTATTCTCTGGATTTTGGGCTATTGTAATGTGAAGGCCATGACTTGAATGAATGAGTTTATATTTCGGTTGTGAAGAGAGATACATGCCTAAAATCTGTTTTATAAATTGTTTGATGTGATTTAGTAAAGTGTTTTCCCGAAGGAGAGGGGGAGAAGAAAAACATTCGGTAGTGCGCCTTTTGGTTGATTGGAAAGATTGCATGTGCGTATGGAGTAAATGCTGTCATGAATGCGCGTGTGCAAAAGTGACAGTGTGACAGTGGTGACCACGACGTAGCTGCCGTTTGTTTCCCTGGAAAAAAAAAGAAGATATATTTACATTAAAAAGAAAATAGATTTTGATTTGTACCCTCAAGGGTTTGAGGGAAGGAAAAAAAAAAGATTTTGATTTGTACCCTCAAGGGTTTGAGGGAAGAAAAAAAAAGAAAAAGATTTTGATTTGTACCTCAAGGGTTTGAGGGAAAGGAAAAAAAAAAAGAAAAGAAATTAGTTGATTATTTATTGTATATAATATTTGCATTTGTGTTTTTTTTTCTTTCTATATGTGTTTCGGGTGGTTGACATTTCTTTTGGTTGCTCTACTCCGTTAAGGGTTTTTTTTTGGTAGGATTTCTTTTTGACCCTTCCCCACCTCAGGACCGATAGCCTCAACCTCCTCTTGCTCGTGCTGGCAGCAAGGGGGCAGGGCGTTGAGGAGTCGCCGTCCTTCCCCTAGAGTATTAGATTTTGTTTTGTCCCCTTCCCCAGGACTGATTAGCCCAACCTCTTCCTGCGTTTAGCAGGGGGGCATGGCGTTGGGAGAGTCGGTAGTCCTTCCCTTCTCGTAAATATCTATTTCTTTCCCTTTCCTATTGTTTCATTTTGATTTTTCCCTTGCCCCTCAGAGTGTGGGATCGACTTCACCTCCGTCACGCAATAGTGTAGGTGGTGGAGTTGATTACCGCTCAACCCAAATAAACATCTTTATCTTTTGATTAATTTTTTTCTGTGTGTGGTGCGAGATTTTCTTTGAGTTTGGGTGAATGTGCATTTATTAATTGATTGTTTATCATTTTGCATTATTACTGTAGTGTTGGGTATATTGTGAGTGATTTGTTTTTCCCGTCTCCAGTTTCACGGGGGACAGTGACCACTAGGGTGCTGTCTAAGGGCTTCTTTTGCTGTTCTTGATTTCTTCTCACTGTTCCGATCCTGCGTATCCTTTCATTTCCTTTTCACCCCCTTTTTCAAAAACTCTACACTTCTTTACAATAAGCTCCTGTCTAGTTTTCTTTTCAACATTTTCATCTTTTAGGTAGGATTTCCGCTAGTTTGTGTTTCTTCCCCTCTTTTTTTGTTTGTGATTCCATTTGTTTTGTAAATTTATATTCATTTTTTGTATAAGGCGGTACATTTGTTTTGTAAATTCATTTGAAATTAAGTAAGAAAGAAAGACTGACAACAGAACATTTAAGAACTAAAACTTTATAAAGAATTTATTTCCAGAAAACTTTAGTATTGTGTTTTTTCCTTTCCCAGGAAAAAACAGATTAGCATTGAACTTAATTTTTTTTTAAATTCCAAATTGATACCTGTTTGAAAACAATACTTCTGGAAAAATACATTCCTTGTGTTTCATATTTACCCTGTTTTAGTAAGCGGTTTTCTGTTTACACCGGAAATTGAATTCTATTTGTATATACTATAGTTACGTTTTTGTGAAACATAAAGCGCCATCATATATCGCCTTATTTTAGTCATACTTAGAGATTGTTTTGTGTTTATATCTGTTGACGGTTCATTATGGATGATTTTGATAAATATGTTCAACAAGCGGAACGCTTGGGTTTTGATGGAGAAAAACTTACTAACTATGTACAACAATGCATAGATAGGGCAGACAGGCTAAGAGAGAGAGAAGAAAATAGACTACAGAGGGAAGCTGAAGCTGAAGAATAATAGATTACAGAGGGAAGCTGAAGCTGAAGAAAATAGACTACAGAGGGAAATTGAAGTTGAAGAAAAAAGATTACAGAGGGAAGCTGAAATTGAAGAAAAAAGACTACAGAGGGAAGCTGAAGATAAAGAACGTCAATTCAAGTTGAGGCAGTTAGAAACTAGAGACTGATGCTGAAATTAAAAGATTTACAGGCATCGAGAGGAACCTCCACAGTCGGTTCCGCAAGCGCGCCTCAACCAAAAACAGCATATATTCCAAAGTTGCCGCCTTCGAGGAAAAAACGGATGACATTGATAGTTTTCTTTTCCGATTTGAAAGTCACGCAACGTCTTGTGGCTGGCCAAAGGAAAAGTGGACATTGTATATTGCGTCGTTGTTTAAGGGTAGCGCTTTGACACTGTACCACACACTCGCGGCGAAACAAAATTTAACTTGGGATCAGTTGAAAGAAGAACTCCTCAAGAAATTTCAATGTTCTGCTGATCGTTTTCGCGAACGTTTCCGTTCTGTGCGCCCTGACAAAGGAGAATCATTTCCGTCGTTTCTAATCCGTATGAGTCATTGTTTAGATCGATGGATCGATTTATCAAAGACGAACAAAACTTTTCAATCACTGCGAGATCTCCTTCTTAGAGAACAACTTTTCCAGAGCGTGAGCAAAGATCTGGCCACTTTCCTTAAAGAAAGGCAATTTGAAAGCGTTGAGGAAATGTGTCAGATGGCCTGATCAATATTGTATCGCTCACCCAGATAAGGGCGTGGCTAGGAAAGGAGAATTTTCCATCTTTGAGTCTCATGCGTCATGTACTATCCCATCAGGACAGGGATGTTACAGGAAAGGAAATGTGGGTCATTTCTGAGTCCTCAAGGATATACTTATCCTAGGAACGGACAGGGATCTTTCCGCGGTTCGAGTGACTTTCGTCAGTACCAGTACTCACCGCGGAGAAGACCCGTTACTCCTCAGCAAACGTTCCGAGGTCGGGGACAACGACCACCGCGTAGACCTTTTGGGCCAGTTCGTGGACAGAACCGAAGTTCACAAAATCAGTCAGCTGCCGATCAGACATGCGATGTTTCTATTTAAGTTCCATTTGAGAAGGAATTGCCCTTTCAAACCAAATGATTCAAAATCCGCATTAGTCTCCACTGATTGTGAAGAAGGCCTTGTTTTGGCACCAGATCAATCGGTTGATGGACTGGTGTTAGAAAATGGAGCCATCAACGGACTGCAAGCTTCGGTTTTGCGAGACACTGGGTGCACACCGCTGGTGTAAGAAAATCTTTCGTGCTTCAAAACCAGTATCTCGACACTGTCCAAAAGTGTAGGTCGTTTGGAGGCAAGATTGAAACGTTTCCGCTGGCGAAAATTTCGGTCGATACACCGTACTACTCCGGATTTCTTACCGCCTGTGTCATTGATAACCCAGTCTGCGACTTGATCTTGGGCAATTTGCCAGGTGTCGCTACAGTACATGGTGGTGCTGGAGGATCGTTTGTTCCTTGTCTTGTGAGTACCAGATCAAACATCATAGAGCAGGGAAAGGCTACAAAGCCGCTAAAAATCTCAAAACTGGATGAACTCCAGATTACCCCAGATGATCTAAAAGAAATGCAGGGAAAAGACGAGACGTGACGACAATACTTTCTGCTGCTAAACAGACTGTAACTGACATACCAACGGACAAACCAACATACATACTGGACTCTGACATTCTCTACAGGTGTGTACCTGGACAGGACAACAAACAAGTTGTTGTTCCAAAGCCACTTAGAGAGACAGTACTACACACGGCTCATGATGCATTGTTCGTGGTCACTGTGGAATCAAAAGAACATTAAAGAGAGTTCTTGATTCTTTTTATTGGCAGGTGTCACAAAGGAAGTTACAGAATACGCCGCCTCATGTGACATTGCCAAAAGACATCTCAGAAAGGTCGCGTCCATGTGCACCTTTGCACAAAATGCCTCTCATTTCGTTCCATTTCGGAAGGTGGCTATTGATCTTGTTGGGCCTTTATCACTGTCTTCTTCTGGATATCGCTATTATCTTAACTTTGGTGGATACAGCGACAAGGTATCCAGAAGCGATTCCACTGAAGAAAATTGATTACAGTGTCTGTTGCTGAAGCCTTACTTGCGATTTTTTCCAGAGTGGGTCTTCCAGACGAAATTCTCTCGGATTGTGGAACGCAATTCATTTCCGATCTCATGAGAGAAATTTACAGACTGTTGTCAATCTCTTCCATTTCAACCACGCCATATCATCCCCAATCGAATGGCTATGGTTGAACGTTTCAATGGAACGTTTAAAGTCCATGTTGAGAAAGGTTGCAAGGCAGGAACCCCATGAATG
Organism: Conus ventricosus; assembly: GCA_018398815.1. Taxonomy (NCBI): domain Eukaryota; kingdom Metazoa; phylum Mollusca; class Gastropoda; order Neogastropoda; family Conidae; genus Conus; species Conus ventricosus. The sequence continues at coordinate 92,022,138 of CM031601.1, read as the reverse complement.
GGATCGTTTCATACCGGCTTTGCTTTTCGCAATGCTGGGATTCTCACCATTCGAGCTTCTTTTCGGTCACTCACCAAGGGGTCTTTGGATCTACTGATGACACAATGGACAAATAAGACGGACATCCCTGACAGTAAAACTGTTTACCAATACGTTTATTGAACTGCATAATCGTTTGAAGGATGCATGTGAGCTTGCTCAACAGTCAGCTGATAGAAAAACAGATGCTACAAGGTCTTTGCAGACAGAAAAGCAAAGGCACGTTCCTTCAGTGTAGGGGATTAAAGTCCTTTGTACTACTCACTGATGAACATAACAAGCTTCGTGTTATGTGGAAGGGTCCTTTTCAGGTGGTCGAAAAAACTTTCTGCAGTTAATTATAAGATCAAATGGCAAACACTGAGAAGGTATTCCATGTCAAACATGTTGAAGAAGTATGTTGAACGAACAAATGTTGCCATCAACCAGTCAGTTGAATGGATTTGTCCTATGTCAGAAACCGATGTCAACATGACGGATATTATCAGTGATGAATTTGTACCCAATGTAACGTACAGGGACAGATCAAAGGTTGTGAAAACAGCAAATGTAGGAGTGTTAACATTACCAGTGCAGATGATGTTGTACCCCTTCCTACTCTATCCATCAAAGGTGAAATCTATGATGATGTGGTTCTGTCGAATGATTTGTCTGTAAGTCAGACAGAACAGATCAAAGAAATTTTGAAAGACTTCCAGGATGTGTTGACAGATACTCCAGGTACAGTGACTGGTATTGAACCACATAGTATTCAGTTAACTACTGAAATCCAGTGCGAACCAGACCATACCCCTTCCGTTTGAAAAAAAAGAGGTTATCGAGAGAGAAATCAAAGTTAATGCTGGATTTAAAGGTCATAGAACTTCTACATCTCCGTACAGCTCACCAGTGTATTGGTGGACAAACCTGATGGCTCGGTGCGTTTCTGCATCGATTACAGGAAATTAAATAAGATCACTGTGTTCGATGCCGAGCCCATCCCAGACATTGAAGAACTTCTGTGTCAGCTCTCAGAAGGAAATATATTTTGTGAAAGTAGACTTGACTAAAGGATACTGGCAGATTCCAATGGTTGAAGCTGACAAGGAAAAGACGGCATTTCAAACACCTTTTGGTCTTTTCCAATGGACGAAAATGCCATTTGGTTTGCAAAATGCCCCAGCTTCTTTTGTAGAATGATGCGAGCCCTGAAACTCCATGAATGTGGTGCAGTCAGTTTTTTTGATGACATTTTGTTGGCTGCAAGGTCATGGAGTGACCTCCTTTCTAACTTACGAGCTGTTTTTTCCAGACTCAGAAGTTTTGGTTTGACTGCGAGGACCATCCAAAATTCGTGCCGGTTTTCAAAACTCTCGAGTTTTTGGTCACACTATTTCAGTGGGGAAAAAATGATGCCAGAGCAAAGAAAGTGGAAAAGATTTTATCTTTACACAAACCCACTACAAAGAAAAGATCGGTCACTCATCGGATTGTTGTCTTACTATAGACGATATGTACCCCACTTTGCGTCCCTGACGGCCCCTTTGACTGAACTGACGAAAGGGACGAAGAACAAAAGTATTGTGTGGTCTGATGAGTGCCAGAGGGCTTTGGAGTGTGTTCGAACACACTCAACTCATTTCCTGTTCTGTTGTTACCCTCCCTCTCAGAAGACTTTATTTTGAGAACCGATGCCAGTTCCAAAGGAATGGGAGCGGTACTGCTGCAGGAAAAAAGTGATTTGTTACATCCAGTGCAATACGCCAGTAAGAAGTTCTCAAAGACACAGGAGAAATACTCCACTATTGAGAGAGAGTGCTTGGCTATTGTATGGGCATGTGAGAAGTTCGCCAGGTTCTTGACTGGAAGAAAGGTTCGGTTACAGACTGACCACAGGCCATTGACTTTCTTGCAATCGTCAAAAACTAAGAACAGCAGATTATTAAGGTGGTCTTTGGCATTGCAGGAATTCCAATTTACCATTGAACCAGTGCTGGAACACAAAATGTCATGGCAGATTTATTGTCACGTGTATGAACATTCATGGACAAATGTAACTGTCTTCAAGGGAAAGGACTATTCCTGTTTTTGTCTTTCTTAATGATTACGGTGTGATCACATTTGACAGTGCATTGTATGCTACTGACTATTTAAATCAAGTGGTATTTATGCTTAATTTGCTTGTTGAAGTGACTATATGTTTTACAAGCAAAAACTACTTGATGTTGATGTATTTACATATCTATTCTTTGCTTTATTCTTTCGTAAAGAATGAAAAAATCATCATGTATATTTAAGTCTAACTTGCTGTGAAGATGAATATATATGTATGTGTGATGAGCAAATAACCCTTTAGAAATGTATATACACATGTTTTGATTGTGCAATGAGACAAACCAATTGTTTTCATTTGTCACTGTCAACAATGGAGGAGGAAAGAATCCTCTGGAATGAAGGTTTATGGCACTTCACTGGAATCTGTTTCATACTGATCTTCAATTTCCCGCATCCCTTCCATTTGCCATGTCAGCTCATCGTTTTCCACAGCAAGAGTAACTGATCCCTGCATGGACAGTCTGTGAATGGAAGCTCTCTTTGCCACATCTGACTTCCAGATCTTGACTTTGGTCAGCAGTCTTTAACTGGTGGTGCCAAAACACAACCCAGATGTATGCCTTAAATGATCGGTGGGAGGAGGGAGGAAAGAATCAGTTTTAGCCCAGCAGATGGCCTAGAGACTCGAACCTGTCAGGACGCTGGTCCTCGTTGCTGACCAGTCATTACCAGGTGAGCCATAGATAGTTGGGAAAGCTACAGGGGAAAAAACTAAGAAAAGAGAAAGAAAGAATTCATATGTTGAATTATGAAGCAGGTTACTTACACGTGTCACACTGTCACTTTTGCACACATGCATTCATGACAGCATTTACTCCATACGCACACGCAATCTTTCCAATCAACCAAAAGGCGCACTACCGAATGTTTTTCTTCTCCCCTCTCTCTTCAGGGAAAAAACACTTTACTAAATCACATCAAACAATTTGTAAACAGATTTTATATATGTATCTCTCTTTACTCTGAGAGATAAACTAAGTGATCCAAGTTTCTATAAAGTCATGGCCTTCAAACAACATTGGCCTAAGATCCAGACCAGGAGAATAAATTAATTCTTTCACTCCTTGATGCTATCCTGCCATCAGAATTTGGACTTGCTCCATACCATCATGATTCCCTGTCTCTCTGAGACAGTGTATCGCCCCCTTGAATTCTCCCGTCCTGGAGATAGGAGTTCCGGCTTCTCTCCCTTGAGTTCTGTTCACTGGAGTGATTGAGTTCCCACTCCTCTCCCTCATCTTCTCCTGTCTCTGGAGAAATGACGAGTTCAACTCTCTCCCTGGAGTCGTTAATTGCCGGGGCTGAACTACCGGTGGGTTCCCCACACCATGGCCATCTTTAACCACCTCACGGGGTGAAAGGTGAAGGGCGAAGGCCGAAGGGTAAAAGGTGAAGGGCTCTGAAACACGAATAAGGTTCGTGTAAGTAACCTGCTTCTTAATTCAAACATTATGAATTCTTTCTTTCTCTTTTCTTTAGTTTTTCCCTGTAGCTTTCCCCAACTATCTATGGCTCACTGGTAATGACTGGTCAGCAACGAGGACCAGCGTCCTGACAGGTTCGAGTCTCTAGGCCATCTGCTGGGCTAAAACTGATTCTTTCCTCCCTCCTCCCACCGATCATTTTAAGGCATACATCTGGGTTGTGTTTTGGCACCACCAGTTAAAGACTGCTGACAATAGTCAAGATCTGGAAGTCAGATGTGGCAGAAGAGAGCTTCCATTCACAGACTGTCCATGCAGGGATCAGTTACTCTTGCTGTGGAAAACGATGAGCTGACATGGCAAATGGAAGGGGATGCGGGAAATTGAAGATCAGTATGAAACAGATTCCAGTGATAGTGCCATAAACCTTCATTCCAGATGCAGTTATAAAGGCTTTGTAAAAATTTTTTTTGTTGAACTGCCTTAAACCTTCATGCCAGATGTATTCAAATGGTTTCTTGAGGTCGGTGACGAAGTGAAAAATCAAACCTGAAATGCTGGAAAACTGATTTTTGACAATTCGTAACAAGACACAACTCCATCAGGCATGACATCACATATTTGCTCGTGCATACAATTACCATCCTGGCAGTACTCCACCACTCTAAGCTTTCCCGTGTTGGGCTCGTAGTTGATGCCATGTCCTGTCATGATAATCTTGGAAGGGGAATGGAAGCTATGCGTCTCGTAGGCAGTCAGACAAAAATGAGAAAAAGATGCCAAGGTGCACACCTTAAGAAGGCGGGTACTGATTATGACTGCCTTTCCCTGTTACGCATGATGGATTACACAGGGTCTTGGAAATCCGTGACAACTGAAGCATCCACTACTGCACTCCATCTGTTGTCTGTGGACAATGAAATGCACAATTGTACCAGATTTCTTTTTTCTAATGACTTTTATGACTTTTTGAGGTTAGACCAGCACATTTTCAGTCTGCTCAGAGTCTGTCTCAAGAGTCCCATGACTTTCGTTTTCATTTCGCTCTTCACATCGCCATCAACAACTCTGCAGAAAGGGAACACCTCACACACGCACGCACGCATCATGCATGCATGCACGCACACACGCACATGCATGCGCACACACACACGCGCCACACACACACACGACACACACACACACTCACACACACACACACCGAGCTGACTGGGCCAAATTTCAATCTGTGCTATTCTTCATATGACATCAATTCTTTTGATAAATCTGACATAGAATCTATGTACAGTCATTTTACTATATCACTACTGCACGCAGCCGGTGAGGCAATTCGATTCTTAGTCAATCAAATCTCTCAAACACACGGGTAAAGTGTGTGGTGGACAGAATCTGCAGAAACGTGTTGATAAAAATAAAAGCACGTTTAAACTGTATGCAAAGTAAAAAGTAAAAGGTAAAAGGAGTATACAGTTAGAACTGCCAAGAATCAAGGAATAAAGTAATTAAAATGCTAAAAGCGAGTACTGGTCATCACTTTGTTTTAATGAAATAAGTGAACATAAAGATATCAATAAAATTTGGAAAAGATCACATGAAATGAAAAACGAAATCCATTTACCTGCATATCCAATCATGATAGGTGCTGAAAAATTTCCTTCGGCATATCAAAAGCAGAATTATTTGCTGACATGTTTTCCAAAAACAGCTCCCTCTGTAGTTTATCAGACAAATGCAGAGCTATGGGGGAAAAAACCAATCTAACGAAGAAATGTACGCTGATCCTGACGAAAATAATGATCATTATCTAAATGCTGATCTTACTTTTCAGGAATTACACTCTGCTATTTCTTTATTGTCTAATAGAAAACGTCTGTTGGTTTAGATGCCATTTCTAATGAAATGTTTAAAACATATACCACAAAATTTTGTTTTACTTCTACATGAAATTATTAATAAATGTTAGATTGAAGGGAACATACCTTTCATATGGAGAGACTCAATTATGTTCCCGTTTTAAAGATGGAAAATCAATGACAAACACAAATAGCTATCGACCTATAGCTCTTACATCTCATGTCTGTAAACTAATGGAGATAATTGTTCTAAACAGATTGACATACTATTGTGAAAAACTGGCATTATCCCCGCAAACCAGGCTGGTTTTAGAAAGGGCAGGTCAACTTTGTCATCTTGTAAAGCTAACTACGCAAATTAAACACGTTTGCTAGAAGACAAAACGTTCTCGCCACATTTTTCGATATCAACAAGGCATTTGATCAGTTTGGCATGATTAGGCTTTTATATGAATTAAAAAACTATAGGTCTCTCTGGTCATATTTATAAATTTGTTAAACATTCTGACCAACAGAGTATTCAGACAAGAATAGGTAATATTATTCATCCAAAAGATTACTAGATATGGGTATCCCTCAAGGCTCTATGATCGCCCTTCTTCTCTTTAATATTTTAACTAATGATTTACCTAAATAGATTTTTTTAAAATTTAACT
>CM031601.1:92000304-92015972 GCA_018398815.1 Conus ventricosus | reverse complement strand
AAACAAGTGTTCGCCGTCACCTCTGCGGCTACAGGTTTGTCATAGCCACTCTAGATTTGCCTTTTTTTCCCAAATGATTCATGTGCATTCCTTCTGTGCACTGAGGGTTTGTTTTTAAAGAAAGAAGTAGAAGACTGACTGGAACAGCATCTTCGCATTTCGCTAGGTAGAGTTCAATTGCTCACACCGCAGGCATTCGTCTCTCTCTCTCTCTCTCTCTCTCTCTCTCTCTCTCTCCTCTCTCTCTCTCTCTCTCTCTCTCTCTCTCTCTCTCTCGTCTCTCTCTCTCTCATCTCCTCTCTCTCTCTCTCTTCATTTGATCGGTCTGTCTTCCGTTCACGGGCTGTTGGCTGTTAACCACACTTCATACCAGAGACAGTGTTCAAATATTAAGTTTGAAGCACACACGTGTGAATGCATGGGGGCAAAGCCTATGTGCAGAGAGTAGGCCGCCCTCCATGAGGAGCGAGCAAGAAGCAGCTGGCATATGTGGTTTCCTGAGCCCTGCCAGCTGAACAATTCTCTCGCCTGGAAGAGTAAATTACCTGCCGAGCGAAAGGACGTATGACAAAGATGAGCAGTGGGGAAACCAAGCGAGTTACCGTTCCTTTGCCTTCTTTTTTGTTGTCTTCACTTAAAACATTAACATCACTACACAACAGATACAGCATCATCGTAACAGTAAGATCATGATGATGATTTAAATTTTAATGGAACCAATATAAATGTAATGATAATGATAACAATAGTAATGATAATAATAGAGATACAAATGATAATAAATAGTGATAATAATAATTGATTAATGAATGATATTAATGATAAACAATATATATAATAATAATAATAAATAATAATAATAATATAATAATAATGGCACTTGGGAGAGCTCAGACCCAGTCCAAGTCAAAGGGATCGGGAACCCGCCCTGTAACTCATTTCATTAGTGAACTCATGTTTCTTTTCCTACCAGGGGAAGTGATAGTTGATATGTACAAAGTGCTTTTTGCTTCTCGAATGTCACCGCTTGAGTCAATGTAATCCCCTTCGTTTGCTTGCATGTGGGAGTGTGTTTGGGGTGGTGCACGCGTGTGGTTTGTGTGTGTGCGCGTGCTCGCGCACATGCGTGCGTACGTGTGCGGTGTGTGTGTGTGACGTGACAGATGCGTGGCTGGTGACGGACGGCAGGCGGATGGCTGAACGGTTTTGGTGGCACAGGGGGTGCAAGAGGAGGTAGAGAGACAGCAGCGGACGGATTACGGCCCAGTGCTGCTGGGGGTCGCTTCCTGGGGCAACGTGGCCAACAGTCAGGCGCTGGAGACTGCCGGGTATGGACGCTGTGTCTGTCTGTGGCTTGCATTGCATTGCATCGTATTGTATTGTACTCTTCTGTACTGTACTGTGTTGTGTTCCCTCGTCTGGTCTTGTGTTGTGGTGTATTAAGCTATGTTGTATTATATCATGCAGTATTGTGCTGTCCTGAGTGATATTTCATCGTAATGTATTGTGTAGTATTCACTGTTTAGTATTGTTCCTCTCTCTCTCTCTCTCTTCTCTCTCTCTCTCTCCTCTCTCTCTCTCTCTCTCTCTCTCTCTCTCTCTCCTTTCTGATTGATGAGGTTCAGGATGATGGATATGATGCTATAGAGTTCTAAAACCGGTCTGAGACTGCGTGACAGGGTTGCTCGCCATAGACTGCATGACAGGGTTGTTGGCCAGACTGCGTGACAGGGTTGTTCGCCATAGACTGCGTGACAGGGTTGTTGGCCAGACTGCGTGACAGGGTTGTTCGCCATAGACTGCGTGACAGGGCTGTTGGCCAGACTGCGTGACAGGGGTTTGTTCGCCAGACTGCGTGACAGGGTTGTTCGCCAAGATTGCTTTCATGATATATCCCGGAGGACAACCAGACTACGTGACAGGATTGTTCACCATAGACTGCGTGACAGGGTTTTTCGCCAGACTGCGTGACAAGGTTGTTCGCCATAGACTGCGTGACAGGGTTTTTTGCCATAGACTGTGTGACAGGGTTTGTTCGCCATAGACTGCGTGACAGGGTTGTTCGCCAGACTGCGTGACAAGGTTGTTCGCCATAGACTGCGTGACAGGGTTGTTCGCCATAGACTGCGTGACAGGGTTTTCGCCATAGACTGCGTGACAGGTTTTTCGTCAGACTGCGTGACAAGGTTGTTCGCTATAGACTGCGTGACAGGGTTGTTCGCCATAGACTGCGTGACAGGGTTGTTTGCCATAGACTGCGTGACAGGGTTGTTCGCCATAGACTGCGTGACAAGTTGTTCGCCATAAACTGCGTGACAGGGTTGTTCGCCATAGACTGTGTGACAGGGTTGTTTGCCATAGACTGCGTGACAGGGTTGTTAGCCAGACTGCGTGACAAGGTTGTTCGCCATAGACTGCGTGACAGGGTTGTTCGCTATAGACTGCGTGACAGTGTTGTTTCGCCATAGACTGCGTGACAGGTTGTTCCCATAGACTGCGTGACAGGGTTGTTCGCCAGACTGCGTGACAAGGTTGTTTGCCATAGACTGCGTGACAGGGTTGTTCGCCATAGACTGCGTGACAGGGTTGTTCGCCATAGACTGCGTGACAGGGTTTTTCGTCAGACTGCGTGACAAGGTTTGTTCGCTATAGACTGCGTGACAGGGTTGTTCGCCATAGACTGTGTGACAGGGTTGTTCGCCATAGACTGCGTGACAGGGTTGTTCGCCATAGACTGCGTGACAAGGTTGTTCGCCATAAACTGCGTGACAGGGTTGTTCGCCATAGACTGCGTGACAGGGTTGTTAGCCAGACTGCGTGACAAGGTTGTTCGCCATAGACTGCGTGACAGGGTTGTTCGCCATAGACTGCGTGACAGTGTTGTTCGCCATAGACTGCGTGACAGGGTTGTTCGCCAGACTGCGAAACAGGGTTGTTCGCCATAGACTGCGTGACAGGGTTGTTCGCCATAGACTGCGTTGAAAGGGCTGTTCGCCATAGACTGCGTGACAGGGTTGTTCGCCAAGATTACTTTCATGATATATCCCGGAGGACAACCAGAGGCCGTGACAGGGTTGTTCGCCAAGATTACTTTCATAATATATCTCGGGGGACAACCAGACTGCGTGACAGGTTTGTTCGCCAAGATCACGTTCATAATATATATCGGAGGACAAGCAGATCCGAGATATACAGACACTAACAATGTTGGTCAGGAATTTGAGTGACACTTTCAGAGAAGTATCCATCAAGTGATAAACTCTCTTCTGTGTTCCCAGTCTTTCCAGCTGAGCCGTAGCAAACTCAGTTCTGGCAAAAACCGGAAGGGGCAGAAAAAAAAATCACAAATATATGGCTCTGACGAAGGTCGAACCCACGACCTCCCAGCTGGAATCCATGATGTTAACTACTACGCCACGGTGGCTAGTCATTGTCTTCTCTGTTTTATGTCTCTATCGGATTCACTTCAACGGATCATCTTTATGTCTTCGGCCCTGTACCTCAGATTAATTTCTCTTTTTTCCCCTTTCTGCTCTTACCCGATACCCCCTCCTCCTCCACTCCCCTCCCTTGTGTGTGGACCCTGGAGTACTTTGTCTTTCCACTGCTCAAGATCTAGGAGGTCGTTCTGTCTCTTTTTACTTGACTTTCCAAAACCATCACAGGGCGTTCAGTCTGTCGTGTGTTGGCCCTTTTTGGATCCCGTTTCTCCACGTTTGTCTCCCTTCCTCCATGCCTGTGAGTACATGCCCTCTGTCTTTCCGTCTCCATGGCCCACGCTTTGTCTCCCTTCCTCCATGCCTGTGAGTACGCGCCCTCTGTCTTTCCGTCTCCATGCCCACGTTTGTCTCCCTTCCTCCATGCCTGTGTGTACGTGCCCTCTGTCTTTCCGTCTCCATGGCCCAGGAGTACGTTTCTCTTTCTCCAGACGTCTGGGTAAGTAGTTATCCCTTTCCTTCTCCACTACTCTGGGTACGTTCTGTCTGTCTCTCTCCACTACTCTGGGTTACGTTCTGTCTGTCTCCTCTACCACTATCTTCTGGTACGTTCTGGCTGTCTCTCCTCTGTTTCAGGGGGATGCCTCCTCTCCTGTTTCTGCTGCCTCTCAACCCTTGAGAACATTCTCTTCCTGTCTTCATTCCCCTGGAGAACGTGCTCTCTATCCTTCTGTCTTCAGTCCCTTGGAGAACTTCCCCCCCCCCCTCTCTCTCTCTCTCTCTCTCTCTCTCTCTCTCTCTCTCTCTCTCTCTCTCCTCTCTCTCTCTCTCTCTCTCTCTCTCTCTGTGTGTCTTCATTCTCATCTTTCCGTTTTCATTTCCCTGAAAGAACGTTTACTGTGCTTCTGTCTTCATTCCCCTGGTGAGGTATGTTCTGTAACTATCTGTGCCTCACTATCACCATCGTCGTCTTCGTCGTTTCCTCCTCCTCCTCCTCCTCCTCCTCCTCCTCCTCCTCCTCCTCCTCCTCCTCCGCCTCCTCCTCCTCCTCTTCGTCATCATCATCATCATCATCATCATCATCATCATCATCATCATCATCATCATCATCATCATCATCATCATCATCATCATCATCATCATCATCATCATCATGTCGTCATCGTCCTTGTCATGTTTATGTACATCTATATCTTTAGGAACCTCGCAAACTACATATCGATGCAAGACTATTCCAGAAGACTCTGAACGACACATATGTAGTTGCCTCTGCATTATTATTATTATTATTGTAAGAGATAGAGGAGAGAAAGAGGGGGAAGGAGAAGAGTGGATGAGGAGGTGGGAGGGTTGAAAGGGGAGAGGGAAGCGTGGAGTATAACCAGAGCATCTGGTAGCTGATGAAGCATACCAAGTTTTCAAGCCAAACTAATCCGTTCATTATTCATTCATCCGTTCATTTGTTCAACCATTCATTCATTCGGATTATAAGTTTTAAAGAAATTACACGAGCATGATTATCCTTTGAGAAACACACAAGAGTGCGATGCATATCACCCACACAACTCGGTTACTCACTCAGTCACTAATCAATTAATCCATTCATTCATTCATTCATTCATTCATTCATTCATTCATTCATTCATTCATTCATTCATTCATCCATTCATTCATTCATTCATTCATTTATTCATTCATTCATTCATTCATTCATTCATTCATTCATTCATTCATTCATTCATTTATTCATTCATTCATTCATTCATTCATTCATTCATTCATTCATTCATCCATTCATCCATCCATCCATCCATCTATCCATCCATCCATCCGTCCATCCATTCATTCATTCATTCATTCCTTCATCCATTTATTCATTTACACATTTATTCAATCTGTCAGTCCGTCTGTCATTCTTTCTGTTCTTTCTTTCTTTTCTTTCACTCGTTCTTTCCTCTATCAACAGCGATTCCCAGCCCCGGCGAACTACGTGCTGTACGAAGCGAACCGCCATCGGATTGCTGCCATGAGCTGCTGGACCACAGGCACAACCACTTCCTGCTGGTGGATGATGGTACAGAGGGCCGAGAAGGGGGCTGGAACTCCGCCAGCCGGTTCCGAACCCGTCTGGAACAACACCTGTTAAAACTCAGTGCTAAATCGTCAGCAAGTAAGCACAGCTGCATCCACGTATGACTTGTAGAAAGCATGGAGTATGCTGCTGCTGCTATCAATAACGATAATTACGAAAGAAATGATGACGATGATGATACTTTTGATAGTGATGATAATGATGATGATGATGATGATGATGATGATGATGATGATGATGATGATGATGATGATGATGATAATGATGATGATGATAATGTTGCTATTGGATAATGATGATGATAAAAACAGCAATAGCGATAAATGAGCACATATTTTATATGAACACACACACACACACACACACACACACACACACACACACACACACACACACACACACACACACACACACACACACACACACACATATATATATATATATATTATATATATATATATATATATATATATATATATATATATATATATATATATATACATATATAGTTAAAACTCCAAGGGGTCGAGCACTTTTAAAGTCATTTTAGGCTTTTTAATCATATTCATCTATATACATATATATATATATAATATATATATATATATATATATATATATATATATATATATATATAATATATATATATACATATATATATATATATATATATATATATATATATATATATATATATATATATGTGTGTGTGTGTGTGTGTGTGTGTGTGTGTGTGTGTGTGTGTGTGTGTGTGTGTGTAAGAATAAAAAGTATAAAAACAACAATCTTGTCGTGTCTCAGACTTGTATTTTCAACACATTTTCGCTGTTAAAAGCTTTATCAGGCCAAGGTACAATGATAAAAACCTCACATCAAGTAAAATGACATGTCATTGATGGTGAATTCCAGTTCAGGTGAAACCAGGTAAAATCAGGTAAAAAGAGGCCAGCAATTATTGCATGGATTTATTTCCACATTCATCTTTTTATATGTGTGTGGTGCAGTTATGCCAAATGCAGATATGTATATTTTCGTACATTCAAATTTGTTCCACACATATCAGTTACATCAAAAGAAGACGATAGAAAGTCAGTTCTGGTGAAACTGTTGATTAAATCAATCAATTACAGAATCTGCTCCTGTGAGGTACATGCGTTCTTTTGACGGTCAAAGAAGACTTGCTGAACCAGGTGCACATTCTGAAGTTTTTAAGGCTTGAAGAACTGTGTCAGTAACATTATCCAATCCAAATCCGCAAAAGCGCATGTATACATTCGTTTCGCTTTACATCAAACAAAATCGGTTCTATGTCTGTCTGTAGGTTATGATCGAATTCCCAATTTTTGTTCAGAAGTTGCTGCAAGTCACCCCCAATATGATGGACGATTCCTGCAATCGTTCAGCATTTGAGGTACCATTTGCTCCTTAAGTTGATGGCCAATATAATGGACGATTCCTGCAATCGTTTCAGCATTTGAGGTACCATTTGCTCCTTAAGTGGATGGCCAATAACTGTCCATGAACTGGGCAGTGAGAGTAAACAGATTCATGATCTACTAACTCAACAGATTTCAGGTTCAACGGTTCTGTGGCTTCTTACATCAAGGTCACTCATAATAGTATGAATATATTACATAATGATAATATCGGTAGTATAAGTGAGAAAGAACGATATCCATCGTCAAGTGCTGACCATTACGTAGTCATCTTAACAGTTTGTACACAAGGTCATTTAGAATTCGGTATGTGACGCAAGGTAGAGACCTCTTATCTAATTCACCTTCGGTGCAGTCACACACTGCAGTCCACATGGAGCAATTGATGTTAAATCATCGTGAGACAACCCAAAAAAGGGGACACTGCACTGTTGCTGGATAATTTTTCATGGTGGTCAGTAGTACCTGTACTGATCTAACATATCCAGGACACCACCTGCTATACCCACTGCTGATGACAATAATTGTTTAATTGCGAAACTAATGTAAATGAGCGTTCCCCTTCAGGAGGTGCTTTCACATCACTTTAAAAGCAGCCCCCCTGAATTCGTACATACCGATGTTTTGACACAAATTCTGTCGGGCATAGCCATTGAGAGGAAATTCAAACCGGCTCACCCAAAGTACAAGGCATGAAGGGCTGCAGAAATTGAGATTTTAATTGTTAAGGTGATCCATGAGAATGATGACGATGAAGATGATGCGTGTTCCATGAGAATGATGACGATGAAGATGATGCTGTGGTCCATGAGAATGATGACGATGAAGATGATGCTGTGGTCTTTCTTCCTCCCTTTTCTTTCTTCCCTCCCTTTTCTTTCTTCCCTCCCTTTTCTTTCTTCCCTCCCTTTTCTTTCTTCCCTCCCTTTTCTTACTTCCCTCCCTTTTCTTTCACCCCTCCCTTTTCTTTCTTCCCTCCCTTTTCTTCACCCCCCCCCCTTTTCTTTCACCCCTCCCTTTTCTTTCTTCCCTCCCTTTTCTTTCTTCCCTCTCTTTTCTTTCTTCCCTCCCTTTCCTTTCTTCCCTTTCTTTTCCGTCTTCCCTCCCTTTTCTTTCTTCCCTCCCTTTTCTTTTCAATCCACAGGGAGCAGTCAATGTCAAGTCGTCAAGAGGCAACCCACCGGAGGAGACACTGCACTGCTGCCGAGTCACTTCGGTGGTGTTCAGTGGCGCTGTTCTGATCTAACATACGCAGGACACCACCTACTAAGCCCCCTACTGACGACAATAATTGCTTAGTCGCGGAGCCGGCGTGAGTGAGGTCTCCCTCCGGAGGGCGCCACCACGTCCGTCCAACGACAGCCCCCATGGACTCGCCGATACCGGTGACCCCGACGGAAGCAAACCAAATCCACAGACGTGGAGAGGACATCGAAATTGAGGTCACCATGAGAGCAGGGCATGAAGGCCACAGAATTTGAGACTTTTTTTTTTAATGCTGATCAATGGGAATGAGGATGATTAAGATGATGCTACGGATTTCCATTTCGGTCTGAGACTATATGACAGGGCTGTACTCTACGCTTCCTTCATAATATATCCTGGCGTCAACCAGGCCCGAGAGATACAGGCACCTGCAGTGTTGGTCATGAAATTTGAGCAACACTCTCAGAAACCGCATCCATTAAGTGGGATGAAACTCGACTGTGTGGTCCCAGTCTTCCCAACTGATCCGCAGCAAAACTCAACTCTGGGTAGAGCCGGTCAGGGCAGAAAAAACCCACATGACTCTGATGGGATTCGAACCCACGACCTCCCAGCCGGGAGTCCGCGACGCTAAACCACTTCGCCACGGCGGCTGGTTCCCTTTTCTTTCTTCCCTCCCTTTTCTTTCTTCCCTCCCTTTTCTTTCTTCCCTCCCGTTTCTGTCTCCAGTCCCTTCCTTTCTTCCCTCCCTTTCTTTCTTCCCTCCCTTTTCTGTCTCCCCTCCCTTTTCTTTCTTCCTTCCCTTTTCCTTCTTCAGTCCCTTTTCTTTCTTCCTCCCTTTTCTTCTTTCCTCCCTTTTCTGTCTCCCCTCCTTTTCTTTCTTCCCTCCCTTTTCTGTCTCCCCTCCCTTTTCTTTCTTCCCTCCCTTTTCTTTCTTCCCTCCCTTTCTTTCTTCCCTCCCTTTTCTTTCTTCCCTCCCTTTTCTGTCTCCCCTCCCTTTTCCTTTCCACTCCCTTTTCTTTCTCCCCTCCCTTTTCTTTCTTCCCTTTTCTTTCTTCCCTCCCTTTTCTTTCTTACCTCCCTTTTCTTTCTTCCCTCCCTTTTCTTTCTTACCTCCCTTTTCTTTCTCCCCTCCCTATTCTTTCTTTCCTCCCTTTTCTTTCTTCCCTCCCTTTTCTGTCTCCCTCCCTTTTCTTTCTTCCCTTTTCTTTCTTCCCTCCCTTTTCTTTCTTCCCTCCCTTTTCATTCTCCTCTCCCTTTTCTTTCTTCCCTTTTCTTTCTCCCTCCCTTTTCTTTCTTCCCTCCCTTTTCTTTCTTCCCTTTTCTTTCTTCCCTCCTTTTTCTTTCTTCCCTCCCTTTCTTTCTTCCCTCCCTTTTCCTTCTTCCCTCCCTTTTCTTTGTCCCCTCCCTTTTCTTTCTTCCTCCCTTTTCTTTGTCTCTCCCTTTTCTTTCTTCCCTCCCTTTTCTTTCACCCTTCCCTTTTCTTTGTCCCCTCCCTTTTTCTTTGTCCCCTCCCTTTTCTTTTTTCCCTCCCTTTTCTTTGTCCCCTCCCTTTTCTTTCTTCCCTCCCTTTTCTTTCTCCCTCCCTTTTCTTTGTCCCCTCCTTTTTCTTTCTTCCCTCCCTTTTCTTTGTCCCCTCCCTTTTCTTTGTCCCCTCCTTTTCTTTGTCCCTCCCTTGTCTTTTACCCCTTTTCTTCACCCCTCCTTTTTCTTGTCCCCTCTCTTTTCTTTGTCCCCTCCTTTTCTTTGTCCCCTCCCTTTTCTTTCTTCCCTCCCTTTTCTTTGTCCCCTCCCTTTTCTTTGTCCCCTCCTTCTTTTCCTCCATTTTCTTCCCTCCCTTTTCTTTCATCCCTCCCTTTTCTTTGTCCCCCTCCCTTTTCTTTGTCCCCTCCCTTTTCTTTCTCCCTCCTTTTTCTTTCTTCCCCTCCCTTTTCCTTTCCCCTCCCGTTTTCTTGTCCCCTCCCTTTTCTTTGTCTCCGCCCCTTTTCTTTCTCCCTCCCTTTTCTTTGTCCCCTCCCTTTTCTTTGTCCCCTCCCTTTTTTTTCCCCTCCCTTTTCTTTCTCCCCTCCCTTTTCTTTGCCCCCTCCCTTTTCTTTCTTCCCTCCCTTTTCTTTGTCCCCTCCCTTTTCTTTGTCCCCTCCCTTTTCTTTGTCCCCTCCCTTTTCTTTTCTTCCCTCCCTCCCCCTCCCTTTCTTTGTCCCCTCCCTTTTCTTCGTCCCCTCCCTTTCTTTCTTCCCTCCCTTTTCTTTAACCCCTCCCATTTCTTTGTCCCCTCCCTTTTCTTTGTCCCCTCCCTTTTTTTGTCCCTCCCTTTTCTTTCACCCCTCCCTTTTCTTTCGTCCCTCCCTTTTCTTTGTCCCCTCCCTTTTCTTTCTTCCCTCCCTTTTCATTGTCCCCTCCCTTTTCTTTGTCCCCTCCCTTTTCTTTCTTCCCTCCCTTTTCTTGTCCCCTCCCTTTTCTTTCTTCCCTCCCTTTTCTTTCTTCCCTCCCTTTTCTTTCTTCCCTTTTCTTTTTTCCCTTCTCTTTCTTTCTTCCCTCCCTTTTCTTTCTTCCCTCCCTTTTCTTTGTCCCCTCCCTTTTCTTTGTCCCCTCTTTTTTCTTTCTTCCCTCCCTTTTCTTTGTCCCCTCCCTTTCTTTGTCCCCTCCCTTTCCTTTCTTCCCTCCCTTTTCTTTCTCCCCTCCCTTTCTTTCTTCCCTCCCTTTTCTTTCTTCTCTCCCTTTTCTTTCTTCCTTCTTTTTCTTTCTCCCCTCCCTTTCTTTTCCCTCCCTTTCCTTTCTCCCCTCCCTTTTCTTTCCCTCCCTTTCCTTTCTCCCCTCCCTTTTCTTTCTTCCCTCCCTTTCCTTTCTTCCCTCCCTTTCTTTCTTCCCTCTTTTTTCTTTCTCCCCTCCCTTTTCTTTTCCCTCCCTTTTCTTTCTTCCCTCCCTTTTCTTTCTCCCCTCCATTTTCTTTCTTCCTTCCCTTTTTCTTTCTTCCCTCCCTTTTCTTTGTCCCCTTCCTTTTCTTTCTTCCCTCCCTTTTTTTTCTTCCCTCCCTTTTCTTTCTTCCCTCCCTTTTCTGTCTTCCTTCCCTTTTCTTTCTTCCCTCCTTTTCTTTCTTCCTTCCCTTTTCTTTCTTCCCTCCCTTTTCTGTCTTCCCTCCCTTGTCTTTCTTTCCTCCCTTTTCTTTATCTCCTCCATTTTCTTTGTTCCCTCCATTTTCTTTCTTCCTTCCCTTTTCTTTCTTCCCTCTCTCTTCTTTCTTCCCTCCCTTTTCTGTCTTCCCTCCCTTTTGTTTCTTCCCTCCCTTTTTTCTTCCCTCCCTTTTTCTTTCTTCCCTCCCTTTTCTTTCTTCCCTCCCTTTTCTGTCTTCCCTCCCCTTCTTTCTTCCCTCCCTTGTCTTTCTTCCCTCCCTCTTCTTTCTTCCCTCCCTTTTCTTTCTTCCCTCCCTTTTCTGTCTTCCCCCCTTTTCTGTCTTCCCTCCCTTTTCTGTCTTCCCTCCCTTTTCTTTCTTCCCTCCCTTCTTTTCTGTTTTCCTTCCGTCTACACTTCCTTCCATCTCTCCATCCTTCCTTCTGTCTTTCCTATCTTTCCCCTTTTCCTTCTTCCTAATGTATTTCTGTACTCGTTTTCCTACATATCTTATGTGTTTTTTTTTTAACCTTGCATTCAGGCAGGAAAAGAGGGGTGGGTGGTGATGTGTTTTTTAACCTTGCATTCAGGCAGGAAAAGAGGGGTGTGGTGGTGATGTGTTTTTTAACCTTGCATTCAGGCAGGAAAAGAGGGGGTGTGGTGGTGATGTGTTTTTTAACCTTGCATTCAGGCAGGAAAAGAGGGGTGTGGTGGTGATGTGTTTTTTAACCTTGCATTCAGGCAGGAAAAGAGGGGTGTGGTGGTGATGTGTTTTTTAACCTTGCATTCAGGCAGGAAAAGAGGGGGTGTGGTGGTGATGTGTTTTTTAACCTTGCATTCAGGCAGGAAAAGAGGGGTGTGGTGGTGATGTGTTTTTTAACCTTGCATTCGGGCAGGAAAAGAGGGGTGTGGTGGTGATGTGTTTTTTTAACCTTGCATTCAGGCAGGTAAAGAGGGGTGTGGTGGTGATGTGTTTTTTAACCTTTGCATTCAGGCAGGAAAAGAGGGGGTGTGGTGGTGATGTGTTTTTTAACCTTGCATTCAGGCAGGTAAAGAGGGTGGGGGTGGTGATGTGTTTTTAACCTTGCATTCAGGCAGGAAAAGAGGGGTGTGGTGGTGATGGTGGTGGCAGGAGGAGTAGAGACTGTGGAGGAAGTGTATCAAGCTCTGACGGCAGACACGGCTGTTCTGGTCTTAAACCCCAACAGGAGGCGCAGCAGATCTTCTCCAGCATGCTCTGGATCTCTTTGCAATCTCTGGGTAAGCACTGGATGTCGACCATGATGATGTTTCTCTCCCTAGTCATCGGAGTGGCACCGTGACAATGATGACATGCAACCATGATCGAAACTCCTATGATGCCAGGCTCTCCAAATAATATAAACAGATACTTAGTGAATCGTTTGCTGTTGTTGTTGTTGCTGCTGTTGTGTCTGTTGTTGTTTTAACACATCAGAAAAAGAGTTTATTCACACTCGTTTTCTTCAGCAACCTAGCGTTAGGTATGATGATCGGCCCAACCCAAGGGAGATCTCATGTCTTTGTAGATGAAAGTAAAGGTTGTGATACACTTGATCTGTCTCATCACTTTTTTTTCCCCTTTGCTCGCTTTCGTAACTGGTGGAACTGACCAGTTTAGGTGCACACATGTTCTGGTCTCCTTGGCATCGTGATGGATCATCAGGCATGAAGCAACGAGAAACGTCATGTTTGTTACAGTGGTTTCCTCCATGCTTTTCTTTTTATTTTCGTAAATCACCATTTACTGGCTGCCTCAGGAATCCCTGTGAGCACAGTTATTTCCTCTTGGAGATACAAAAAAACATAGCATCCGGACTGGTTGTTTAGACTCTATAGGTTAAGCTTATTAACATTGTTTCCTTTGTGGGATGAGAACACCGAAATATTAGGACTGGTTGTATTGGCACCATGAGTGAAGATCATGATTACTGTTTCAGTTGAGGGGATGAGAACACAATACTATTAGGAGTGGTTGTACAGATACAAGAGGTAAAGCTCATTACCATTGATGGGGCCCTGGTGAGTGTCGCGTTGGTCAAGAGGTTTCCCGAAGCTGTCACTCCCCATCAAGATGCGCCCAAGAACAGTCCACACAAAAGCGTGCCTGTTATTTTCTTTATTCAGACACACGACAAATAAGAAAAGGAGAACAGATGGAAAAAGTTTCAAAGGTGAGGGCTGGGTGGAAGCAGCCTAACTACTCTGACAAAGAAAAAAGAGTTCAGTACTAAACCCCCACCCTCACCGACCTAACTCCCACTAAACCCAGAGGAAGAGGGAAAGGATAATGGATCACACACACACACACACACACACACACACACACACACACACACACACACACACACACACACACACACACACACACACACACACACACACACACACACACAAAACACACACACACACACACAGAGTAAAAAAAACTGAACGGGGGACGGTATAAGAGAGAACCAAAGAGATAGGTACAAGGGTGGAAAAAAGATAGTGGAAGAACATAAACATGCACCCGCCTCTCAAACACTCGACTACCGTCAAAGTCTAAAACCGATGTAATTTTTAATGAGGTCAGTGCTCGATTCTCCCAGAAAGTTTCGGGTGGTCGTCAAGCTCTTCGGGTCTCGTCATAGGGTGGTTCTGCACCGGAAGGGAGCTGGTGGAGAAGTTGTGCAGGATCGATGGTTATCGGGTCCATGTAAGGTTCAATTAGGGAACTGGATAATAGATGAATAAGGTTTAGAGGTCAGAGAAGCTCAGAAACTCATATGTTCAGAGAATCAAACCAGACGATGATAGACAGCATCCCCTCTCCCCCAGCACCAATTGTTGTCCTTCAGTAAAGATTTTAAGCAAACTCTGGAATTAAAATTTCAGTGCAAGAGTGAAGGATAGAAGAGCCAAGAAAAGGGAAGCAAGTATAGCAAAAGAATGGCAACACACTTATCAAGCATCCATTACCTCCTTGCACCCACAGTAGGAGGAGTCGGAAAATGAGAGCACCCACCACAGGGTTAAAACACTGCCCAAGATGTCCGTACAACCCCCCACCTCCGCCCCCACCCCTTCTTTCTCACACATATACATAAGAATAAAACAATGCTCCCGCTCCTGTGCGGGTAAACGTATGTTCAACTGTAATTAACATTTTCTGATTAAATCACATTCCAAGTACTTACACTCCTTTCTGTGTTTCCTAGTTTTGCTGTCAATTTGATTCATAATTTAGTTTTGTAAGGAAAGTACGACACGTGAAAAATATGAATAAATGCATGCAAAACACTCTGAAGCGACCTAAGAAAGTTGCAGGTCTATAACTTTCCTCATATGCCGGTGGGAAGATGAAAAAAGACAAAAAAACAAAAAACAAATGCATGCTGAAATGAAATAAACAGATCAATAAATGAACCACTAGTCCTGTTTGGCCAACTCAGGGTAAGTCCAGGAAACGCCCAGCGATCCCTCAGCACGTACAGGCAATGGTGATTCCGGAGGAGTGCTAGCAGCTTTCCTCCCACACTGAAAGGGAACCATCCAGCTAAAGGGGGCCCATCCCCTGACTCCTCACCGCCGCATCGCAGTGGTAGGTGAGAGAACTATTATTTGTCTGTTTTGGCTCACCCGCTCTCCACCGGCCTTGGCCGGTTCCGAGCTGCCGAGCCAGAACCAGACAAATAATAGTTCTCTAATAAGCAAGACTTCAATAACCAAAAAATAACGACCCTACAAACAAACATATTGTGTAGGGTTATCCGTTTTTAATACTAATTTACTAAACTTTTCAGATTTTAGTTTTTGCTTAATCCTATGTTTTTCCTGATCATTTTCAATAACATCATTTTCGCGCAAACATTCTTCAAATGAGTCTCTGTCTTTCATGTGAAATAAAAACTACAGTCTTTAACTGTTCTCTAAAGTCTTTTAAAACTGAGTTATATTTTTGACATAAAATCCACACACTTATCCCAACATGTCTTCCACTGAAAGCTAGTTTTGACAAAGTGTTTCTCTTTTTAACTATGTCTCTTTCTGCTGAACAGTCATCTATAATAAATAGTGTCTGCGTTCCTTCAAACAGTCTATAAAAGTGTTCTAGGCACTCACTCAGTTTATTGCTGGGATCAACTAAAAATATGTTATCATCAGTCCATATAAACCTTCTATCATGATATGCTTTGTTCCATTTAAGTGTTGGACAGAAAATCACAATATTATCAAATTAAACGTAAACTGTTTGTAACAGTCGAGGATAAATATTGTTTTCCCACAACCAGTCTGTCCACAAATTAATGAACAATGAGGTTTTGTTAAATTAACTGTCATAGTTTATAAGAATTAATCTATCCTTATTGTTTTATCAGTCAAATGTCA
>CM031601.1:91974715-91999304 GCA_018398815.1 Conus ventricosus | reverse complement strand
CTTTTATTTGTTTAATCATAGTTTTTCCGTAGTGTTACTATGTGGAGAGGCTGACTTTTAAGTCAGTAGTGCATCGATGTTCACTGTGCATGTGGGATGCTTTTGATGACGGTACCAGCGGAATATGTGGCAGGAAATGTATTAGTTATAAAATTGTTGTGAATGCTATGTCGCCGAGAGTGACTTAAAACTCCTGTAAGAATATTTATATGCTCTAATTGTACCACCGCATGTGTGTCGGTGGGCCTGAATTTATTGATGTGGACACTGTAGTATCAATACACGGAGAAGTTAATATTTGTTTAGATCAACGGTACGTCGAATCAAAGTTTATTGTGTTCTATGGGACTTTGGTGAAATTGTGTTCTCCGGGGATTCAATATTGATTTGCTGTGCCTTATGAATCTGCGGTTCTTCTTCTGTGGAGTACTGTGCTTTATGAATCTACGATTCTTCTTCTACGGATCGCCGTGCTTTGTGAATCTGCGGTCCTTCTGCTATGGATTACTGTGCCTTGTGAATGTAAATCTGCGGTTCTTCTTCTGAAAATTCTACGTGATTTATTGTGCTTGTTACGTGGAGATTCTGTTTCTTCTTCATCGCTTGTGTTTTGTGAACGGCTGTGTTTACCGTGTGGGGACCTTGGTTATCCGTCTTCGTCTTATTTTAATGC
This sequence comes from Conus ventricosus, assembly GCA_018398815.1. NCBI lineage: Eukaryota > Metazoa > Mollusca > Gastropoda > Neogastropoda > Conidae > Conus > Conus ventricosus. The sequence goes on along the minus strand of CM031601.1, from coordinate 91,998,631 downwards.
TGTAGACTGTGGCGTGGGTACTGTGGAACTGAATGCGTTGATTGTATATGTGAGATACTGTGGACGGCGCCGGCGAGATATGTGAATTATATTAAGATACGTAGTATGATACGCTGATATATGATGATTGAAGTGTCTTATGTATTGATGTCTTAATTGACGTGCATTGATCTGTATTTATGTAATGGCATGTATTGATTTGGTAACGATTCATATTGATGGTTCAGGCAGCATAATTATAAAGAAAAGAAATCAAACTCGTGTGCTGCCTGGCTATCCATGTACGTATGGTTGTGGGTGTGTGTAGGTAATAATTATTACACGCATCCAAACTTTTGAGAGCGAGAGTCAGACAACAAAATACGCACCGCACACCATCCGTAACAATAGGTCAGTATATTTAAAATGCCTAAAACAATTTTTTTAAGTGCTCAACCCCTTGGGGAGCAACATTAGTTAAAACAAGTTAAAAGAGGAATCTTATATATATATATTATATATATATATATATAATATATATATATATATATATATATATTATATATATATATATATATATATATCAGTTTAAAATATGATTTTAAAATGAAGAGATTAAAAAAGGATATCTTGTAATTGCACAAAAAAGACCAGTGCCCTCTAAATAATAAATGTCTCTACAACAATATTCTGTACCAAGCTACGGTAACAACAGACAGTGATAAAGAAACATACATAGGAATCACGGCAAACCACTTTAAAACCAGATATGCAAACCATAAACAGTCTTTCAAAAATGAAAAATATAAAAACCAAACAGAATTAAGTAAATATATTTGGAAGCTGAAAAATAAGAAAATAGATTACAACATATCATGGAAAATTATAAAAAGAGCAACACCATACAACAACATTTCTAAAAAAAATGCAACTTAAGTACTACAGAAAAGTGGCTGATATTATGTAACCCCACCTAGCATCCCTGAACTCTAAAGTAGAAATGATAAACAATTGCAGGCATAAATGGAAATCTTTGTCAATGCACCATCGTAAAACGTCCCCCCTGAACGCGCCCCCCCCCCCCCCCAAAAAAAAAAAAAAAAAATACCGACAGGCCACGTGCCACACACACAGAGCTCACACGCCCACACACCACAATATATAACCGGTGGCGTGCCCAAATTGTATACCCTGGGTTTTAATCTCTTCATTTTAAAATCCTATTTTAAACTGGTATGTCGCTCCCTACATTGTTGAGCACTTTTAACGTTCTGAGTGGCTTTTTAACTCTGATTTTATATATATATATATATATATATATATATATATATTTTATATATATATATATATATATTATATTTTATATATATACACACAGAGAGAGAGAGAGAGAGAGAGAGAGAGAGAGAGAGAGAGAGAGAGGAGAGAAATACATATGAAAAAATTATAACTTTTGCCCAAAGGTCTTTAATCTGCTGATTTGGATTCATCAGTAGGATACAGCGGATTGTGTTGGTCCTCTCCGGTAGATATAGCTCAGTCTGTAAATCTGTAATAGTCTCATCACCAAGGGTTCAAAAACAGACTCCAACAGCAACCCAAATGCAACCAGTGAAGGGTAAAAACCGTAAAATGAGGGGGGGGGGGGGGGGGGGGGGGGGGGCAAGCACTGGAAAGATATACGTTGCTGAAAAAAAATGATTACGGAAGAATAATAAATATTGTGGAAAATATTTAGCCTATGCTTAAGGATCCGTTCAAGGATACAAAGGATATGAAGAGGTGTCAACAGTCTCAGAGATCAACTCTACTGTCAAATATCTCAAGCATTTTCAGTCCCGCAACGGATGACTGCAGCAAAGAATTATGCACAACAGCTTTCACTCGGATGTTGTAAATGATGCAGTCTGCCAAAAAATTATATGTTGGAGAAGTGGAATGCGGGGATAGGGGAAACAAGGGCAGGCTAACAAATTTTCTGTTATGACAATGACCTGGGTGAGAATTAGGAAAGAACAAATGGGGATGGATAAAGGGTAGGGGTAATAATGTAGGAGAGATAGAAACGGATCAAAAAGAGGAGTTATATTATAAACATGACATCCTTCACTAGCGGTATATATAAATATATGAACACACACACACACACACACACCACACACACACACACACACACACACACACACACACACACACACACAGTGGGGAATCCTTTTAGACCAATTGACCTTTATCTACTTCAAATTGGGAATCATTTCAGGTCCAGTTGACCTTTCTTTACTGCAGATGGGCAGACTTCATGGTCATTTTGATTTTCATTTGCTTCAGATGGGCAGTCTTCATGGTCATTTTGACCTTCATTTGCTTCAGATGGGCAGTCTTCATGGTCATTTTGACCTTCATTTGCTTCAGATGGGCAGCCTTCACGGTCATTTTCCCTTCATTTGCTTCAGATGGGCAGTCTTCATGGTCATTTTGACCTTCATTTGCTTCGATGGGCAGTCTTCATGGTCATTTTGACCTTCATTTGCTTTAGATGGGCAGTCTTCAAGGTCATTTTGACCTTCATTTGCTTCGATGGCAGCCTTCAAGGTCATTTTCCCTTCATTTGCTTCAGATGGGCAGTCTTCATGGTCATTTTGACCTTCATTTGCTTCAGATGGGCAGTCTTCATGGTCATTTTGACCTTCATTTGCTTTAGATGGGCAGTCTTCAGGTCATTTTGACCTTCATTGCTTCAGATGGGCAGCCTTCATGGTCATTTTGATTTTCATTTGCTTCAGATGGGCAGCCTTCATGGTCATTTTGACCTTCATTTGCTTCAGATGGGCAGTCTTCATGGTCATTTTGACCTTCATTTGCTTCAGATGGGAGTCGTGATGGTCAGTTGATTTTCATTTGCTTCAGATGGGCAGCCTTCATGGTCATTTGACCTTCATTTGCTTCAGATGGCAGCCTTCATGGTCATTTTGACCTTCATTTGCTTCAGATGGGCAGCCTTCATGGTCATTTTGACCTTCATTTGCTTCAGATGGGCAGGCTTCATGGTCATTTTGACCTTCATTTGCTTCAGATAGGAGTCTTCATGGTCATTGATTTTCATTTGCTTCAGATGGGAGTCTTCACGGTCATTTTGACCTTCATTTGCTTCAGATGGGAGTCTTCATGGTCAACTGATTTTCATTTGCTTCAGATGGGCAGTTTTCATAGTCAATTGATTTTCATTTGCTTCAGAAGGGAAGTCTTGAATTAACCTTCACTTGCCTCAGAAGGGAATCTTGAATTAACCTTCACTTGCTTCAGAAGGGAAGTCTTGAATTAACCTTCACTTGCTTCAGAAGGGAAGTCTTCAGGGCCAATTGACCTCCATTTGTATCAGAAAGGAAGTCTTCAATTGACCTTTCATTTGCTTCAGATGGGAAGTCTTCAAGGCCAATTTACCATCATTGCATCAGATGGGAAGTCTTCAATTTACCTTCATCAACTTCAGATGGGAAGTCTTTAGGGCCAATTGACCTTCACTTGCATCAGATGGGAGGTCTTCAATTGTTGCATCAGATGGGAAGTCTTCAATTTACCTTCATCTGCTTCAGATGGGAAGTCTTCAGAGCCAATTGACCTTCGCTTGCATCAGATGGGATGTCTTCAATTGACCTTCATTTGCATCAGATGGGAAGTCTTCAGGGCCAATTGATCTTCACTTGCATTCAGATGGGAAGTCTTCAATTGACCTTCATTTGCATCAGATGGAGGTCTTCAATTGACCTTCATTTGCATCACATGGAGGTCTTCAATTGACCTTCGCTTGCATCAGATGGGAAGTCTTCAATGACCTTCATCTGCTTCAGATGGGAAGTCTTCAATGGACCTTCATCTGCTTCAGATGGGAAGTCTTCAATTGACCTTCATTTGAATCAGATGGGAAGTCTTCAATGGACCTTCATCTGCTTCAGATGGGAAGTCTTCAGGGCCAGTTGATCATGATTTGCATCAGATTGGAAGTTTTCAAATGAAATATTGATTGTATGTTGTATCAGTTTTCCACATGTTCACCAACCTTCAGTGTGTTCCTCAGGAACGGACGAATCTCTCCCTCGCACTTTGCCCGCGCCTGGAACATTGTAACCATTCCCTTTAGGCAGTGATCCACACACACACACACACACACACACACCACACACACACACACACACACACACACACAACACACGAGCATTTCTTCGTTCCCATTCTAAAGTACTCCCTGTTCTATAAGAACTGGGAGTACAAAAAAAAATTAAATGACATGAAAAACCCACTACCAATTGCATTGGCTTTTTCAAACCACCACGTACACAAAATCAGCTGAAAGCAAATGGAAGTCAACTGTGTTTATACCGGGTCAAAACAGGATCTGCAGTCTCTCAAGGGTGAGGAACTCACAAGGTTCAGGCCGGAGTCGAGGAACAGTTGAACAAAGTCCTCGTTTTCGTGGATCAGAGCCGACAGCATCGCTGTGTGTAGACATTCCTGTTTTAATCACACACACGCATGCATACATGTACCATTCAGTCGCTCAAACACACACACACACACACACACACACACACACACACAACACACACACACACACACACACACACACACACACACACACCACACACGCACGCACGCACGCACACACACACACACACACACACACACACACACACACACACACACACACACACTGGAATTAACTACTAGCAAATAGAGAACATGCACAGAGCCATGGATAATGCAAGCACCTCCCAATGCAGACAGTCCCCAATCCCCAAAACAAAGCTCTTTGAAATACCAGCGCTGATAACTAAGGAACTTTGTTAAAAAAAACAAAAACATTCAACTAAGCTGTACCAGACCTATTCAGTATCAAACGTGCGCATGATGCAAAAGAAATCATCAGGCCAAGAAGTCATACGAAAGCTGAGCCTGACTCGTTTTCGAAGGTGCCAATAATAGAAACTTTGGCAGAGACGAGGTGCCTCAACTCCCAAACTGCACCGGAAAAAATGGTCCAAGTCGATGGTTTGCACTGAAGAATCTTCTATAATGTCCCAGATATTCACAGAATGTAGATGGCCCCTGTTCAAAGTCTTTGTGAGGCACTCCTCCCGTCAAGAATTAAGACCTAATTAGTTGATAAACTCAGCTTAAGTGTTGTAACTGTGATGATGATGACCATAATGAAAATGAATGTTAAAGTGCTCAGCACCCACATTAACGCAACAAAACTGAAGAAACGACTCTTTACCTGTCAGTCCTCTGAGGTAGGCCCGCAACGAACGAACAAGCAAAGTGTGGAAATATCCACAGATGGGGAAAACAAATGCAGGTGAGCAAGTTCTCAGTCAATATGAAAATGGACTTACCGGGGACGGATTGGGAGGAGGGAGGAGGGGGAAGGGAAAGATGAGATGGATAGGACGACGTTGGAACATAAATTATTCACGGACAGCACTGGGGATACTGAGTACTGCCTTCTCAACAGAACCACTGGCTCATGCCTGACTCTGATCTCCTGGTGGGAACTCCTCAATGGTCGCGCCTTCAGCAGATGTGGCAGTCATCCCACGGTATCTAACGGAGATCACCATCTAGAATTTCATGGTGTTTCCATTACCATGGGTGAAAACATCACAATGCAACAGGTTGATGATGACGGCAGATCAGATACCATCTTTGATGTCGTGGTGTTTCCATTACTGCAGGGGAAACATCACAATGCAACAGGTTGCTGATGACGGCAGATCAGATCATCATCTTTGATGTCGTGGTGTTTCCATTACTGCAGGGGAAACATCACAATGCAACAGGTTGATGATGACGGCAGATCAGATCACCATCTTTGATGTCGTGGTGTTTCCATTATGCAGGGAAACATCACAATGCAACAGGTTGCTGATGACGGCAGATCAGATCACTATCTACAATGTCGTGGTGTTTCCATTACCGCAGGGCAACATCACAATGCAACGGTTGCTGATGACGGCAGATCGAAGACACACCTGGAAAGGTGGCTGTGTAGTCCTCTCCTTCATCTTCACACTAACTGGCCGGTGGGCACGAGACCGCTCGATTAAGGGGGACCTGAGCAGATTACGACTTTCTGCGCCATCCCTTGACTTGGTCGGCCTCCCTGCGGAATCTCTGCCAGGCTTCTGCTCCTCTGCGCAATTAGGCCCCCAGTTCCCGTTGTCTGCGCAATTAGGCCCCCCAGTTCCCGTTGTCTGTGCAATTAGGCCCCCAGTTCTCGTTGTCTGTGCAATTAGGCCCCCAGTTCCCGTTGTCTGCGCAATTAGGCCCCCAGTTCCCGTTGTTTGTGCACAGCCAGGTCACCCTACGCAATTAGGCCCCCAGTTCTCGTTGTCTGTGCAATTAGGCCGCCAGTTCTCGTTGTCTGTGCAATTAGGCCCCAGTTCTCGTTGTCTGTGCACAGCCAGGTCACCCTACAGCGCCAGCGGCACTGAGCGGGCCTTGCAGCTGGTGCTTCGAACGTTTGTTTGAGGCACCGCTGTCACATTAGTCCTGGCCAAGTTCTCCATAGAAGAAAGCTTTGGGCTGTCTTGAGTTTTCCATTCGTGATAAACGGCCTGCTCAGCGGAGTTAACTGGATAGTGTCTTTGCTGAGGATGTTTGTCTTCTCCAAGTTGTCCTTGTTGGAAGGCAGGTTCTTGCCACTTTTATGCCCATGAAGACGCACACAAGTCATTGATGAAAACGTTCTTGAAGCTGTATTTGCTTTATCTGTAAGTACCAAACCTTTGATCCAGACAGAGAGCGCTGACAACAACCGCCCTGTTCTCTCAACATTGACTGACACACGCAGAGAATGATCTTTACAGACATGCCTCGATGGGTACCCGAAGGCGCTCCTGGTTTTAGCAGTTCAGTTTATGCGGTTTATAGACCAACGTCGACGTGGGGCCATGTCAGGGTTGTCATCTCGTCAAAATCAATTCCACACACTGTCAGTCAGGTGCTTGTCCGCATCATTGGCTGTTGTGGCGTCACTGGTGACTACATCTTCAACGAGGAGAAAGTGTCCGCATCATTGGCTGTCGTGGCATCACTGTGAACTACATCTTCAACGAGGAGAAAGTGTCCGCATCATTGGCTGTTGTGGCATCACTGTGAACTACATCTTCAACGAGGAGAAAGTGTCCGCATCATTGGCTGTTGTGGCATCACTGTGAACTACATCTTCAACGAGGACTGTCCGCATCATTGACTGTTGTGGCATCACTGTGAACTACATCTTCAACGAGGAGAAAATGTGATCGATTATAAAGAAAGCGTTGAAAGTAGGGAGTCATCATACTTCAGAGCGGCCTTGAGCATGACTGTCTCAGGTGAGAGTGCTATGATCATTGGTGGGGACAAAATCTGTGGCACAGCTCGTAGTTGTACAGCACCGTAGGCCGTGAATTGTGTAAGTACGTCGGGGACATCTAGCCCAACTCTGCCACCATCCACGACAGCGGTGGATATATAGAGGGCTGTGTGTGTGTGTGTGTGTGTGTGTGTGTGTGTGTGTGTGTGTGTGTGTGTGTGTGTGTGTGTGTGTCTGTCTGTCTGTGTCTGTGTGTCTCTGTGCGCGCACGGGCGCACGTGTGTGTGTGTGTGTGTGTGTGTGTGTGTGGTGTGTGTGTGTTGTGTGTGGTGCGTGCGTGCGTGCGTGCGTGCGTGCGTGCGTGCGTGTGTGTGTGTGTGGTGTGTGTGTTGTGTGTGTGTGTGTCTGTCTGTGTGTGTCTGTGTGTGTCTATGTGTCTATGTGTGTCTATGTGTCTGTGTGGTTTTCAGTAAGAAGGGGAAGTAATGGAACTCCAAACAGAAAAGAAACTGTCTCATTTCGTTTTAACCATGTTGTATAACAGTGTTTAGAAATGACTCCCGCTTTGCTTATTGCGTTTTCACCACTCCCTGGTGATTGGATTGGCCCTCTGTCTGGCTTGCGTTCTCGGGTAGGCTGTCTGTTGGCCACACTTCCGATCTGGTAGAGTCCAAATGTCAAGTTTGCCGCGGGCAAGGGTTAGGCCTACGTGTGTGTGGGCTCCTTCCCCTGCCCCTCGCTAACAGCAGACAACAAGTGGCATACATGGTCGCCTGAAAGGACAGCCCTGTCAGAACACCTGTTTCCGATAGAAAAAAAAATAGAGGGAAGATGAGACCTGTCTTAACCGTTGCCAACAAGGTTAACTTCTCTCAGTTTATGGGTCAAGCAAATAGATGTAGAAGGTCAAATATTCGATTTCAAGCTTACTCCAGATGACTGATCATGATATCGAATGTTTGCATTACAGGTGCACCGTTTCATTTTCAGGCTTTGACATTTTCTCTCTGATTGACCTGTTCAGCTGATTGATTGGGCAATCAGCTGATTGATTGGGCAATCAGCTGATTGATTGGGCAAAATTCCTCTGAAGGCACGAGCCCATCAGAGGCATCTGTCCCATGAAAACAGCGGGGTCACTCTCGCTGAATGCAAAGTGGGAGACATGATTGCCTCCCTTGCAGATTGCTGAACATCGGTAATGGAACAATTCTCTTGCAGCGTGCAGTGAGTGTGGTTGCCAGAAATGGGTACTGTTCTGTGAGTGCAAATGTGACTTCGACAAAGGTAATCGGTGGACTTTTTGTTCTTTAACACCCATCTACCGTCACACACCACACACACACACACACACACACACACACACACACACACACACACACACACACACACACACACACACACACACACACACACACGCACGCACGCACGCATGCACGCACGCACGCACGTTCATACGCACATACACACACAAACGTAAACGCATGTGCTCAGGGCGGAGGTAGTAAATAACAATGTATTATTAGCAGCAATGAAAGAAACATGCACACCTGAGCGTCCTTGCTGTCGCGGCAGGTAGACTGGATGCAGTACCTGGCCAGTGGGGGGAAATTACACGCCAAAGCCAAGGACAGCTTGAATTCCAAATCTGTGGAGTTGTCTGAAATGATCAACCAATGATCATCAAATAATAATTAATAACAAATAACATCAGTAGATTGCAACGCTTGACAGAATCCATGCAGCAAATGTGTCTGGAGGTGAAAAAAAAACTCAGCTGACCACGACACCTGACAGATTTCACGTCTACAGAACTCTCTGGAACAAACGATGTCAGTAATTTGCTATACCTGGCAAACTCCACATTGGCAGACCTATCTAGAACAAACAATATTAATAGACTGCTACACTTGACAGATTTCTTGTGGCAAAGTTGGCTGGGGACCAAAATGCCATTTGATTGTAACACGGACAAATTCAAGTCTGCATAACGTTCTGGAGCAAAACAACTTCAGTAAACTGCTATACATGACGGACCCCTTACAGTAAAATTCTCTGGATAGAAATAGAACAAAAACAAATCAGCTGATTCCCAAACCTGACAGGCAATGAGACTCCATGTGTACAGAATTGTTCTGAGCAAAGGTAGTAAATGGCTACTTCTGGTACACGGCCGTGTCTGCGCTTTCATGTAAAATAATTAAGGGCGTTATTGCCATACCTGACCGATTCCGTGGTACAGTTATCGGGAAACCCTAGATTATACGCCGACTGCTATATTCTGATCAATTTTATGTCTCTAGTTTGGGTCTTAAGCAAACAAACAAAAAAACAAACAAACAAAAAACATGTTGTTGGCTGCTGTGTTGGATGGGTGCGAGGCACCCACAAGCTAGGCTGCTTTGTGTGGTTTACCTGTGATAGGTTTCAGCGCGCGAAGAAAAAGGCCTCCTGTTGCTGCGGCGTGGTGCCCATCGTGTGAAGATTGAACACGTTCAGCTGAGGAACATCACACATACTTCATGTGAAGGTGGAACCGTTCAGTGAGGAGGACACATCACACATACATCATGTGAGGGGGGAACACGTTCAGTGAGGAGGACACATCACACATACATCATGTGAAGGTGGAACCGTTCAGCTGAGGAGGACACATCACACATACTCATGTAAAGGTTAAACACGTTCAGTTGGGACACATCACACATTCATGTAAAGGGTTTGAAACACGTTCAGCTGAGGAGGGACACTCAACATACATTATGTGAAGGTTGAACACGTTCAGTGAGGAGGACACTCACACATACATCATGTGAAGGTTTAACACGTTCAGCTGGGGGACACATCACATCTATTGTAAGGTTGAACCGTTCAGCTGAGGACACATCACAATACATATGTGAAGGTTGAACACGTTCAGCTGAGGAGGACACATCCAACATCATGTGAAGGTGGAAACACGTTCCGCTGAGGAGGAACCATCATACATACATCATGTGAAGGTGGAATAGTTCAGTGAGGAGGCACATCACCATACATCATGTGAAGGTGGAACCGTTCAGTGAGGAAATCACACATACTTCACGTGAAGGTGAACACGTTCAGCTGAGGAGGACACATCAACATAGTCGTTTGACGGGTCAGTGTTCGGTTCTACGTGCCGTTTGCCCCGCCCCCCCCCACCCCCCCCCCCCCCCCCCCCCCCCCCCCCCCCCCCGGCCTTCCCCAAGCCCAGCATCCTTCCACCCCGATGACCCCCCCTTTTTCCCTGTTTAATTACAACACAATGTTGTATTGTTGCTCATCTTCGGTACATACAAACAACGTACATCCCACACACACACACACACACCCCACACACGCGCGCGCGCGCGCGCGCGCGCGCGCACGCAGCACGCACGCACACGCACACCACAAAACCCCACACACAAAACACACACACACTCACACACACACACACACCACACCCCAACCCTTTTATGTTCAGGAATGGCGTTTGTTTTTCCTTTCTTTATAATATTATATATATATATTATATATAGAGAGAGAGGAGAGAGAGAGAGGGGAGAGGAGAGAGAGGAGAGAGAGAGATGGGGAACTTTTTAAAGTAGTGGGGGGAAAACAAGTGCAGGTGAACAATTCTTCAGTCGTTTTAGTAATGACTTGGAAAAGATTTAAACTTAAAAAAAAATTTGAAGATGAAGAAAATGGGTTTGGAATATTTATAAGTATGAGAAGCCCTTCGCTAGCTGCCTGAGGGAATCATCGTAACCCTCTTTGAAAGCACATTTATTTGTATTGCCTGCTCCTAGGCCTTTCGTCACTGGATCGGACTCATCAGGGAGGACACGGCTGATTGTGTCAGTGCTCTTGGTGTCAAATAGAGACACACCACGTCCTAATTTCTGTGGTGTTCTCACCCCCAAAAGGGTTCAAAAAAGAATCCAACAACACCCTCAAAGCATATATAATTTTATATATATATATTTTTATATATATATATATTTTATATATTTATATATTATATATATAGGGCCAGGGTGGGCGATCTTGACATTAACAATCAGCTTTACTCCGAAAAATTTTTTCATTTTCTTCTGAAGAACTGGATGTATGTATGGGGCTGGAGGGGTTGGTGTTGCAATGAGGACAGCGGACATGGACGCTCTGTGAATATGTGTTGGCGTTTGGTCCTGGGATTCACAAACATTTGGATCAACGTCAGTGTAACTGGATAAAAACGAAAACCGCTATTGACCTCGCACTTTTTTTTTCATCCCCCAAGCGTTTGGATAATGTCAGAGGACATGCACATCGTCACATGGGAGTGGGGATTTTTGGGTTTTTCATAACAAGTTTTAAAATAATACTTTTTTTCCCTACCTGACATTCATCATTATGATATTTGACTTCTTTAAGAGACAACTCCTTCAAAAAAAATTTTAAGGGTTTTCTTTTCCAAGCAACCTTTCAAAAATTAACATTTTTTAACATATTACAAAACCCTTAAAGAAGAAAAAGGAAAGTGGGCACGATTACCATAGCTGTATGGTATGCATGATCTTACCAGATTTCTTTTTTCTAAGCACTTTTGGAGGTTAGACCGCACATTTTCGGTCTGCTCGGGGTCTGTCCCAAGAGTGTCCATGACTTTCTTTTTCATTTGCTCTTCAGCATTCCCTTCAACAACACTGCAGAAGGGAACACACACACACACACACACACACACACACACACACACACACACACTCACACACACACACACACACACACACCACACACCACACGTGTGCGCGCGGGGCACACACACACGCACACACGTGTGCGCGCGTGCACACACACACGCACACATACACGCACGCACACGCACACGCATGCGAACGCACGCACGCACGCACGCACGCACGCACGCACGCCGCACCACACCACAACACACACACACACACACACACACAAAACCACAAGTGGAAGATGTAAAAATAACATGATATTGATGCAATAATTATGGCGAGGTTGTGGTCATGATGGTTAGGCAAAGGAAGATTTGTACATTAGTGGTGTGAGGACATTTTTTCCCATTGGCAATTGGGGCACACCTCACAGGCAGTGTTTGAGACGAGTATCGAGGCAATTTAGGCAAGACGTCATATTTCATTGAGTGGACATATTCCATACGTCGTGTGGGGACAGACTCCGTAGGCAGTGGGATGACATATGTCATAAAAGGGCAAGGACAATAAGAGGACATACTCCAAGTGTAGTGTGAGGACACAATGTAGGGTAGGGACATACTCTAATTGTAGTGTGGGACACAATGTGAGGTAGAGGACATACTCTAGTGTAGTGTGGGACACAATGAGAGGTTTGAGGACATTTCTCTAAGTGTAGTGGTGAGGACACAATGTAGAGGTAGAGGACATACTCCAAGTGTAGTGTGAGGACCAATGTAGAGGTTGAGGACATACTCCAAGTGTAGTGTGAGGACACAATGTAGAGGTAGAGTAAGGACATACTCCATAGGCAGTAAGAGATCGTCATATGCAATTTGAGGATGTGCTTCACAGGCTGTGTAAAAAGACTGAGGAAGAATTAAGAACGTAAATCAATACGCAATTGTGGATAGCTTTTTTTTCTTTCATTTTTCCCCCTTTTTTTTTGTCCCATCTTCATAGCACCCCCAGTGACATTTCACCCAGTTGACTCTGACCCCTCGTCCACAGCCACAGCTTGCCTTATCTCCTCCAGCCTTGACCCTCGTCCACAGCCAGCTTGCCTTATCTCCTCACAGCCTTGACCCCTCGTCCACAGCCACAGTTCCTTATCTCCTCACGCCTTGACCCTCGTCCACAGCCACAGTTGCCTCATTTTCCCCACAGCCCTGACACCTCGTCCACAGCCCCAGCTTGCCTTATCTCCACACAGCCCTTACACCCGTCCACAGCCACAGCTTGCCTCATTCCTCACAGCCCTGACAAACCCCGTCCACAGCCACAGCTTGCCTTATCTCCTCACAGCCCTGACACCTCGTCATCAGCCCCAGCTTGCCTTATCTCCTCACAGCCTTGACCCCTCGTCCACAGCCACAGCTTGCCTTATCTCCTCACAGCCCTGACCCTCGTCCACAGCCCACCCTTGTTTATCTCCTCACAGCCCCGCACCAGCAGTCTGCAGGAAGCAGTGAATGTACGTGTCCAACCCACAGTTGCCTTATTCCTCACAGCCCCAGCCCCCGCAGTCAGCAGGGAGCAGGGAATGTACAGTGGTCATGAGGCGATCCAACAGAGGGGGGCACCACACTGATGCTGCGCCCCTTCAGTGGTGTTCAGTGGTGATGTTCTGATTCAATATGCACAGGACACCACCTACTAGGCCAACTACTGACAACAAAAATTGCTTAGTGAGGTGTTCCACGGCGCCACCAATCCATCTGACAACAGTCCTCATGACTTTGCTGATACCAGTGACTCCAACAGACTCAAACCAAGGCCCTAGGCACGCAGAGGCAATCAAAACAGAGTCACCATGAGGGCAGGGCATGATGGGCCACGGAATTGATACATTTTTCTGTGGTAGATAAAGGATGAGTATGATGAAGATGATATTGTGGTTTCTATTTTGGTCAGAGATTTGATTGACAGGACTGTAATCTCGCTTCCTTTTATGATATATCCAGGCGTTCTACCAGGCCTGGGATATACGACACTGTGCTGTTGGTCAGGGTATTTTTGGCAACACTCTCAACGACGAATCCCTTGATTGCATGAACCTCAAACTGATGGGTTCCCAGCCTTTTCAAATGAGCCTTAGAAGAAAGCCAAAATCTGGGTAGAGTGGTCAGAACGGCTCTAGTGGGAAAAAAACCCACTGTTAACCAGCTGGGAGTCTGCGACTCTTCCACGTGGCCACAGTGGCGGGGGATGTTGGTATTGTAAAGCGAGGACTACTCCCAAAAGGGAGCGTGATTACTACATAAAAGGTGGAGTACATACTCCATTGCAGCATGAGGATTTACTCCATTAGGTATATGAAGAGACACTGTGATGCAGTGATTGATGCGATGTGTGTACGGACTGTACAGGCGATGTGAGAACAGAGTGTAGAAAAAGGTGTAAGGGCAGGACTGTAGAGGCAATATGAGGACAAACTGTAAGGCAATGTGTGTACAGACTGTACAGGCAATGTGAGAACAGAGTGTAGAAGGTATAAGACAGATTTTAGAGGCAATATGAGGACAGACTGTACAGGCAATGTGCGTACAGGGCTTAGAGGCAATGTTTCGTACAGACTGTAGAGGCAATGTGCGTACAGACTGTAGAGGCAATGTGCGTACAGACTGTAGAGGCAATGTGAGAACAAACTTTAAAAAATAATGTGTGGTCAAACTGTAGAGGCAAAGTGAGGACAGACTGTAGGGCAATGTGAGGACAGACTGTAGAGGGGAATGTGAGGACAGACTATAGAGGCAATGTGCGTACCGACTGTAGAGGCAATGTGCGTACAGACTGTAGAGGCAATGTGCGTACAGCTGTAGAGGCAATGTGAGACAAACTTTAGAAATAATGTGTGGTCAAACTGTAGAGGCAATGTGCGTTTCAGACTGTACAGGCAATGTGAGAACAGAGTGTAGAAAGAGTATAAGACAGACTGTAGAGGCAAAATGAGGGACAGACTGTACAGGCAATGTGCGTACAGATATAGAGGCAATGTGCGTACAGACTGTAGAGGCAATGTGCGTACGACTGTAGAGGCAATGTGAGAACAGACTGTAGAGGCAATGTGAGAACAAACTTTAGAAATTAATGTGTGGTCAAACTGTAGAGGCAATGTGTGGTCAAACTGTAGAGGCAATGTGTGGTCAAACTGTAGAAATAATGTGTGGTCAAACTGTAGAGGCAAGTGTGGTCAAACTGTAGAGGCAATGTGTGGTCAAACTGTAGAGGCAATGTGAGGACAGACGTAGAAATAATGTGTGGTCAAACTGTAGAGGCAATGTGTGGTCAAAACTGTAGAGGCAATGTGAGGACAGACTGTAGAGGCAATGTGAGAACAAACTTTAGAATAATGTGTGGTCAAACTGTAAGAGGCAATGTGAGGAGATGTAGAGGCAATGTGCGTACAGACTGTAGAGGCAATGTGCGTACAGACTGTAGAGGGGAATGTGCGTACAGACTGGGAGAGGCAATGTGAGGACAGATTGTAGAGGTAATGTTAGGACAGACTGTATAGGCAATGTGAGGACAGGGCTGTATAGGCAATGTGCGTACAGGACTGTATAGGCATGTGAGGACAGATTTTTATAGGCAATGTGAGGACAGGGCTGTATAGGCAATGTGAGGACGGACTGCATAGGCAAGTGAGGAACAGACTGTAGAGGCAATGTTTAGGACAGATTGTTAGGCAATGTGAGGACAGACTTTATAGGCAATGTGAGGCAAAACTGTATAGGGAATGTTGAGGACAGACTGTATAGGCAATGTGAGGACGACTGTATAGGCAATGTGAGGACAGCTGTATAGGCAATGTGAGGACAGACTGTATAGGCAATGTGAGGACCCATGTATAGGCAAAGTGAGGACGGACTGCATAGGCAATGTGAGAACAGATGTATGGGGCAATGTGAGGAAGACTATAGGCAATGTGAGGACAGCTTATTCAGGCAATATCTGGACAGATTGTGGAGGCAATGTGAGGGTCAGATGTAGTGTGAACTAAATTTGAAAACCCTTTTAAAGAAGATTTTGGATCCCTGACCTCTAATTGGTGCGGAGATTAATTGCGTATGACGGACGTGTATCAGTATCGATTTTGGGCTGGGTGGAGGGGGGAGGGGGGGGGGGGGGGGGAGCTTGTTGACATGGAACAAGCTTGGTCGTAATACCATTTTTGTTCTTTTTTACTAGCTCGGAAGCAGGCATAATTTCTTTGTATGGCCAGCCCATTTGGTTCCATTTCTCCTTGTCATGTTGGGTGAGTGTGGCTCAGTGGGTCCTCGTCCGCATGAAACACACGCGGGGACGTTAGTCACATTTTTTACGCCTTCCACATGGTACTCGAACACCCGCCCGCCTGGGGTTCCCTTTCTTTCTGTGCACATGGAGAAGAAGACAGCAGCTGTCAGGAGAGTTCTGCAGCCCCATAGAGCAGCTGACAGGGACATCATGGTTTCCATAGCAGCTGACAGGGACTCATGGTTCATAGCAGCTGACAGGGACTTCACGGTTCCATAGCAGCTGACAGGGACTTCACGGTTCTATAGCAGCTGACAGGGACTTCACGGTTCTATAGCAGCTGACAGGGACTTCACGGTTCCATAGCAGCTGAAAGGGACTTCACGGTTCCATGAGGCCTTGCTGACTGACCCACACCTAGAGAACTATTATTTGTCTGTTTTGGCTCACCCGCTCTCCACCGGCCTTGGCCGGTTCCGAGCTGCCGAGCCAAAACCAGACAAATAATAGTTCTCTAATAAGCAAGACTTCAATAACCAAAAAATAACGACCCTACAAACAAACATATTGTGTAGGATTATCTGTTTTTAATACTAATTTACTAAACTTTTCAGATTTCAGTTTTTGCTTAATCCTGCGTTTTTCCTGTTATATTTCCGAGTTATATTTTTGACATAAAATCCACACACACACTGCAGGTGAGAGAGAGTGGCTTATGCAGGTTGTTTTTTAAAGGCATGCAGTGAAGCGCGGCACTCCCAGAGATTTCAATAGAAGCATTCAGAGCAAAGCTAGCGGTCTCCACTCGTGCACCGTTGGATTTGTAAAGCCAGTCAGCAGTTATGAATAGCGATCGATTTCTATTGCCTGCAGTTCTGAATAGCGAGATTTCTATAAGTGGCTGAAAGGATCTTGCTCCAGTCATTCCCGCCTTTCATAAAACATATCAAAACATGTTTCTTACCTTCCCCCAATCACAAGACTAGACAGAATCAGCTGATTAGTAACAGTGACGACATTTCCGCCCAGCACTTGTGTTGTTAGCAACTGAACCTAGCTGGCTTTTCATTTCTCTGGTGCTGTGGTGGTGTGAAGACGTTTTTCAGTTGTTTGTGTTGGTTGATTTTATTTCAATGTCGCGAGATAGTATCTCTTCTGAATTAGAGATAGAAAAGGAAAGTGGATCGCAGACTCAAAAATGGGAAGATTGGTTAAAACAACATATTGGAATCTCACCTTCCTATTCCCGTAAACTGAGGGCGATATTTCGATTGCTTAGGCCATACCTGGATAGGTTTTCTACTGTTGGACTATCTTTCATTGAAGTCTACTCCATGAGAAATGAACTTAAAGCAATGTTTCATATAGTGAGGAGATAAGGCAGTATTGGTCCGCTTCAATCAACCAGCAATGCAGCTTGAAACACAATCTTCTCAATAGCTACAGCAGGGAACAGCCGCGGTCTAGCCTGAGACCGCGTGAAATGAATATTAAACAGGCACACGCCACAGCCTATAGCAGAAAGCCAACGCTTCAACGCGGACCGTCCCTTTGTCACGCCCTATTCAACAGGCTGTCTATTTCAAGCTTTTGATAAATGCACTTGGTGGCTGCTTAGAGGAGTAGCTGAGCCAGAGCATTGCTTGTAACACGGAAGTAGGTCGCGCAACTGCCTGTAGCGCTCAAATAGGTCAACTAGTATTGGAACACTGCTGATTCACTGACATTCACTGCTTCAACGCCCCTGCTTCAACTTTTTTTGGCTGCCTTCGGGCGGCACACAGAGTGCACTTTATTCAACTGTCTTGTTTATTAAATCAAGCTTTGATAAATGCACTTGGTGGCCGCTTTGAATATCTTCAGTTGACAGAGAGACCGGTGCTTAAGCGCCAACCATAAAACCCTTTCCCATTCTCCATGCAAGCACCTCCCTATCTTGTGTGTGTGTGCGTGCGATTGTGCTTGTATATATGCTGTTATTGTTGTTGTTTTACTGATAATAACTATATCATATTCTAGACATTTGTTTCTTATAAATAATCAAAGGGGCGCGCCCACTCCCACTCCCACCCTACCTGCTTGCCCCCCACCCACGCATGCACACACTTAAGTCACTTTTTAAGTTTTTAATCAAGTTACCCAAGTCCTTAATTAAGTTACTCCAAGTCCTTAATTAAGTTTTTAATTAAGTCACCCCAAGTTCTTATTAAGTTCTTAATAAGTTCTTGATCAAGTTCTTAATTAAGTTCTTAATAAGTTCTTGATCAAGTTCTTAATAAGTTCTTGATTAAGTCATCCTTTAAGTACAACCAAGTTCTTATTCAAGTTATCTTATAATTACCAAAAAAAAATACAAATCTATGTTTTTATCTTAAATAGTAGATGTCTAATATAGTACACACACGCCTCAAAAAACGCGTCATCGTTGAGGATGTCTTGCTCAGCGTCCTCTGCGCAAAATCGGTCAGCATAGATCTTAATGAAGTTCTTACATCCTAAGCAACCACATTGATTACAATTTGGTCTATGGAAATGTCTTTTATAGACTCCATGTCTTTATTTATTGACTTCATCATTTTAAACAAATAATAATCGGCATGTTTATTTTATTAAAAATTTTTTAAATATTATTGCATTATAAATGGATTCAAAATGATGTTTTGTTATTGGCGTTTTTGGCGTGCTGTTGTCTTTTCTGTATTTAGTGGTTCAGGTTGTTTTAACTTCTTTTGTTTTTGTTGCCATTGTGTATATATTTTATAACCGTAATAACCGCCCCCAGCAGCAGCAAGGACGCTAAAAATGGCAACAGTTTTAAGTTCAATATTCCATGAAGACTTTGGGGCCCTTGAATCGCATGGAGTTTTTATAGCTGGCATTGAATCAACTTGTTCTGGCGTTGGCGGTGTTATGTTTTCATGATGATTATATTCTGTAACATTAATTTTTTTTGTCTGTTCCACTCTGCTAATTTTTTTCTGCTTTAACACGCCAGGATGAGGATGCTTTTCACTGGTCTCCACCTGATCAGTGTTTTCTGCTGATTTTCTGGCTTGGTTACTTTCTCCACCTGATTCAGTGTTTTCTGATTCTGCTGATTTTCTGGCTCGGTCATTTTGAAGGGAAATAAAATCTATATGATTAAAAGTAATTAATCCCATGATTAATGGCGACAATAATGTTCCAAATCTGTAATATAAATCACAGCTTAGAGACTCTAATGACTTTGTTAAAACTGGATCTTGCGTTAAATCATACGTAAGATCTTGTTCAGAATCAATGGAGCAAATCTACTGACTAGTTTAGTGTACAAACTAAGAACCGTTTGCCCTACACTTTTACCATTCTCGACCCCAACTGCGCCTCATACCTGTTATGATACTTTAAAATGTCTTGCGGCGACATCTGTTGAATCTGTTCTATGCTGAATTCATTTCCGAGGAACTGTTTTGTTTTTCCACAT
Organism: Conus ventricosus; assembly: GCA_018398815.1. Taxonomy (NCBI): domain Eukaryota; kingdom Metazoa; phylum Mollusca; class Gastropoda; order Neogastropoda; family Conidae; genus Conus; species Conus ventricosus. Next base: position 91,978,890 of record CM031601.1, on the reverse strand, counting down.
GCTGCTAAAGAATACAGCCTCTCCTTTTGGGCATAATAGCTTGGTCATCAATCTGGTCATTTGTAATCATAAGTTCAGGAAGGTTTAATACATCATCGGTGTTCATGTTTTTTATTAATTATAATTATTTTTTTTTTAAAATGAGCACCGAAAAAACTGTTGCCAACCTTGTATACCATTCTGCCGTTATTGGAGGCCTAAGTATAGGATACACAATGCTTGTAAAAGCTTGTTAAGAATTAAACCAGCAGATCTTGGCAAACTAACTTTGAAGACTCAGCAAAACTGATTGCTATCATTGCAGCTTCGTTTGCCACGAAAGTTTTCTAGTTAAGCAAGGAATAATTCCTGACAGTATCAATATGTAAAATTAAAAAAATACATTTATAAAAATGGCTTCACTCGTAATGATGATAGGTGGCGCTGTGGTGAATGCGCTTGCTTTTAGCGGAAGTAATTACGCATTTAGTAAACTGCGGGACGACGGCGAGAGAAAAAGACATAACAAAGCTGTGGAGCAACTAGCAGCTGCACAAGATCGCTATGAAAAGCAGAGAATCGAGCAGTTAGATTTTATTAACGACACACTGAAAAAACAGGGACACGCAGCTTACACATTTAAAGATGTTGACCAGGCAATAAAAGAATATTATCTTGTAACAGGCAAACCGATCGAAACATTGCCCCCACCAAAATTCAGTGACTTTTATCACCATCAGAAAAACAAAAGATGCAAAAATCGCGTTTATTGTCTTTGGTATGACCATTGTGTATTTTATTGCACATAATATTGGCTGAATAAAAATGAACAAAATCTATTATTCGCCAAAAGGATATTGGAAGGGAATCACAGCAATTAAAAAGCTAAGCCAAGCAGCGGGTGTCAGTGAACAAACAGCAAAAGAATGGTTATCTAAACAAGCGATTTGGCAAATTTATTACCCGCACCTAGACAAATACAAAGACCACACTTTGTTAATACAATACCGAACGACACCCATCAAATGGACCTTCTATATTTACCCCATGATACGATTAGGCGAAAAAGATTTAAGTACGCACTCACGGTCATTGACATGGCTTCAAGATACAAAGATGCGGAACCATTAACACAAAAAAGTGCTTCTGCTGTTGCTGTTGCCATACAACTGATATACCAACGAGGCCGTTTAAATTACCCTCGCATGATTCAAGTCGATGATGGAAAAGAATTTAAAGGCCGAGTGAATCAATTATTGTTAAAACATAGAGTTACCATTAAAAGAGGCATTCCAGGAGTTCACAGATCACAGGCTTTAGTTGAAAACTTTAACAAACAGTTAGCTGAAAGACTTTTCTCCTACCAGTATCACAGAGAGCTGATTGACAATTCTCGCAACACAGAATGGGTTAGAAGACTGCCCTCAGTTTGCGCGCAATGAATAATGAAGAATTTAAAGGGCTAAAACCAGTACAAGCAATCAAAAAACAAACAATAAATGTTGCTGAAGGAGAGTCTTCATCCGGCAAACTATTACCATTTGGTTTGAAAGTAAGGTACCTTTATTTACCGGGAAGCGAAGGGACACTCGCATCAGGGCAACAGATCCAGTTTGGAGTGTTGATCCGTATGAAATAAAAAGAATTGTAAAAATGAATCCGCCCGTGTATTATTTACGAGAAACTGACACAACAAAACAACCAGCTCCTCAAAGATCTTTTGTGAAGGAAGAACTGCAGATAATCCCACCAGACACAGTTCCGCTTAATTAATTTACGTAAATATATTTGAGTTAAAATGGAAGCTCAGGACGAAGTGCAGAACGAAACAAGAATGGTAAAGGAAGAGACCTTGAAAATGATACGGGAATCATTTGATGCGTGTAATGCTATTAGGGGAACATTTTTTGAAGATTAATCAATGCATGCTAAATCATCCAGATCACCTACAACTCAAACCCCCAAATTGGAAAAAAGAATATCTTGAAATAATAAAAAAAATTCGAACGCATCAAGCAAACATAAGAAAAGATTTAAATGAATTGGATAAAGCTATGATTGATCTTATAATAAAAGTTGATGAAAAATATAAACCCCCTGTTTATGCGGTCCTCCAGTGCCCTATTGCATATGAAAACTCTGGATTAACAAACACCCGTTTTGTGTTTGTTCTATCTAATGACTTCTTTGTTACAACCGTTGTGTTGATCTCATGTAGATTAGATCGCAGTTTTACGTTGTCATGATGAAAAGTCTTATTGCCAAACAATGCTTCTTTGTAGTTGTCATGTGATATGTTTGACTGCACAACACTGCGAGATATTCCTTTGCTTCTTAATGGTTTTCTCCTGGCTCGAAATACTGTACATTTTCGATCTTAACCCCACATACTCCTTAATCACCTTTCCAGATAATTCATCCTTCATCTTTCCTGAAACCTTTTATTAACGGATGAATGCAAAGGCGAATCTTTAGGATAATCGGATGTATCATACCATCCTGCATGTCCTTTAGCTACTTCGATTTCCATGTCTTTATAGACGTCTTCATAGGGATATTTATAACAAAACTATCTGTATCTGTGTAAAGTACTCTGGACTCTGGATACAAGGGCTTAAAGTAGTCATAAAGAAATTCTAACATCAAAAGCTTTGATAATTCTAAAACAGTAAACCCAATAAATACAGGTTTGTCCAATTTGACTTTCTTTTTTTTCATCATTATGCCAAAAAGCTGATCATGAAATCTTTTAAAGTCCTGATAATTAGGTTTTGAAGTCAGCTTAATTGCTTCGTTCTCTCTGGTGACCAATCTGACATCCTTACGCTTGTGTGGATTCTCCATAGTCTTTCCAAAACAGCTGTTGTTCATCAGCTTGAAAAAGTCTTTTTCCGAAGCATCTGTGGATTTAGTTCTAAGATCAGTGTTCTTCATGATGTATGGTTTCATGAACTGTTCTTGATCAAAAGCAATTATACGATGAACAGCTGTCAACTTTAAACCATGTCTTAAATAAAATTGTAGAAGTCTGTAATGACAGACATAATTTTTTTTGCCCCGAAGATTAGGCACAAGTTTAGGCGGCTCTGTTTTCGCCATCTTTAGGCTTTCTGCTGCTAACGGATAGTCATTATGCAGGTCATGGAGTTCATGAGGATATTCTAAGTCAACTTCTAGAATGTATCCCCGCTGTTGACCCGGCGTCAAACTGCCCAACCACTTTAATGCCTTTTGAAATATTTTCGGATTGTCTTCTGTGTACATTTTAAAGTTGCGTAATGGAAGTGATTGCGCCATTGCCCATCCATACAGATTGTTTGCATCTAAATACATGAGATAGTTAGACCTTTTACTCGAATCATAGTCGTCTAAGTATTTGTTGCTTGCTTTACAGTAATGATGCGACGCCATACTAATTCCCCCACGCAACCCGTTTTCAATCATCTGAATCATTGGTAGGTCAGACAATAAATCAATCTGTACTCCAGTAAACTTTAAGAAAGCGTCCCAGCTCATCCCGGGCGCAGAAATGTAATGCGCGGGATCCAGGCTATAATGTTTCATGCAGGTCTTTCTGTAATTTTCAAAAATATCCGCCAACAAACATGTATCAGCCATCAAGTATGAGTCATGATAGTCTCCCATCGTTTTACAATCTAACTTCTGCCACGCATCTCGAGCATGCTGGTAATCAGAATCACTGATGTCCTTTCCTCTAAGACTAGAAAAGAACGCGCCTTTAGGAGGAAGTGTATCTTCATCAAACCTTTCCCAACTGTTCATGTACTCATAAGGGTAAACACCCTTTCTAACAAGAGTTGGATCAAAATATTCTTCAGAGAACAGCATTTTACCAATTCTAACTCACTTGCTTCACCACCGAGTTTTTGGGCGAAAGTGGCCTAAAAGCCGCCTTTTCCTGTGGCGGAAGAGAGAGAGAGAGAATCACCGACAACCCTGACAAAGCCCGTTAAGGTCAAGTTGCCCTCAGAACAGACAGACAGACAGAGAAGAGAGAGACAGAGAGAGAGACAGACAGACAGACAGAGAGGCGGGCAGACACTCACACACACCACACACACACACACACACCACACACACACACTCTTTCTCTTTCTCTCTCTCTCTCAATTAAATGACATAAAATCCGCACACTTCTTCTGTCTAATTTTACCTACAAACTTTGTACAGGCTGA
>CM031601.1:91949515-91973715 GCA_018398815.1 Conus ventricosus | reverse complement strand
CAATGCAAATCCTAACAACCCATGTTTATTTAAAAAATTTTCAAACCTAAAAAAAAAGAAGAAGAAGTAACATTCCTTTTTGATTAGACTACTAAAATGAGCTTGAAGCTGACAATCATAATTTAGAGTTCACCAAACAAACTACATAGGAGAAATCCCTCGATCTGAATTACATCATTACTCTATGTCATTGACGAGCTAAGCACTGATGAAAACTTATAGATGGAAGGCCCAACTTTTTTAAGAGCTCTTCCGTCAGGGGGGGAAAGCTGCATATTGCGATTATGAAATTATAACAATTCCCTAATTTACAGTTAAAAGATTAGTTTGTGGGAGGGTCGGTCATTTAATATAAAGATCAAAGACAAAACGGGGAAAGTCGTAAAATGTGATAACCTCCCACATTGTTTTGGAAATAAAATAATAAACTGTACTAAAAAATGCCGTGGACCATAAGAATCCCGGATTACTTTACGCCTGTGAGGTGTATAACTTTAGAATTAAAAGACCTTGCAGACGTTGCAGACTTTGAACAAAATGGTGAGATAGGCACTTTGTATGGTTTAGTACCCCCAAAGGGTGATATAACGCAAAGAGTTGCGACAACAAAAATTTCCTAAACTAGAACAACTGCGCAATCTAGAAGCAAATAATGTTGGCCAGAAATGAATATAAAATAGTTCGAAAACCGACCTCAAATGCATTTAGAACCATATTTAGAAGGGGAAATAAAATTTGAATTCATAAGCCCTTTTACATTTTTTAGCCGCCAAAAAATTCAGAAAAGCATTCAACTCTGGGCCCCTTTTCATGTAAGTCTTATGCCAGATGACAATATCGGAAAGAGATTGAAATAAAGCCGTATGGGAATAAACATACATCCTCCACAGAAGAGAAACGGTTTTAAAAATGCTCTACAAGATTACAATTCATTTCCCCAAATGAAATTAGGTTTATGCGTTTCACAATGATATTGAAATTTCTGTCTTAAAAGATGTAAAGAGGGATGGGTTGTGGGCGTTAGTGACGTCCTTCTAAAAGAATTCTAATTTGCTGGCAAAACTTTAGACGTTGAAAAAATTAAAGTTACCGTCGCATTCTTTACAATGGTGAGGATATTAAGGTCATAACAACAAGCACAAATCAATATTAGCCTAAATAGAAATAATCTTACAGAACTGAATTGGGTTAATCTTACACATTTACCTTATAGATTTATTTAACTGAACAAGTTTTAACAAGAAGTATGATAAAAACCAATACTGGGTTAGATAAGTTCTGTTATAAACTATGGGCAGTTAAACTTTATACAAAAACCCCCAATTTTCATAATTTGTGACAAAACTGGTTTGTGGAAAACAATATTTATCCCAACCTGTTACAAACATTTTATCGTTATAATTTTGATCATAATTGGGGATTTTCTGCCCAACACTTAAATGGAACAAAGCATATCATGATAGAAGGTTATATGGACTGATGATAACATATTTTAGTTAATCCAGCAATAAACTGAGTAGTCTAGAAACGCTTTTTTAATTGTTTGAAGAACGCAGACACTATTTATTATAGATGACTGTTCCCGAAAAGAACATAGTTAAAAAGAGAAACACTTTTTCGAAACTAGCTTTCCCGCGGAAGACATCAAAGGTGGGATTTTTTGCCCAAAAAATAAATCGGTTTTAAAAACTTTAGAGAACAGTTAAAGACGTATTTTTATTTCACAGAAAACAGAGATGCATTTGATGAAGTTTGCTAAAATGATGTTATTGAAAAAAACGGGAAAAACAAATTTAACAAAAAAAAAAATCTGAAAATTTAGTAAATATATTAAAACAATAATCCCACAATAGTCTTTTTGTAAAAAAACGTATTTTTGGTTATTGAAGTCTTACTGTCAAAAAGGAAAACGGTTTTTAGGCCATTTTCGCCCAAAAACTTGGGGGGGAGCAAGTGACCAGGTTTGGGAAATGCTTTTTCTCTATTTAACGGATAACCCAATGTTCGATTGTTTTTTTTCATTTGGAAGGTTTTTTTATTGTTTGAAAAATGTATTTTAAGTATCCCCCTGTGAATCTATCGGAATTTTTTTTTGATTTGTCGTACTCTGTCGCAAAAGGGGGTTGGGTTCTCCCATTTTTTGAATTTGCACATCTCAATTCAAAACACTATCTCAAGAAACAATGTTTTTAAAGGGGGGTTTTGCCCCACAGTTTGCACGAGCCTACACTTACCCATCTAGATTAAATTTTCATTTGGGTTTTGTCGTCGTTTTTGCGATATCCTCCCTTAATTGCTTGTGTGGGGTTGCCCCTTTTGGGTTAGTTCACTCAGTTAAGTTTACTTTTCTCTCTCTCTCCTCAAATTCCACTCCCGGGCAATTCACCGCACTTCAGGGGTGGCTGTATCTTTTTCTTGTACTGCTGTCTTCGGCCTCTCAACTGTCTTTCCACCCCGCCTGCAAGTTCCCTTACTTGGGGTATTCCACCGGACGTACGTGGCTTTTTGGCCCCATCGCTGGGGCGGGTTTTCCTCTTCACTCGAGGGGAAGATTCCGGGGGAGCACCTCCCCGGGTCCTGGTTTTTTCACCCTACGCAAAGGGTACATCGCCCTTCACTTCCCCCGTGGGCCTGTAGGAAGAGACATCACTTCACTTTTCCGCATCTCGCCGCCCTCACACAAGGGCGAGAGAGTCTTTTACCCCCTCTTTTTTGGGCACCCACGGGGGACGTAAGCATCATTTCTGGTTTATTTGTTGTTTTGTTTTTTTTTTTGATGTTAGCCGGGTAATTCTTCTCTTTTCGCAATTTTTTTTTGGTTTTTCAAAATTAAAAAGAAATAAGTTTGAACCATTTTTCGGTTTAAACAATCTTTAACCTGGCCAGCAAAAAAAAATCTTAAAAGTCTTTCCCTTTATCATTTGGATGCTAGTCGCGGGGAGGGGGTACCTGGTATTCATGGGCTTGCTTGTCCGCTCGTCCCCCTTTCCCCAAATTCCGGGGTCACATTCTTCCCACCCTCTGTTTTTTGTGCAAGGAAAAGTTTTATTTCCGACGTCACGCAATTAAACGTTTGGTCGTGTGGAAATTTTTTTATTTTGAAATGTTGCCATAAAAGTGGGGGTAATGTCCATTTAATTATTTTTTATTTCAAATGTTCAGATTTAAAACCAAGTTGCTTTATTATTCAATTCCCAAAAAAAATGTTAAACGTGATGAAGAAGGATGAAATTTTCATATTTGTTTTAATTCCTTTAAATTTTTTGCAGCTTTTTACCCTTCTATAGAAGACTTTAACAACATTCCTATTTGGTTGGTTTTCGTGTTTTCCCAGGCCGTGTTTACGGGGGGGGTGTTTTATAGACCTCCCCCCCCCCATCAGCAGGGCTGTTAGATTTAACCATGGGGAACTGTACTACTGCGGGGTTTCCCTTTCCCTCTTTCTTATTCCCTCCCATTTCCTTTTCCCTCCTCCCGGGGGTTCACCCGGGGAAAAGCACTGGGTGGGGCCCCCCCGCACGGTTGGGGGCCCCCACTGTTGGGGCCGCGCCTGTTGTCCACCACTGGTTTTGGGGCCACCACTGGTTGGACCCCGCAGGTTGGGGGCCCCCACTGGTTGGACCACGCACGGGTTAGGGCCCCGTATGGTGGAAAAGCCTTCTTGGGTGGACGGGGCGATCCCCGTCCAGGGCCTCCACAACAACCCCCCCCCCGGGGGGCCCCCCCCCCGGGGGGGGGAAGGGGGGGGGGGGAGCGCTCTCTTCAGAACCGACCCCCTTTGGAGCACCTATGCAACAGGTGCTCCCGGGACTTTTGGGAAACAGGGGGGTGGGGGGACTACAACATGAGAAAGGGGTGGGTTTGGGGAAAAGTTTTTTTTATAATTGTGTTATGTCATATGTGTTTTGGGAAACTTATTTTTGTTTCGGGGCTGTTTTAAATATTTTTTTTTTGTATTGCGTTGTTGATGTAAATAAATGGGGGGTTGTACGAAAACGTTTTTGTGTGGGCTCTGGAGGGGGTATCAGTCATTCCCTTTACTCCCCAAAACCGACCGTCAGGGGGACCTCCAGGGGCGGTCGTGACAATATGATAAAAACACAACACGATAAACAGCACATATTTTATATAACACCCACACACACACACACACACACACACACACACACACACACACACACACACACACACACACACACACATATATATATATACACACACACACACACACATATATATATATATATATATATAATATATATATATATATATATATATATAAATATATATATATATATATATATATATATATATATATATATATATATATAATTGGATTATAAACATTCCCTACCTATTGTGCATATATATATATATATATATAATATATTATATATATATATATATATATATATATAGAATCAGTATATTTAAAATGCCTAAAACAATTTTTTAAGTGCTCAACCCCTTGGGGAGCAACATTAGTTAAAACAAGTTAAAAGAGGAATCTTAAAACTATCTGCAAATTTGTTTCAAGCGTGTTGCGCTGTCATCAGGATGGTTTTTGGTTTGCCCACCGCCGATGTTATATAGCGTGTGGGCTCCCGTTTGCGGTTGTTTGCACGTGCGGGTTGGCTGCACGTGTTTTTTGGGGGCTTTCAGGTTTTTGTTTTGGGTGTGTTCACTAACAACGATTTCCATTTATGCCTGCAGTTGTTTACTATTTCTGTTTTGGTGTTTAAAGTTGCTAAGTGTGGTTTGCATAGTATTAACCATTTTCAGTTAAACATAGGTTGCACCTTTTTGAAACATTGCTGTATGGTGATGCTCTTTTTATGATTTTCCAGGATATATTGTAGCTTGTTTTTGCGTCTTTAAGTTTCCAGATATATTTGCTCAGTTCTGTTTGGTTTTTATATTTTTCTTTATTAAATGACTGTTTGTGGTTTGCATATCTGGTTTTAAAGTGGTTTTCAGTGATCCCTATGTATGTTTTCTTTTTCATTTTCTGATGTCACAGTAGCCTGGTATACAATGTTGTTGTGAAGACATTTATTGTTTAGTGGGCACTGCTCCTTTCTGGTGCAATTGCAAGATTTCCTTTCTTCACCCTTCTTTGCTGTGTTGATTTTCATTTGTTGGATGCGTCAATTGGGTTTTTGAGGTTGGGCATACATGAGTACGATAGTTTGACAGTGTTTTTGTTAAATATTTTGGACAGTTTGTGTTCTTTTGGAAATGAAGTTGTTAGGATTTTGAAGAATTCTTTCCCTATGTTTGTTTTGAGTTTCCCGTCGTATGGGGGGTTATACCATATGATTTTCTTTTCCTATTTTTCTTGCTTTTATTTGTGTTGTTGTCTGGGTTGTTTTGTAATTTGTAATTGTATCCACTTGTTTGTAGTGCCTCCTGGTATTCTACTGCTGCATTGCTGAACACTCTCTCACTGCATGACAGGTTTTGATAGTCTCTTGTTTTATGCCATGGGGTATGGTCTTTAATATAGATGGCGGAGGGTTACTTTTGGTGTGTACATAAAGAGGTGTATCGTTGGGTTTCTTGTATGGTTTATATATGTGATTGTTGAGATCCAGTGTTATGTCTAAGTAATTCACTACCTTTTGTTTGCTTCAATGGTAATCTTTAAGTTGTGGTTTTGGAAGATTTTGCATAGTTCTTTCTTCTTGTTTTCGATGGTTCTTGGATTGTTGGTTAGTGCAGCAAGGCCATCGTCTCTGTATAGTCCGACTTGTTTTCCGATTTTTTCTTGATGTTGGACAGCATGAATAGTCCGACCAGTTCACATGTTTCTGCACCATCATATGATCCCATGGTTACGTCGAATGTTGAGTTTCTGTTGGTTTTCCTGATCCATGAGAATGAAGACGATAAAGATGATGCTGTGGTCCATGAAACGATGACGATGAAGATGATGCTGTGGTCCATGAGAATGATGACGATGAAGATGATGCTGTGGTCCATGAGAACGATGACGATGAAGATGATGCTGTGGTCCATGAGAATGATGACAATGAAGATGATGCTGTGGTCCATGAGAATGATGACGATGAAGATGATGCTGTGGTCCATGAGAACGATGACGATGAAGATGATGCTGTGGTCCATGAGAACGATGACGATGAAGATGATTCTGTGGTCCATGAGAATGATGACGATGAAGATGATGCTGTGGTCCATGAGAATGATGACGATGAAGATGATGCTGTGGTCCATGAGAATGACGATGAAAATGATGCTGTGGTTCCATGAGATTGATGAAGATGAAGATGATGCTGTGGTCCATGAGAATGATGACGATGAAGATGATGCTGTGGTCCATGAGTGTCACGACCGACCCCTGGAGGTCTGCCCTGACAGGATCGGTCTAGATGGGAGTGAAGGGAATGACTGACCTCACACGCCTCGCAAGAGCCCACACAAGAAAGATTACGATACAACACCCCATTTATTCACATCAACACACACAATCACAAATAAATATTTCAACGCACGCACCATGCACAATCACCATCACAAGCATTCCAAAAACACACAACCTACACAATCACAATCAAGCATTTCAATACACGACATACGCAATCACCATCAAACATTAACACATATGACATATACACAATTATAAATAAACAATTCCAGCACACACAACGTGCACAATCACAATCATAAATAAATAATTCCAGCACCCATCCCTTTCCCGAGATGTCGTGCCCCCACAACCCTGCCTCCAAAGTCTACTAGGAACACCCTGTTGCAAATGAGTGCCCCAAACCCGGGTCGGTTCCTGAAGAGAGAGATGTCGAAGGCCGACACCCTTGACCCGCACAACAGTGTGGAGAGCGCGTCTCGGGGGACGAGGCATGTGTTGCTGGAGGTCCTGGACGGGGATCAGGACCATCCAGCCAAATCCACGGGCTTTTCCACCAGTACGTGGCATCAACCAGCGCGTGGTCCCCACCAGTGCGTGCTCCGGGTGAAGTCTCCAGGAGGAGGGCGAAGGTAACTGGGAGGAAAGTAGAAAGACGGGTACTGGAACCCCGCAGTCAGTACAGTCTGACCCATGCCGTTAAACCCTAACAGCCACTCGCATGATGGGCGAGGGGAGGTCTACTAAACACACCAACAACACCAGCCCAACACAGTCCTGAGCATAACGCGGCAAACCAACCAAATCAGGAATGTTCGTTAAAGTCTTCTCATACGAAGCAGGATAGAGACTGCATTAAATTAACAGGCTATAAAACAAATATGAATTATCTTCATCCTTCTCTCACTTACGTTTAACGTTTTCCTTTCTTAGGAATTGAACTAATAAAGCAACCATGGCTTTACATCTGCCACCACATTTGCAAATAATAATAATCAATGGCACAATTATCCCCACATTTTATGGCAACATTTCAAAATAACACAAATTTCCGACCACGCATCCGAACGACTAATCATGCGTACGCACGCTCGCGAACATAAAACTCGTTCTCCTTGCACACACAAACAGACGGTGGCCGAAGAATGTGAGCCCGGCAATTGTGACAGGGGTGGACGAGCGAGACCAAGCAAGTACCAACCCTGAATCACCAGGTTCTCTCCCATCCCCGCCGACTACCGCATCACCAAATGCATAAAAAGGAGAAAGACTTTTAAGATATAATTTTGCCTGGCCAGGTTAAAGATTGAATTAACCAGAAAAAGTGGTCTCAAACAATATTTCTTTTATAATTTTGAAAACCAAAAACAAATTGCGCAAAAGAGAAGAATTAGCCGGCTAACATAAAAAAAAAACCACAACAACAAATAAACCACGAAACTGATGCTTACCAGCTACCCGTGGGTGACCCAAAAGAGGCGGGTCAAACGACTCTCTCTGCCCTCTGTCCAGTCGAGAGGACAGCAGCGCAGATGCGGAAAAAGGTGAAGTGATGTCTCCCTCCTACAGGCCGACTGTAGGAAATGAAGGTACCGACTGTACCTTCGACGATAAGGTGAAGAACCAAGACCGGAGCAGGCGTTCCCAGAGACATCTTCCGCTCGAGTGAAGAGAAACCCTGCCTAAACCATGGCGGCCAACATGCCACGCTACGTCCCGGTGAGAATACCTCAAGCCTAAGAGGAACCTTGCACGTGCGGCAGGTGAAAAGACAGGTGAGAGGCCGATAGACAGCCAGTACAAGAAAAAGATACCCACCACCCGTGAACCTGCAGGATGAATTGCACGGGCAGTGGAATTAGAGAGAGAGAGAGAGAAAGTAAACCTAACCTGAGCTAAACCACACCAAAGTGCAACCACACCACAAGCCACATTAAGGGACGGATATACGACAACAACGACGACAATAAATAAATGAATAATTCTACTAGCCTAGGTGGGCCAATCGTCATAGGCCTCGTAACAAACTCGTGACAACCCCCCTTCTAAAAGCATCTGTTTCTCTGAGATACAATGCTCCTTTGAACCTTGACGTATGTGCAAAATCACAACAATGGGACCGAACCCAACACTCTGATCGACAGAGTACGATAAATCCAATACAACCGTTCCACGATAGAATCACACAAGGAAATACATGATACTACATTTATCAAACAACTAAGCAAACCTTCCAACAATGAAAACAATCCGAACCATTGGTGATTCACTACCGTTAACATCACTGAAGTGAAAAACTGTCACTACCCCTGATACAGAGACCAAAAGGGGATATAACCCTGGTTGAGGGGAAGTGTTCCTCTGACTGATTTCTCCAATGTGCTGACTACGGAGCTCGGCTGAGATAGTCAGCATCCGTATTGCTGGAACCCTTGAAATGTGAAAATGACTCTGCAGTTCCACTGCCTAACTCATGAGTCGACGACTGACTGGCCGGATCCGGTCAAGGCACTGGAGAGGATGATGATCGCTCTCCAGTACAAACTTCCGGCCGTATTTCTTCTTGGGCACGCCTGTGCGCGTCCAAATCTGCTGGAGAGCTTCAGCAATAGTAGGGGTATCGATAGTCCTAAGCGGGGCAGCCTCTGGGTATCGACTCGCAGATTCTACCACTACCAAATTGTAGCGGTGACCGCGATCAGATGGATTAATGGGTCCCACCAGGTCAACATCAACCTGGCTCCCCAACTAGTGGCACTGACCCTAGGGGAGCACCCCTCAAGCGACCCTTAGGCGTTGTCCGTTGGCAGACATCGCAACTGCGGCAGTACTGCCTAACCTGCGAGTTCATCCCCGGCCAGAAGAAGTCCTGTCTTACTCGCTCGAGAGTCCGCTTTGAGCCCATATGACCTGCCATAGGTGAATCATGGGCCTGCCGGAGAACAGATTCTCTCAAGCTTTGGGGAACGACAAGCTGCTTGGCCACACGATCTGCCTGAGTGAAAACCCTAAAGAGGATCCCCTTGTGGAGCTTGAAGCTCACCTTGGCGTGTCGGGCAGACTGAGCGGGACGATCTACCAGTTGTCGCAGGCGTTGGACATCCAAGTCCCTGGCCTGAAGACGGACGATGGAAGCAGGGTCGGCCTTTGCAAGAACCTCGTCAGAGATCGGCTGAAGAACGGGACGCAATTCCTGTTCCTGCTTCTTAGCTCTGGCGCGTGTGGTAACTCCCACACACGCCTGTACGGGCAGATCCGTGAAACGGACTGACTGCGTCCGTCTGCGAAGGTGATAGTATTCCCTATGAGAAGGGAATACAGAGGTCGCTCCACCGCGATGGCCCATACTTTGCCACAGAAGTAGGGGTGGAAATAGAAATGAGTACGGAAGGACGGGTGGAGGTAAAACCCACCTCCAACCCGCACACATCATAACTAGCGCCCCGCCGGGCCTTAGGGGAAACCAAATCCTTATCCACAAAGATCGTTGATGCTCCCGAATCCCTGATGGTGTCAACCAAGGAAGAACCAACAACAGAAAGGAACACCGGGCACTCTGTACCACCGGAAGCGGGGATGGAACCCACGTTAGCCGAGGCACGAGGACGCTGGAAAGGACTAGCCCCATGACTGCCGGCGGCTTTAGGACAATCTTTCCTAATGTGGCCAGGACGACCACAAAGAAAACACAGTCGGGGTGCTGAGGGCCCCGATGAACTGCCTGCCTTGTTCGACCCGCTAGCAGTCGCCGGCGCCTTACTGCCGCTAAATCCTGTGGAGGGCTTCCTGTCCGTATCTGGGCGATGCCCATAAGCTCTGCGAGCTTCGGCAAACACCTCAGCGGTATGAATCGCAGCCGCGAAATCCTGAGGTGCTGTCTCGCCTATACGAATCCTCAACTCTTGGGACACAGTGTTGGTAAGCTGTTCGATGAGAATCAGATCCTCCAGCTCCAGCTTAGCCAACTGACGCCAGTACCCTAGCGTTTTGCGCAGCCTATCTCCAAACTGCACAAAGGTCTCATCGTTGTGCTTTTTCATGGACCTAAACTTCCTCCTGTACGTTTCTGGAGTAAGGTGGAAACGCTTACGCAGAGCCAACTGCATGTCTGCATAAGACGCGCCTTCATTTAGAGTGAGCACACACTCTCTTGCAGTACCAGATAATCCAGAAAAAAGGTGCATGGCCTTTTGTTCCTCAGACAATTGGTATGAACTAGCAACTTTGTCGAAATGCTCTAAGAACATATCAATGTCCTCACTAGGCCTGAACTCTGGAAGCTTTAACTTTGGGCCTCTAACTCTATCACCTGCCTGGTGATTAACCCCCTGATTTACAGATGCGGGAGCCCGCGAAAGAAGTTGTTCCATCTCTTCCCTACGCAGAGCTAACTCTTCCCGACGGAGGGCCTCCTGTCTGACAGCCTCTTCCTTACGCAGAACCTCCTGTCTAGCAACCTCCTCTCTGCACAGCATAGCCTCTTCCTTACGCAGAACCTCCTGTCTGTCAGTCTCCTCTCTGCGCAGAGCCTCCATCCTATCCAGCTCTTCCCTCCGCAGAGCTGCCTCTTCCCTATGCTGAGCAGCCTCTTCAGTACGCTGCCGCTCCAGAAACATAAGGACAGAAGCGATGTCCTGGGCGGGGTTCACCACTCCCGACACGGGAGGAGGACCCGTTTGACCCGTCCCTTGGGTCTCGACCTTCCCATGAGGAAAATCTCCCGGGCATGCTCCTTACGAGGGGAGGCATGGAAAAAAGAGGGTTTCGGTTTCTGTGACTCAACAGAAGCCCACAGTTGCTTTGCTATACTCTGACGCTTCCGAGCGGAAGTGCCAGTCGGGGTCTCAGCAGGAAAATCCCCTAGCGAAGAAGACGTGAAAGTACTTGCTGGACTATCAGCTACAGCACTGGAATAAGTGGAAGTCACTGTAGTCGAAGTACTGGTACTAATAGTGGGGACTACATTTAGAAGACCCTTCTTCTTTGACGCACGCGTCGCCATACCACCAGCACCGGACGTTGCCATGACAACAATATCCTACGGTGCTCAAATACGGGGAAAGACAATTCCACTTGAAAAACAGATATTTTAGGGGCGTGTGTTATATGTGTGTGTGTGTGTGTGTGTGCGTGTGGATAAGTTCCGGCTGCTCCCACTCTGGCAACACCGCGCTCCACAGCACAAGCAACAGTGCGGTGGGGCTCACCGAAAAAAAAACAAAAAAAAACTATGTCCGGCTGCCCCCACTCTGGCAACACCGCGCTCCACAGCACGAGCAACAGTGCGGTGGGGCTGGCCGGAAAAAAAACAAACAAACTGGCAGACGGAATCCGGAGAGAGAAAAAAAAAAAAATGACACTAACGTCCGATACACCTACCTGTACTCAATAACCCGGTAAAAAAAAAAACCTGGCTAACTACAAAACAGGAATGGAAGACTGAGCAGCAACAGAAAGGCAAGACTTACGGCCGTACCTGCGTAAGGCACCCGGCGGAAGGAGGAGGTCTGGTCACGGTCGACTCCCCCTGGTCTCACCTCGACTCCCCAGTCACACCGGATGTTCCCTCAGGCCACCAAGAGACTCCCTTCACACTAGAGTCACCCAGCCAACCACCCACAAACAACCACGACAAACGGACTAAACACATACAAGACAAACAGGACTGGACAGGTACTCCGCGAAACGAGGGAGAGACAGCCAGAGCCCTTCACATCCCGGACGAGCCCCCACAAATGTCACGACCGACCCCTGGAGGTCTGCCCTGACAGGATCGGTCTAGATGGGAGTGAAGGGAATGACTGACCTCACACGCCTCGCAAGAGCCCACACAAGAAAGATTACGATACAACACCCCATTTATTCACATCAACACACACAATCACAAATAAATATTTCAACGCACGCACCATGCACAATCACCATCAAGCATTCCAACACACACAACCTACACAATCACAATCAAGCATTTCAATACACGACATACGCAATCACCATCAAACATTAACACATATGACATATACACAATTATAAATAAACAATTCCAGCACACACAACGTGCACAATCACAATCATAAATAAATAATTCCAGCACCCATCCCTTTCCCGAGATGTCGTGCCCCCACACCCCTGCCTCTCCAAAGTCTACTAGGAACACCCTGTTGCAAATGAGTGCCCCAAACCGGGTCGGTTCCTGAAGAGAGAGATGTCGAAGGCCGACACCCTTGACCCGCACAAACAGATGGTGGAGAGCGCGTCTCGGGGGACGAGGCATTGTTGCTGGAGGTCCTGGACGGGGATCAGGACCATCCAGCCAAATCCACGGGCTTTTCCACCAGTACGTGGCATCAACCAGCGCGTGGTCCCCACCAGTGCGTGCTCCGGGTGAAGTCTCCAGGAGGAGGGCGAAGGTAACTGGGAGGAAAGTAGAAAGACGGGTACTGGAACCCCGCAGTCAGTACAGTCTGACCCATGCCGTTTAAACCCTAACAGCCACTCGCATGATGGGCGAGGGGAGGTCTACTAAAACACACCAACAACACCAGCTCAACACAGTCCTGAGCATAACGTGGCAAACCAACCAAATCAGGAATGTTCGTTAAAGTCTTCTCATACGAAGCAGGATAGAGACTGCATTAAATTAACAGGCTATAAAACAAATATGAATTATCTTCATCCTTCTCTCACTCACGTTTAACGTTTTCCTTTCTTAGGAATTGAACTAATAAAGCAACCATGGCTTTACATCTGCCACCACATTTGCAAATAATAATAATTCAATGGCACAATTATCCCCACATTTTATGGCAACATTTCAAAATAACACAAATTTCCGACCACGCATCCGAACGACTAATCATGCGTACGCACGCTCGCGAACATAAAACTCGTTCTCCTTGCACACACAAACAGACGGTGGCCGAAGAATGTGAGCCCGGCAATTGTGACAGGGGCGGACGAGCGAGACCAAGCAAGTACCAACCCTGAATCACCAGGTTCTCTCCCATCCCCGCTGACTACCGCATCACCAAATGCATAAAAAGGAGAAAGACTTTTAAGATATAATTTTGCCTGGCCAGGTTAAAGATTGAATTAACCAGAAAAAGTGGTCTCAAACAATATTTCTTTTATAATTTTGAAAACCAAAAACAAATTGCGCAAAAGAGAAGAATTAGCCGGCTAACATCAAAAAAAAAAACACAACAACAAATAAACCACGAAACTGATGCTTACCAGCTACCCGTGGGTGACCCAAAAGAGGCGGGTCAAACGACTCTCTCTGCCCTCTGTCCAGTCGAGAGGACAGCAGCGCAGATGCGGAAAAAGGTGAAGTGATGTCTCCCTCCTACAGGCCGACTGTAGGAAATGAAGGTACCGACTGTACCTTCGACGATAAGGTGAAGAACCAAGACCGGAGCAGGCGCTCCCAGAGACATCTTCCGCTCGAGTGAAGAGAAACCCTGCCTAAACCATGGCGGCCAACATGCCACGCTACGTCCCGGTGAGAATACCTCAAGCCTAAGAGGAACCTTGCACGTGCGGCAGGTGAAAAGACAGGTGAGAGACCGATAGACAGCCAGTACAAGAAAAAGATACCCACCACCCGTGAACCTGCAGGATGAATTGCACGGGCAGTGGAATTAGAGAGAGAGAGAGAGAGAGAGAAAGTAAACCTAACCTGAGCTAAACCACACCAAAGGTGCAACCACACCACAAGCCACATTAAGGGACGGATATACGACAACAACGACGACAATAAATAAATGAATAATTCTACTAGCCTAGGTGGGCCAATCGTCATAGGCCTCGTAACAAACTCGTGACAATGAGAATGATGACGATGAAGATGATGCTGTGGTCCATGAGAATGATGACGATGAAGATGATGCTGTGGTCCATGAGAATGACGATGAAGATGATGCTGTGGTCCATGAGAATGATGACGATTAAAAATGATGCTGTGGTCCGTGAGAATGACGATGAAGATGATGCTGTGGTCTATGAGAATGATGACGATGAAGATGATGCTGTGGTCCATGAGAATGATGACGATGAAGATGATGCTGTGGTCCATGAGAATGATGACGATGAAGATGATGCTGTGGTCCATGAGAACGATGATGATGAAGATGATGCTGTGGTCCATGAGAATGATGATGTTGAATATGATTCTGTGGTCCATGAGAATGATGACGATGAAGATGATGCTGTGGTCCATGAGAACGATGACGATGAAGATGATGCTGTGGTCCATGAGAATGACGATGAAAATGATGCTGTGGTACATGAGAATGATGACGATGAAGATGATGCTGTGGTCCATGAGAATGATGACGATGAAGATGATGCTGTGGTCCATGAGAATGATGACGATGAAGATGATGCTGTGGTCCATGAGAACGATGACGATGAAGATGATGCTGTGGTCCATGAGAACGATGACGATGAAGATGATGCTGTGGTCCATGAGAACGATGACGATGAAGATGATGCTGTGGTCTCGGACCACATGACAGGCTGGCAGAAAGCGACAGCGACGCACGGCGCGTTCAGTGGATGAACGTAAAGTTCCTTCCTTGCATCCTTCCCTTCTTCCTTCCATGTATCCCAGTCTTCCCTTCTTCCTTCCATGTATCCCAGTCTTCCCATTTCAGCTGATGGGACACACCACTCATAGGTAGGAGCATCAAGAGGCCAACAATGTTCATATGTCACTGCATCTGATAGGAATCACATCCACGACCTCATGGATTGCAAGTCTGCAGTGCTAACCGTAGCACCACAGTTGGCCATTACACAATAGGTAGGGAACATGCACACGTCCACTCATACATGTTTGCGTCTCCAACGCAGTGTCGCCAAGGGAAAAAAAGCATAAGAATGAAAGTTTTGCTACTTGTGCAGTGAAAGTATTTGGGAGATTTGGAAACCTCTGTTGAACCTTGTCCGAATGGTTGAATTATGAGAGATGTCACGTGGAAGTCAGACTTGAATTACCCCCATCTGCAAGCTCTTCCTGTGTCCTTTCTTTGCCGCCTTTCTTCCCTCCCTTTTCTGTCTTCCCTCCCTTTTCTTTCTTCCCTCCCTTTTCTTTCTTCCCTCCCTTTTCTGTCTTCCCTCCCTTTTCTTTCTTCCCTCCCTTTTTTTTCTTCCCTCCCTTTTCTTTCTTCCCTCCCTTTTCTTTCTCCCCTCCCTTTTCTTTCTTCCCTTTTCTTTCTTCCCTCCCTTTTCTGTCTTCCCTCCCTTTTCTTTCTTCCCTCCCTTTTCTTTCTTCCCTCCCTTTTCTTTCTCCCCTCCCTTTTCTGTCTTCCCTCCCTTTTCTGTCTTCCCTCTCTTTTCTTTCTTCCCTCCCTTTTCTTTCTTCCCTCCCTTTTCTGTCTCCCCTCCCTTTTCTGTCTGTCCCTCCCTTTTCTTTCTTCCCTCCCTTTTCTTTCTTCCCTCCCTTTTCTTTCTTCCCTCCCTTTTCTTTCTCTCCTCCCTTTTCTTTCTTCCCTCCCTTTTCTGTCTTCCCTCCCTTTTCTTTCTTCCCTCCCTTTTCTTTCTTCCCTCCCATTTCTGTCTTCCCTCCCTTTTCTTTCTTCCCTCCCTTTTCTTTCTTCCCTCCCATTTCTGTCTTCCCTCCCTTTTCTTTATCTCCTCCCTTTTCTGTCTTCCCTCCCTTTTCTTTATCTCCTCCCTTTTCTGTCTTCCCTCCCTTTTCTTTCTTCCCTCCCTTTTCTTTCTTCCCTCCCATTTCTGTCTTCCCTCCCTTTTCTTTCTGCCCTCCCTTTTCTTTATCTCCTCCCTTTTCTTTATCTCCTCCCTTTTCTTTATCTCCTCCCTTTTCTTTATCTCCTCCATTTTCTTTCTTCCTTCCCTTTTCTTTCTTCCCTCTCTCTTCTTTCTTCCCTCCTTTTTCTGTCTTCACTCCCTTTTCTTTCTTCCCTCCCTTTTCTTTCTTCCCTCCCTTTTCTTTCTTCCCTCCTTTTCTTTATCTCTCCCTTTTCTTTCTTCCCTCCCTTTTCTTTATCTCCTACCTTTTCTGTCTTCCCTCCCTTTTCTGTCTTCCCTCCCTTTTCTTTTCTCCTCTTTTCTTTCTTCCCTCCCTTTTCTTTATCTCCCCTTTTCTGTCTTCCCTCCCTTTTCTGTCTTCCCTCCCTTTTCTTTCTTCCCTCCCTTTTCTTTCTTCCCTCCCATTTCTGTCTTCCTCCCTTTTCTTTATCTCCTCCCTTTTCTTTCTTCCCTCCCTTTTCTTTCTTCCTCCCTTTTCTTTCTTCCCTCCCTTTTCTTTCTTCCCTCCTTTTCTTTCTTCGCTCCCTTTTCTGTCTTCCCTCCCTTTTCTTTTTCCCTCCCTTTTCTGTTTTCCTTCCGTCTACACTTCCTTCCATCTGTCCATCCTTCCTTCTGTCTTTCCTATCTTTCCCTTTTCCTTCTTCCTAACTTATTTCTGTACTCGTTTTCCTACTTATCTTATGGGTTTTTTTTTAACCTTGCATTCATGCAGGAAAAGAGGGGGTGTGGTGGTGATGTGTTTTCTAACCTTGCATTCAGGCAGGAAAAGAGGGGGTGTGGTGGTGATGTGTTTTTTTAACCTTGCATTCATGCAGGAAAAGAGGGGGTGTGGTGGTGATGTGTTTTTATCCTTGCATTCAGGCAGGAAAAGAGGGGATGTGGTGGTGATGTGTTTTCTAACCTTGCATTCAGGCAGGAAAAGAGGGGGTGTGGTGGTGATGTGTTTTTTAACCTTGCATTCAGGCAGGAAAAGAGGGGGTGTGGTGGTGATGTGTTTTTTATCCTTGCATTCAGGCAGGAAAAGAGGGGATGTGGTGGTGATGTGTTTTCTAACTTGCATTCAGGCAGGAAAAGAGGGGGTGTGGTGGTGATGTGTTTTTTAACCTTGCATTCAGGCAGGAAAAGAGGGGTGTGGTGGTGATGATGGTGGCAGGAGGAGTAGAGACCGTGGAGGAAGTGTATCAAGCTCTGACGGCAGACACGGTGTTCTGGTCTTGACCCAACAGGAGGCGCAGCAGATCTTCTCCAGCATGCTCTGGATCTCTTTGCAATCTCTGGGTAAGCACTGGATGTCGACCATGATGATGTTTTCTCCCTAGTCATCGGAGTGGCACCGTGACAATGATGATATGCAACCATGACCGAAATCTCTATGATGCCAGGCTCTCCAAATAATATAAACGATATTTAGTGAATCGTTTGCTGTTGTTGTTGTTGCTGCTGTTGCTGCTGTTGTTTTAACACATCAGAAAAAGAGTTTATTCACACTCGTTTTCTTCAGCAACCTAGCGGTTAGGTATGATGTCGGCCCAACCAAAGGGAGATCTCATGTCTTTGTAGATGAAAGTAAAGGTTATGATACACTTGATCTGTCTCATCACTTTTCCTCTTTGCTCGCTTTCGTAACTGGTGGAACTGACCAGTTTAGGTGCACACATGTTCTGGTCTCCTTGGCACCGTGATGGATCATCAGGCATGAAGCAACGAGAAACGTCATGTTTGTTACTGTTGTTTCTCCATGCTTTTCTTTTTATTTTCGCAAATCACCATTTACTGGCTGCCTCAGGAATCCCTGTGAGCACAGCTATTTCCTCTTGGAGATACAAAAAAACATAGCATCAGGACTGGTTGTTTAGATCTATAGGTTAAGCTTATTAACATTGTTTCCTTTGTGGGATGAGAACACCGAAATATTAGGACTGGTTATATTGGCACATGAGTGAAGATCATGATTACTGTTTCAGTTGAGGGGATGAGAACACAATACTATTAGGAGTGGTTGTACAGATACAAGAGGTAAAGCTCATTACCATTGATGGGGCCCTGGTGAGTGTCGCGTTGGTCAAGAGGTTTCCCGAAGCTGTCACTCGCATCAAGATGCGCCCAAGAACAGTCCACACAAAAGCGTGCCTGTTATTTTTCTTTATTCAGACACACGACAGATAAGAAAAGGAGAACAGGATGGAAAAAGTTTCAAAGGTGAGGCTGGGTGGAAGCAGCCTAACTACTTGACAAAGAAAAAAAGAGTTGAGTACTAAACCCCCACCTCACCGACCTAACTCCACTAAACCCAGAGGGAAGAGGGAAAGGATAATGGATCACACACACACACACACACACACACACACACACACACACACACACAACACACACACACACACACACACACACCACACACACACACACACACAGAGTAAAAAAAACCTGAACGGGGGACGGTATAAGAGAGAACCAAAGAGATAGGTACAAGGGTGGAAAAAAAGGTAGTGGAAGAACATAAACATGCACCCGCCTCTCAAACACTCGACTACCGTCAAAGTCTAAAACCGATGTAATTTTTAATGAGGTCAGTGCTCGATTCTCCCAGAAAGTTTCGGGTGGTCGTCAAGCTCTTCGGGTCTCGTCATAGGGTGGTTTTGCACCGGCAGGGAGCTGGTGGAGCAGTTGTGCAGGATCGATGGTTATCGGGTCCATGTAAGGTTCAATTAGGGAACTGGAGTAACAGATGAATAAGGTTTAGAGGCCAGAGAAGCTCAGAAACTCATATGTTCAGAGAATCAAACCAGCGATGATAGACAGCATCCCCTCTCCCCCAGCACCAATGTTTGTCCTTCGTAAAGGTTTTAAGCAAACTCTGGAATTAAATTTCAGTGCAAGAGTGAAGGATAGAAGAGCCAAGAAAAGGGAAGCAAGTATAGCAAAGAATGGCAACACACTCACCAAGCATCCATTACCTCCTTGCACCCACAGTAGGAGGAGTCGGAAAATGAGAGCACCCACTACAGGTGTAAAAACACTGCCCAAGATGTCCGTACAACCCCCCACCTCCGCCCCCACCCTTCTTTCTCTCACATGTACATAAGAATAAAAACAATGCTCCCGCTCCTGTGCGGGTAAACTTATGTTCAACTGTAATTCACATTTTCTGATTAAATCACATTCCAAGTACTTACACTCCTTTCTGTGTTTCCTAGTTTGCTGTCCAATTTGGTTCATAATTTAGTTTTGTAAGGAAAGTACGACACGTGAAAATATGAATAAATGCATGTAAAACACTCTGAAGCGACCTAACAAAGTTGCAGGTCTATAACTTTCCTCATATGCGGTGGGAAGATGATAAAAGACAAAAAACAAAAAACAAATGCAAGCTGAAATGAAATAAACAGATCAATAAATGAACCACTAGTCTGTTTGGCCAACTCAGGGCAAGTCCAGGAAACGCCCAGCGATCCTCAGCACGTACAGGCAATGGTGGTTCCAGAGGAGTGCTAGCAGCGTTCCTCCACACTGAAAGGGAACCATCCAGCTACAGGGGGCCCATCCCTGACTCCTCACCACCGCATCGCAGTGGTAGGTGTGGGTCAGTCAGCCAAGGTTGATGGAAGCGTGAAGTCCCTGTCAGCTGCTCTATGGGGGTCAGTCAGCCAAGGCCTCATGGAAGCGTGAAGTCCCTGTCAGCTGCTCTATGGGGGTCAGTCAGCCAAGGCCTCATGGAAGCGTGAAGTCCCTGTCAGCTGCTCTATGGGGGTCAGTCAGCCAAGGCCTCATGGAAGCGTGAAGTCCCTGTCAGCTGCTCTATGGCGGTCAGTCAGCCAAGGTCTGATGGAAGCGTGAAGTCCCTGTCAGCTGCTCTATGGCGGTCAGTCAGCCAAGGCCTCATGGAAGCGTGAAGTCCCTGTCAGCTGCTCTATAGCGGTCAGTCAGCCAAGGTCTGATGGAAAGCGTGAAGTCCCTGTCAGCTGCTCTATGGGGGTCAGTCAGCCAAGGTCTGATGGAACCCTGACGTCCCTGTCAGCTGCTCCACAGGGCTGCAGAACTCTCTGACAGGCTGCTTTGTTTCTTCTCCATGTGCACAGAAAGAAAGGAACTCAGGCGAGCTGTGTTAGAGTACCATGTGGAAGGCGTAAAAGAATGTGACTAACGTACGCGTGTGTTTCATGCGGAGCGAGGACCCACTGAGCCACACTCACCCAACATGAGCAAGAGAGAAATTGAACCAATGGTCTGGCCATACAAAGAAATTATGCTGTCTTCCGAGCTAGTAAAAAGAACAAAATGGTAATACGACCAAGCTTGTTCCATGTCAATAAGCCCCCCCCCCCCCCGCCCCCTCTCCCCCCCTCCACCCAGCCCAAAATCGATACTGATACACGTCCGTCATACGCAATTAATCTCCGCACCAATTAGAGGTCAGGGGATCCAAATCTGTCTTTGAAAGGTTTCGTATTTAGTTCACACTACAGTCTGACCTCACATTGCCTCCACAATCTGTCCAGATATTGCCTGAACAAGCTGTCCTCACATTGCCTATAGTCTGTCCTCACATTGCCCATACAGTCTGTTCTCACATTGCCTATGCAGTTCGTCCTCACATTGCCTATACAGTCTTCCTCACATTGCCTCTACAGTCAGTCCACACATTGCCTCTACAGTCTGTCCTCACATTGCCTCTACAGTCTGTCTCACATTGCCTCTACAGTCAGTCCACACATTGCTCTACAGTTGTCCACACATTGCCTATACAGTCTGTCCTCACATTGCCTCTACAGTCTGACCTCACATTGCTGTACAGTCTGTCCTACATTGCTGTACAGTCTGTCCTCACATTGCCTGTACAATCTGTCCTCACATTGCCTATACAGTCTGTCCTCTATTGCCTGTACAGTCTGTCCTCACATTGCCTCTACAGTCTGTCCTCACATTGCCTGTACAGTCTGTCCTCACATTGCCTCTACAGTCTGTCCACACATTGCTCTCATGTCCTCACATTGCCTCTACAGTCTGTCTCACATTCCCTTACAGTCTGTTCACACATTGCCTCTACAGTCTGTCCTCACATTGCCTGTACAGTCTGTCCTCACATTGCCTATACAGTCTGTCCTCACATTGCCTGTACAATCTGTCCTCACATTGCCTCTACAGTCTGTCCTCACATTGCCTGTACAGTCTGTCCTCACATTGCCTGTACAGTCTGTCCACACATTGCCTCTACAGTCTGTCCTCACATTGCCTCTACAGTCTGTCCTCACATTGCCTCTACAGTCTGTCCTCACATTGCCTGTACAATCTGTCCTCACATTCCCTCTACAGTCTGTCCTCACATTGCCTCTACAGTCTGTCCTCACATTGCCTGTACAGTCTGTCCTCACATTGCCTGTACAATCTGTCCTCACATTGCCTGTACAGTCTGTCCTCACATTGCCTGTACAGTCTGTCCTCACATGACTCCACAATCTGTCCAGACACTGCCTGAATAGTCTGTCCTCACATTGCCTATACAGCCTGTCCTAACATTACCTCTACAATCTGTCCACCATTGCCTTACAGTTTGTCCACACATTGCCTTACTGTCTGTCCACACATTGCCTCTACAGTCAGTCCTCACATTATTTCTACAGTCTGTCCACACATGGCCTCTACAGTTTGTCACACATTGCCTCTACAGTTTGTCCACACATTGCCTCTACAGTCTGCCCTCACATTGCCTCTACTGTCTGTCCTCACAATATTTCTACAGTTTGTCCTCACATTGCCTCTACTGTCTGTCCTCACAATATTTCTACAGTTTGTCCACACATTGCCTCTACTGTCTGTCCACACATTGCCTCTACAGTTTGTCCACACATTGCCTCTACAGTTTGTCCACACATGCCTCTACAGTTTGTCCACAAAATTGCCTCTACAATCTGTCCACACATTGCCTCTACAGTTTGTCCACACATTGCCTATACAGTTTGTCCACACATTGCCTCTACTGTCTGTCCTCACAATATTTCTACAGTCTGTCCTCACATTGCCTCTACAGTTTGTCCACACATTGCCTCTACTGTCTGTCCTCACAATATTTCTACGATCTGTCCTCACATTGCCTTACAGTTTGACCACACATTATTTCTAAAGTTTGTTCTCACATTGCCTCTACAGTCGGTCCTCATATTGCCTCTACAGTCTGTCTTATACACTTTCTACACTCTGTTCTCACATTGCCTGTACAGTCTATTACACACATGCCTGTACAGTCTGTCCTCTATTGCCTCTACAGTCTGTCTTACACTCTTTCTACACTCTGTTCTCACTTTGCCTGTACAGTCTGTACACACATTGCCTGTACAGTCTGTCCTTATATTGCCTCTACAGTCTGCCTTACACTCTTTCTACACTCTGTTCTCACATCGCCTGTACAGTCCGTACACACATCGCATCAATCATCTGTCATGACAGTGTCTCTTCAGTATGTCGTATGGAGTAAATCCTCATGCTGGCAATGGAGTATGTACTCACACCTTTTGTGGAGTAGTAATCACACTGCCTTTGGAGTAGTCCTCGCATTACAATAGCATCATACCCGCCACCGTGGCCAAGTGGTAAGGGTCACAGACTCCCAGCTGGTTAATAGTGGGTTTTTTTTCCCACTAGAGCCGTCCTGACCAGCTGCTACCCAGAGTTGAGCTTGCTCTAGGCTCATTTGAAAAGACTGGGACCATCAGTTGAGGTTCATGCAATCAATGGATTCGTCGTTGAGAGTGTTGCCTAAATTAGCTGACCAACAGCACAGTGTCTGTATATCCCAGGCCTGGTAGACGCCTGGATATATCATGAAAGGAAGCGTAAATTACAGTCCTGTCATCAAATCTCTGACCTAAATAGAAATCCACAGCATCATCTTCATCATACTCATCCTTATCTACCAGCATGAACATGTATCGAATTCCGTGGCCCATCATGCCCTGTCCTCATGGTGACTCTGTTTTGATTGCCTCTGCGTGCCTATGGCCTTGGTTTGAGTCTGTTGGAGTCACTGGTATCAGCAAAGTCATGAGGACTGTTGTCGGATGGATGTGGTGGCGCCATCCAGAGTGACAGCTTACTAAGCAATTTTTGTTGTCAGTAGTTGGCCTAGTAGGTTGTGTCCTGTGCATGTTGAACCAGAACAGTCAGCACTGAACACCACTGAAGTGGCGCAGCATCAGTGTGGTGTCCCCTCTGTTGGATCGCCTCATGGCCACTGTACATTCACTGCTCCCTGCAGACTGCTGGTGCTGGGGCTGTGAGGAGATAAGGCAAGTTGTGGCTGTGGACGAGGGGCCAGGGCTGTGAGGAGATAAGGCAAGCTGTGGCTGTGGACGAGGGT
The DNA here is from genome assembly GCA_018398815.1 of Conus ventricosus. Classification (NCBI taxonomy): domain Eukaryota; kingdom Metazoa; phylum Mollusca; class Gastropoda; order Neogastropoda; family Conidae; genus Conus; species Conus ventricosus. Next base: position 91,950,208 of record CM031601.1, on the reverse strand, counting down.
CAGGGCTGTGAGGAGATAAGGCAAGCTGTGGCTGTGGACGAGGGGTCAGGGCTGTGAGGAGATAAGGCAAGTTGTGGCTGTGGACGAGGGGTCAGGCTGTGAGGAGATAAGGCAAGCTGTGGCTGTGGACGAGGGTCAGAAGGGTCAACTGGTGCTGGGGCTGTGAGGAGATAAGGCAAGCTGTGGCTGTGGACGAGGGGTCAAGGCTGTGAGGAGATAAGGCAAGCTGTGGCTGTGGACGAGGGGTCAAGCTGTGAGGAGATAAGGCAAGCTGGGGCTGTGGACGAGGGGTCAAGGCTGTGAGGAGATAAGGCAAGCTGTGGCTGTGGACGAGGGGTCAGAGTCAACTGGGTGAAATGTCACTGAGGTGGCTATGAAGATGGGACACGAAAAAAGGGGAAAAATGAAAGAAAAAAATGCTATCCACAAATTGCGTATTGAGTACGTTCTTAATTCTTCCTCAGTCTTTTACACAGCCTGTGAAGCACATCCTCAAATTGCATGTGATGACCTCTTACTGCCTATGGAGTATGTCCTCAAATTGCATGTGATGACCTCTTACTGCCTACGGAGTATGTCCTTACTCTACCTCTACATTGTGTCCTCACACTACACTTGGAGTATGTCCTCTGCCTCTACATTGTGTCCTCACACTACACTTGGAGTATGTCCTCTACCTCTACATTGTGTCCT
>CM031601.1:91934515-91947015 GCA_018398815.1 Conus ventricosus | reverse complement strand
GATGTATGTGTGATGGGGTCCTCCTCAGCTGAACGTGTTCCACCTTCACATGATGTATGTGTGATGTGTCCTCCTCAGCTGAACGGTTTCCACCTTCAAAATGATTATTTGTGATTGTCCTCCCAGCTGAACGTGTTCACCTTCACATGATGTATGTGTGATGTGTCCTCAGCTGAACGTGTTCACCTTCACATGATGTGTGTGTGATGTTCCTCCTCAGCTGAACGTGTTAAACATTCAAAATATCTATGTGTGATGTGTCCCTCCTCAGCTGAACGTGTTCCCCCTTCACATGATGTATGTGTGATATGTCCTCCTCAGCTGAACGTGTTCAACCTTCACATGATGTATGTGTGATGTGTCCTCAGCTGAACGTGTTCACCTTCACATGATGTATTGTGATGTGTCCTCCTCACTGAACGTGTTCACCTTTACGTGATGTGTGTGTGATTGTCCTCCTCAGCTGAACGTGTTTCCACCTTCACATGATGCATGTGTGATGTGTCCTCAGCTGAACGTGTTCACCTTCACATGATGTATGTGTGATGTGACCTCCTCAGCTGAACTGTTCCCCTTCACATGATGTAGGTGTGATGTGTCCTCAGCTAAACGTGTTTCCACCTTCACATGATGTATGCGTGAGTGTCCTCCTCAGCTGAACGTGTTCCACCTTCACATGATGTATGTGTGATGTGTCCTCCTCAGCTGAACGTGTTCCACCTTCACATAAAGTATGTGTGATGTGTCCTCCTCAGCTGAACGTGTTCCACCTTCACATGATGTATGTGTGATGTGTCCTCCTCAGCTGAACTGTTCACCTTCACATGATGTATGTGTGATGTGTCCTCCTCAGCTGAACGTGTTAAAACCTTCACATGATGTATGTGTGATGTGTCCCCTCAGCTGAACGTGTTCACCTTCACATGATGTATGTGTGATGTGTCCTCACTGAACGTGTTCCACCTTCACATGATGTATGTGTGATGTGTCCTCCTAGCTGAACGTGTTTCCACCTTCACATGATGTATGTGTGATGTGTCCTCAGCTGAACGTCTTCACCTTCACATGATGTATGTGTGATTTTGTCCTCCTCAGCTTAACGTGTTCAACCTTCACATGATGTATGTTGATGTGTCCTCCTCACTGAACGGTTTCCACCTCACGTGATGATGTGTGATGTGTCCTCCTCAGCTAAACGTATTCACCTTCACGTGATTTTAGGGTGTGTGTCCCAGCTGAACGTGTTCCACCTTCACTGATGTATGTGTGATGTGCCCTTTCTCAGCTAAAACGTTCCACCTTCACATGATGTATGTGTGATGTGCCCCTCCTCAGCTGAACGTGTTCCACCTTCACATGATGATGTGTGATGTGTCCTCAGCTGAACGTGTTCACCTTGACATGATGTATGTTGATGTGACCTCCTCAGCTGAACGTGTTCCACCTTCACATGATGTATGTGTGATGTGTCCTCCTCAGCTGAACGTGTTCCACCTTCACATGATGTATGTGTAATGTGTCCTCAGCCGAACGTGTTCCATATTCACATGATGTATGCGTGATGTGTCCTCCTCAGCGAACGTGTTCCACCTTCACATGATGTATGTGTGATGTGTCCCCTCACTGAACGTGTTCCACCTTCCATGATGTATGTGTAATGTGTCCTCCTCAGCTGAACGTGTTCCACCTTTCACATGACGTAATGTGTGATGTGTCCTCCTCAGCGAACGTGTTCACCTTCACATGATGTATGTGTGATGTGTCCTCCTCAGCTGAACGTGTTCAACCTTCACATGATGTATGTGTGATGTGTCCTCCTCACTGAACGTGTTCACCTTCACATGATGTATGTGTGATGTGTCCTCACTGAACGTGTTCCACCTTCACATGATGTGTGTGATGTGTCCTCAGCTGAACGTGTTCCACTTTCACATGATTTTATGGTGATGTGTCCTCAGCTGAACGTGTTTAACCTTCACATATGTATGGGGTGATGTGTCCCCCAGCTGAACGTGTTCTCCTTCACATGATGTATGTGTGATTGTCCTCCTCAGCGTAACGTGTTCAACCTTCACATGATGTATGTGTGATGTGTCCTCCTCAGCTGAACGTGTTCCACCTTCACGTGATGTTTTGTGTGATGTGTCTTCCTCAGCTGAACGTGTTCACCTTCACGTGATGTATTTGATGTTTCCTCAGCTGAACGTGTTTCCCCCTTCACGTGATGTATGTGGATGTGTCTTTCTCAGCTGAACGTATTCCACCTTCACATATGTATGTCTGATGTTCCTCCTCAGCTGAACGTTTTTCCATCTTCACATGATGTATGTGTGATGTGTCCTCAGCTGAACGTGTTCACCTTCACGTTGTAGTGTGATGTGTCCTCCTCAGCTGAAAGTGTTCCACCTTCACTTTGATGCATATGTGATGTGTCCTCCTCAGCTGAACGTGTTCCACCTTCACATGATGTATGTGTGATGTGTCCTCAGCTGAACGTGTTCCACCTTCACATGATGTATGTGTGATGTGTCCTCCTCAGCTGAACGTGTTCCACCTTCACATGATGTATGTGTGATGTGCCCTCCCAGCTGAACGTTTTCCCCTTCACATGATGTATGTGTTTTGTGTCCTCCTCAGCTGAACGTGTCCACCTTCACATGATGTATGTGTGATGTGTCCTCAGCTGAACGTGTTCCACCTTCACATGATGTATGTGTGATGTGTCCTCCTCAGCTGAACGTGTTCCACCTTCACATGATGTATGTGTGATGTGTCCTCAGCTGAACGTGTTCAACCTTCACAGATGTATGTGTGATGTGCCCTCAGCTGAACTGTCCCACCTTCACATGGTGTATGTGTGAAGTGTCCTCAGCTGAACGTGTTTAACCTTCACATGATGTATGTGTGATGTGTCCCAGCTGAACGTGTCCCACCTTCACATGATGTATGTGTGATGTGTTCCTCACTAAAACGGTTCCACTTTCACAGGGTGTATGTGTGATGTGCCTCCTCACTGAACGTGTTCCACCTTCACATGATGTATGTGTGATGTTCCTCAGCTGAACGTGTTCCACCTTCACATGGTGTATGTGTGATGTGTCCTCAGCTGAACGTGTTTCCACCTTCACTTGATGTATGTGTGATGTGTCCTCCTCAGGGGAACGTTTTTCCCCTTAACATGGTTATGTTGATGTTTTCCTCAGCTAACGTGTTCCACCTTCACATGATCTATGTGTGATGTGTCCTCCTCAGCTAAACGTGTTCCACCTTCACATGATGTATGTGTGATGTGTCCTCAGCTGAACGTGTTCCACCTTCACATGAGTTGTGTGATGTGTCCTCAGCTGAACGTTTTCCCACTTTCACATGGTGTATTTTGTGATGTGTCCTCCTCAGCTGAACGGTTCCACCTTCACATGATGTATGTGTGATGTTCCTCAGCTGAACGTGTTCCACCTTCACATGATGTAGTGTGATGTGTCCTCAGCTGAACGTGTTCCACCTTCACATGATGTATGTGTGATGTGTCCTCAGCTGAACGTGTTCCACTTTCACATGGTGTATGTGTGATTTTGTCCTCCTCAGCTGAACGTGTTCCACCTTCACATGATGTATTGTGATGTGTCCTCAGCTGAACGTGTTCCACCTTCACATGGTGTATGTGTGATGTGTCCTCAGCTGAACGTTTTTCCACCTTCACTTGATGTATGTGTGATGTGTCCTCCTCAGGGGAACGTTTTCCAACCTTCACATGGGTATGTGTGATGTGTCCTCAGCTGAACGGGTTCCACCTTCACATGATCTATGTGTGATGTGTCCTCCTCAGCTGAACGTGTTTCCACCTTCACATGATGTATGTGTAAATGTCCTCACTGAACGTGTTCCACCTTCATATGATTTTGTGTGATGTGTCCTCAGCTGAACGGTTCCACCTTCACAATTGAGTTATGTGTGATGTGTCCTCAGCGAACGTGTTCCACATTCCCATGATGTATGTGTGATGTTCCTCAGCTGAACTGTTCCCCTTCACATGTTGTATGTGTGTTTGTGCCCCTCAGCTGAACGTGTTCCACCTTCACATGTGTATGTGTGATGTGTCCTCAGCTGAACGTGTTCCACCTTCACATGAGGGGCACCACGCCGCAGCAACAGGGGGCCCTTTTTTTCTTCGTGCTGCTGAAACCAAATCACAGGTAAACCACACATTCAGCCAGCTTGTGGGTGCCACGGCACCCCTCCAACACGCAGCCAAACGACTGGTTTTGTTTGTTTGGTTGCTTAAGACAATTCTAGAAACATAAAATTGATCAGATATAGCAGTCGGCGTATAATCTAGTTCGAGATAACTGTAGCCACGGAATCGGTCAGGTATGGCAAAAACTGACGTTAATTATTTTACATGACTGCGCAGACACGCCGTGTACCAGATGTTACCATTTACTACATTGGCCAGAACAAAATTTTGTACACATGGAGTCTCATTGCCTGTCAGGTTTGGGATTCAGCTGATTTGTTTTTTTTTCTATTTCCATCCAGAGAATTTTACTGTAAGGGGTCCGTCATGTATAGCAGTTTACTGAAGTTGTTTTGCTCCAGAACGTTATGCAGACTTGAATTTGTCCGGTGTTACAATCAAATGGCATTTTGGTCCCCAGCTAACTTTGCCACAAGAAATCTGTCAAGTGCAGCAGTCTATTAATATTGTTTGTTCTAGATAGGTCTGCCAATGTGGAGTTTGACAGGTATAGAGGTAACATATCTTTGTGCCCACGTCTCTTTGTGCCCACGTCTCTTTGTGCCCCAAAAAGTGGTCTTTTGTGCCCACGTCTCTTTGTGCCCACGTCTCTAAATGCCCAAAACGTATGCCAGTGGGAGTTTCGGGTAGGCATCCTCTATGTCAATAGCCAAACTTACCAGTGGCCAAGCAATGGTCAAACTGACCAATGGTCAAGCAGTGGTCAAACTGACCCGTGGTAAAGCAGTGGGCAAACTGACCAGTGGTCAAGCAGTGTTCAAAATGCCGATGTGGTCAAGCAATGGCCAAACTGACCAGTGGTCATGCTTGACCACTGGTCAGTTTAGCTATCGCTTGACCACTGGTCAGTTTGACCATCACTTGACCACTGGTTAGTTTTACCATCGCTTGACCACTGGTCAGTCTGGGACCATTGCTTGACTACTGATCACTTTGACCATTGCTTGACCACTGGTCAGTTTGGTTGTTGATATAAAGTGTACCTACCCACAACTCCCACTGGCATAGGTTTGGGCATATAGAGATGTGGGCACAAAGAGACGTGGGCACAAAATACCACTTTTGGGGGCATATAGAGACGTGGGCACAAAGAGACGTGGGCACAAAGGGATGCTTCGCAAATTTACTGACATCGTTTGTTCCAGAGAGTTCTGTAGACGTGAAATCTGTCAGGTGTCGTGGTCAGCTGAGTTTTTTTTTCACCTCCAGACACATTTGCTGCATGGATTCTGTCAAGCGTTGCAATCTACTGATGTTATTTGTTATTAATTATTATTTGATGATCATTGGTTAATCATTTCAGACAACTCCACAGATTTGGAATTCAAGCTGTCCTTGGCTTTGGCGTGTAATTTCCCCCCACTGGCCAGGTACTGCATCCAGTCTACCTGCCGCGACAGCAAGGACGCTCAGGTGTGCATTGTTTCTTTCATTGCTACTAATAATACATTGTTATTTACTACCTCCGCCCTGAGCACATGCGTTTACGTTTGTGTGTGTATGTGCGTATGTACGTGCGTGCGTGCGTGCGTGCGTGCGTGCGTGCGTGCGTGCGTGCGTGCGTGCGTGCGTGTGTGTGTGTGTGTGTGTGACGGTAGATGGGTGTTAAAGAACAAAAAGTCCACCGATTACCTTTGTCGAAGTCACATTTGCACTCACAGAACAGTACACACTTCTGGCAACCACGCGCACCGCAAGCTGCAAGAGAATTGTTTCATTAACGATGTTCAGCAATATGCAAGGGAGGTAATCATGACTTCCACCTCGCATTCAGCGAGAGTGACCGCGCTGTTTTCATGGGACAGATGCCTCTGGTGGGCTCGTGCTAAGACATTTTGCCCAATCAATCAGCTGAACAGGTCGGGTCAATCCAATCACCAGGGAGTGGTGAAAACTCAATACGTAAAGCGGGAGTCATTTCTAAACACTGTTGTACAACATGGTTAAAACCAAAAGAGACAATTTCTTTTCTGTTTGGAGTTCCATTACTTCCCCTTGCTGAAAACCACACAGACACAGACACACACACACACACACACACACACACACACACACACACACACACACACACACACACACACACACACACACACACACACACACACACACACACACACACACACACACACACACACATACCCTAAATACCCTTCCCCAATCACTTTTCTTCGCATTTTCAGGCGATAAACTAAAGTTGTGTTAGAAATATGTACAACAAATTGTTAAATCATCCTCCGTTGTCACATATGAACGGTTGTCTTCACACACACACACACACACACACACACACACACACACACACACACACACACACACACACACACACACCACACACCACACACACACACACACACACACACACACACACACGTGCGCCTGTGCGCGCACAGAGACACACAGACACACACACACAGACAGACAGACGGACACACACACACACACACACACACACACACACACACACACACACACACGCACACGCGCGCGCATACACACACACACACACACACACACACACACACACACACACACACACACACACACACACACACGCGCGCGCACGCGCGCGCCACACACACACACACACACACACACACACACACACACACACACACACACACACACACACACACACACACACACACACACACACACATACACACACACACACACCCAGCCCTCTATATATATCCACCGCTGTCGCGGATGGTGCCAGAGTTGGGTTAGATGTCCCCGAGGTACTTACACAATTCACGGCCTACGGTGCTGTACAACTACGAACTGTCACACAGATTTTGTCCCAACCAGTGATCATAGCACTCTCATCTGAGACAGTCGTGCTCAAGGCCGCTTTGAAGTATGATGACTCCCTACTTTCAACGCTCTCTTTATAATCGATCACATTTTCTCATCGTTGAAGATGTAGTTCCCAGTGACGCCACAACAGCCAATGACGCGGACAGTCCTCGTTGAAGATGTAGTTCACAGTGACGTCACAACAGCCAATGGTGCGGCCAAGCACCTGACTGACAGTGTGTGGAATTGATTTTGACGAGATGACAACCCTGACATGGCCCCACGTCGACGGTTGGTCTATAAACCGCATAAACGGAACTGCTAAAACCAGGAGCGCCTTCGGGTACCCATCGAGGCATGTCTGTAAAGATCATTCTCTGCGTGTGTCAGTCAATGTTGAGAGAACAGGGCGGTTGTTGTCACCGCTCTGTCTGGATCAAAGGTTTGGTACTTACAGATAAAGCAAATGCAGCTTCAAGAACGTTTCACCAATGACTTGTGTGCGTCTTCATGGGCATAAAGCGGCAAGAACCTGCCTTCCAACAAGGACAACTTGGAGAAGACAAACATCCTCAGCAAAGACACTGTCCGGTTAACTGCGCTGGGCAGGCCGTCTATCACGAATGGAAAACTCAAGACAGCCCAAAGCTTTCTTCTATGGAGAACTTGGCCACGACGAATGTGACAGCGGTGCCTCAAACAAACGTTCGAAGCACCAGCTGCAAGACCCGCTCAGTGCCGCTGGCGCTGTAGGGTGACCTGGCTGTGCACAGACAACGAGAACTGGGGGCCTAATTGCAAAGACAACGGGAACTGGGGCCTAATTGCACAGACAACGGGAACTGGGGCCTAATTGCACAGACAACGGGAACTGGGGGCCTAATTGCACAGACAACGGGAGCTGGGGCCTAATTGCACAGACAACGGGAACTGGGGGCCTAATTGCACAGACAACGGGAACTGGGGGCCTAATTGCACAGACAACGAGAACTGGGGGCCTAATTGCACAGACAACGGGAACGGGGGTCTAATTGCTCAGACAACGGAAACTGGGGTCCTAATTGCACAGACAACGAGAACTGGGGGCCTAATTGCACAGACAACGGGAACTGGGGGCCTAATTGTACAGACAACGGGAACTGGGGGCCTAATTGCACAGACAACGGGAACTGGGGCCTAATTGCACAGACAACGAGAACTGGGGGCCTAATTGCACAGACAACGGGAACTGGGGGCCTAATTGCACAGACAACGGGAACTGGGGGACTAATTGCACAGACAACGGGAACTGGGGGACTAATTGCACAGACAACGGGAACTGGGGGCCTAATTGCGTAGGGTGACCTGGCTGTGCACAGACAACGGGAACTGGGGGCCTAATTGCGCAGACAACGGGAACTGGGGGCCTAATTGCGTAGGGTGACCTGGCTGTGCACAGACAACGGGAACTGGGGGCCTAATTGCGCAGACAACGGGAACTGGGGGCCTAATTGCGCAGAGGAGCAGAAGCCTGGCAGAGATTCCGCAGGGAGGCTGGCCAAGTCAAGGATGGGCAGAAAGTCGTAATCTGCTCAGGTCCCCCTTAATCGAGCGGTCCCGTACCCACCGGCCAGTTAGTGTGAAGATGAAGGGAGGACCACACAGCCACCTTTCCAGGTGTGTCTTCGATCTGCCGTCATCATCAACCTGCTACAGTGTGATGTTTCCCCTGCAGTAATGGAAACACCACGACATCAAAGATGGTGATCTGATCTGCCGTCATCATCAACCTGCTACAGTGTGATGTTTCACCCGTGGTAATGGAAACACCATGAAATTCTAGATGGTGACCTCCATTAGATACCGTGGGATGACTGCCACTTCTGCTGAAGGCGGCGACCATTGAGGAGTTCCCATCCAGGAGATCAGAGTCAGGCATGAGCCAGTGGTTCTGTTGAGAAGGCAGTACTCAGCATCCCCAGTGCTGTCCGTGAATAATTTATGTTCCAGCGTCGTCCTATCCATCTCATCTTTCCCGTCCCCCTCCTCCCTCCTCCCAATCCGTCCCGGTAAGTCATTTTCATATTGACTGAGAACTTGCTCACCTGCATTTGTTTTCCCCATCTGTGGATATTTCCACACTTTGCTTGTTCGTTCGTTGCGGGCCTACCTCAGAGAGACTGACAGGTAAAGACTCGTTTCTTCAGTGTTTGTTGCGTTAATGTGGGTGCTGAGCACTTTAACATTCATTTTCATTATGGTCATCATCATCACAGTTACAACACTAAAGCTGAGTTTTATCAACTAATTAGGTCTTAATTCTTGACGGGGAGGAGTGCCTCACAAAGACTTTGAACAGGGGGCCATCTACATTCTGTGAATATCTGGGACATTATAGAAGATTCTTCAGTGCAAACCATCGACTTGGACCATTTTTCCGGTGCAGTTTGGGAGTTGAGGCACCTCGTCTCTGCCAAAGTATCTATTATTGGCACCTTCGAAAACGAGTCAGGCTCAGCTTTCGTACTGACTTCTTGGCCTGAATGATTTCTTTTGCATCATGCGCACGTTTGATACTGATTAGGTCTGCTACAGTTTAGTTGAATGTTTGTGTTTTTTAACAAAGTTCCTTAGTTATCAGCGCTGGTATTTCAAAGACCTTTGTTGGTTTGGGGATTGGGGACTGTCTGCATTGGGAGGCGTTTGCATTATCCATGGCTCTGTGCATGTTCTCTATTTGCTAGTAGTTAATTCCTGTGTGTGGTGTGTGTGTATGTGTGTGTGTGTGTGTGTGTGTGTGTGTGTGTGTGTGTGTGTGTGTGTGTGGTGTGTGTGTGTGTGTGTGTGTGTTTGAGCGACTGAATGCGTACATGTATGCATGTGTGTGTGTGATTTAAACAGGAATGTCTACACACAGCGATGCTGTCGGCTCTGATCCACGAAAAAGAGGACTTTGTTCAACTGTTCCTCGACTCCGGCCTGAACCTTGTTGAGTTCCTCACCCTTGAGAGACTGCAGATCCTGTTTGACCCGGTATAAACACAGTTGACTTCTATTTGCTTTCAGCTGATTTTGTGTACGTGTGTGGTTTGAAAAAGCCAATGCAATTGGTAGTGGGATTTTTTTATGTCATTTATTATTTTTTTTGTACTCCCAGTTCTTATAGAACAGGGATTACTTTAGAAGGGGAACGAAAAAATGCTGTGTGTGTGTGTGTGTGTGTGTGTGTGTGTGTGTGTGTGTGTGTGTGTGTGTGTGTGTGTGTGTGATTGTGTGTGTGTGTGTGTGTGTGTGTGGTGTGTGTGTGTGTGTGTGTGTGTGTGTGTGTGTGTGTGTGTGTGTGTGTGTGTGTGTGTGATCACTGCCTAAAGGGAATGGTTACAATGTTCCAGGCGCGGGCAAAGTGCGAGGGAGAGATTCTTCCGTTCCTGAGGAACACACTGAAGGTTGGTGAACATGTGGAAAACTGATACGACATACAATCAATATTCCATTTGAAAACTTCCAATCTGATGCAAATCATGATCAACTGGCCCTGAAGACTTCCCATCTGAAGCAGATGAAGGTCCATTGAAGACTTCCCATCTGATTCAAATGAAGGTCAATTGAAGACTTCCCATCTGAAGCAGATGAAGGTCCATTGAAGACTTCCCATCTGAAGCAGATGAAGGTCAATTGAAGACTTCCCATCTGATGCAAGCGAAGGTCAATTGAAGACTTCCCATCTGATGCAAATGAAGGTCAATTGAAGACCTCCCATCTGATGAAAATGAAGGTCCATTGAAGACTTCCCATCTGATGCAAATGAAGGTCAATTGAAGACTTCCCATCTGATGCAAGTGAAGGTCAATTGGCCCTGAAGACTTCCCATCTGATGCAAATGAAGGTCAATTGAAGACCTCCCATCTGATGCAAGCGAAGGTCAATTGGCCCTGAATACTTCCCATCTGAAGCAGATGAAGGTAAATTGAAGACTTCCCATCTGATGCAACAACTGAAGACCTCCCATCTGATGCAAGTGAAGGTCAATTGGACCTAAAGACTTCCCATCTGAAGTTGATGAAGGTAAATTGAACACTTCCCATCTGATGCAAGTGATGGTAAATTGGCCTTGAAGACTTCCCATCTGAAGCAAATGAAGGTCAATTGAAGACTTCCTTTCTGATACAAATGGAGGTCAATTGGCCCTGAAGACCTCCCTTCTGAAGCAAGTGAAGGTCAATTCAAGACTTCCCTTCTGAGGCAAGTGAAGGTCAATTCAAGACTTCCCTTCTGAAGCAAGTGCAGGTCAATTCAAAACTTCCCTTCTGAAGCAAGTGAAGGTCAATTCAAGACTTACCTTCTGAAGCAGGTGCAGGTCAATTCAAGACTTACCTTCTGAAGCAAGTGAAGGTCAATTCAAGACTTCCCTTCTAAAGCAAGTGAAGGTCAATTCAAGACTTCCCTTCTGAAGCAAGTGAAGGTCAATTCAAGACTTCCCTTCTGAAGCAAGTGCAGGTCAATTCAAGACTTCCCTTCTGAAGCAAGTGAAGGTCAATTCAAGACTTCCCTTCTGAAGCAAGTGCAGGTCAATTCAAGACTTCCCTTCTGAAGCAAGCGAAGGTCAATTCAAGACTTCCCTTCTGAAGCAAGTGAAGGTCAATTCAAGACTTCCCTTCTGAAGCAAGTGAAGGTCAATTCAAGACTTCCCTTCTGAAGCAAGTGAAGGTCAATTCAAGACTTCCCTTCTGAAGCAAGTGAAGGTCAATTCAAGACTTCCCTTCTGAAGCAAGTGCAGGTCAATTCAAGACTTCCCTTCTGAAGCAAGTGAAGGTCAATTCAAGACTTACCTTCTGAAGCAAGTGAAGGTCAATTCAAGACTTACCTTCTGAAGCAAATGAAAATCAATTGACCATGAAGACTCCCATCTGAAGCAAATGAAGGTCAAAATGACCGTGAAGACTCCCATCTGAAGCAAATGAAAATCAATTGACCATCAAGACTCCCATCTGAAGCAAATGAAGGTCAAAATGACCATGAAGGCTGCCCATCTGAAGCAAATGAAAGTCAAAATGACCATGAAGGCTGCTCATCTGAAGCAAATGAAAATCAAAATGACCATGAAGGCTGCCCATCTGAAGCAAATGAAGGTCAAAATGACCATGAAGGCTGCCCATCTGAAGCAAATGAAGGTCAAAATGACCATGAAGACTGCCCATCTGAAGCAAATGAAAGTCAAAATGACCATGAAGGCTGCCCATCTGAAGCAAATGAAAATCAAAATGACCATGAAGGCTGCCCATCTGAAGCAAATGAAGTCAAAATGACCATGAAGGCTGCCCATCTGAAGCAAATGAAGGTCAAAATGACCATGAAGACTGTCCATCTGAAGCAAATGAAAGTCAAAATGACCATGAAGGCTGCCCATCTGAAGCAAATGAAGGTCAAAATGACCATGAAGGCTGCCCATCTGAAGCAAATGAAATCAAAA
>CM031601.1:91917015-91929515 GCA_018398815.1 Conus ventricosus | reverse complement strand
TGTTGATGGTTGACAATGAAGAAGAGTACTGTGGGTGTCACAGAGAGAAATTTTTGTCTTTTGTTTTCAGTTGCCTGAACATCCGAACTCGGATAATAAAGTGTGCTTGGTGGGAGCCATTGACATCGTGATGACTGACCTCTTCAGAGACCAGAGGCTTGCATTTTATATTGGTAGAGTTTTTTTGTTTTTTCTTGTTCGTGTGTTTAAAATGCTGTCGTATGTATTCTTGTTTCAGGAACACACACACACACACACGCACGCACGCACGCACGCACGCACGCACGCACGCACGCACGCACGCACGCACGCACGCACGCACGCACACACACACACACACACACACACACACACACACACACACACACACACACACACACACACACACACACACACACCTGTCTGCCTGTTTACATTTTCATACCTTTCGAAACAGTCAGTAATGCACCACAGCAGTAAATCTATGTTCATGATGTCAAACGATAACCCAATCAACGATAAAGGAAAATGATGCAGATTCTATGGCTGAAACATATTTACTATCAAATGTTTCACAGGACTAGGCTGATGATTCCGAGTGGATAATGCCAATTCAACATATATTAACAAATAAGTAAGAGGAAAGGGGGGGGGGGGGTAGTGAAGTTGAAGCTAAAAATTCCACCACAATTTAATCTATAACTTCCCAAATACACATATATTGAACAAATAAGTAAGAGGGCAGTTGGAGCTAAGAATTCCACCGTGCTGTAATCTATAACTTCCCAAATATACGTATACTGATCAAATAAATAAGATGGATGGGCGGGATGGGGCAATTGAAGCTAGGAATTCCACAGTAATTTCATTTATGACTTCCCCAAAATAAGAAAATAAATGAATAAAAATAAGCAAAGAAGAGACTGGGGGAGGAAAGTGAAAGGAGCCTGGAGAAAGAGAGTGAAAATAAAGAAAAGCGAGTTAGAATAACTATCAGATCCTTCACTAACAGCATTCAGAGTACATCAACGTGTGTCATGAAAACAGACCATCTTTCATCGCCTGTACAGAGTCGACTTTCATTAACTGACTCATCAGAGGGATGCTGTGGAAATGGGAATAGGAACACTGCAGCTATGAGGATCATCAAAGTCTGTCTTTCGCCCCCTCATTTGGACTCATCAGTGGAATCCGTCCACCCTTGACACCAAATAGAAATATGCCACCCCCAATTCCGTCCACCCTTGACACCAAATAGAAATATGCCACCCCCAATTCCGTCCACCCTTAACACCAAATAGAAATATGCCACCCCCAATTCCGTCCACCCTTGACACCAAATAGAAATATGCCACCCCCAATTCTGTGGTATTTCTCACAACTGTGGGCTCAAAAACAAAATCCATCTGTTTAAGTCAGGGATGGTCAAAATAGCAAAATGAGAAACCAAAATGCTGCAAGGAAATAAGCTGCATAAGATAAAATCAGTAAGTGCAGATTTATAACTACAGGAGAAAATCTTTAAGCCTGTGCTTAGGGCTTCATTTAAAGATTCAGTCAGCCAGTCAGTCATTCCCTGACCGTTGGGATCGTTGGGGGGACGTGATGAGGCAGCCGCCGTTTCTCTCCAGGCTCTTCTGTTTGTAGCTGTCGAGAGGAGATCTGGCATGGTCATTTTGGTACAGTCTTTTATATTATCGGACCAACTCTTTCTCTGCCGTCCTCGTCTGCGCCCTACTTCAACGGCACCTTGAAGGATGGTTTTGGAGAGGGTGTTGTGACGAATGACGTGGCCAAACCATGCAATCTTCCGTCGTTTGACGGTTGCCAAAAGTGGTTCGTGGGGTCCAACTAGGTTGGTGACCAGGTTCCGCACATAATCATTGGTCTTGTTTTCTTTGTAGGAGATGCGGAGACCAGGTGTCTGAGGAAACTACTCCGCATCTCCTACAAAGAACATAAGACCAATGATTAAAGATACAAGGGATGTCAAAAGGCTAGAGTGGTCAGTCTACTGTTTGACAGCACAAGCATCTAGTCATATCAATACTGACAACAACTACAAATTATGACAAAACAGCCTATACGTGGATCTCCCTAGAGATACAATCTCCCACTGATCGACCAAACAGTACTATGATGAACAAATAAATAGAGGGGGACTGGGAAGAAGCGTAGCTAACAATTCCTCCTTCGTTAGAACAAAAAGTTTGCAAAGATTAAGAAAAGTGTAAACAGAAAAGAAAAAAAGAAGAAGAAAGAAACGAAGGACGGGCGGAGGAATAGAGGCATGGAATGAATGGGGTGTGGGAGAAAGAAGAGGCAGTGAAGAGTGGACAACCAAGATGAGGGGCATGGAATGAATGGGGTGTGGGAGAAAGAAGAGGCAGTGAAGAGTGGACAACCAAGATGAGGGGCATGGAATGAATGGGGTGTGGGAGAAAGAAGAGGCAGTGAAGAGTGGACAACCAAGATGAGGGGCATGGAATGAAGAAGAGGCAGTGAAGAGTGGACAACCAAGATGAGGGGGAAAGACGTGCTGCAAGAAACCCAGTTGCGTACAAATACACGCAGAGTCGCGTGCCACATACTGTACATTGAACGTGACCTCATTTGTGAAATTTACTGTACATTGAACGTGACTTAATTTGTGAAATTTTGAACTTGTGGAGAAACTCTGGACCCTGGTCGCAAAAACTGTTTGTTTTTTTGACTACTGATACAGAAACTGTTTGTGTTTTGACTACTGATACAGAAACTGTTTGTTTTTTGACTACTGATACAGCAGCAATCTTAACTGTTTGTTTTTTGACTACTGATACAGCAGCAATTTTAACTGTTTGTTTTTTGACTACCGATACAGCAGCAATTTTAACTGTTTGTTTTTTGACTACTGATACAGCGGTAATTTTAACTGTTTGTTTTTTGACTACTGATACAGCAGCAATCTTAAAAGCAATTTATAATTCCGAGA
This sequence comes from Conus ventricosus, assembly GCA_018398815.1. Taxonomy (NCBI): domain Eukaryota; kingdom Metazoa; phylum Mollusca; class Gastropoda; order Neogastropoda; family Conidae; genus Conus; species Conus ventricosus. Next base: position 91,926,562 of record CM031601.1, on the reverse strand, counting down.
CCATGGTACGAATGTAAGCATTCAATGTTAAGGAAGCGAAGGGGTAAGAGTTGACATAGGAAGTGATGGAATGTGGATCACTGGATGGACCTGGATCAATGGACGGACCCAGGATTCCTGTTACCTTGGTGGAAATCGACAATGTTCTGATTGACCTCATTTTTTCCTCGAATATGTTGGTTTACCTGTCAAAGTGAATGTATCCACACAATGCGTTGGTTTACCTGTCAAAGTGAATGTATCCACACAATGCGTTGGTTTACCTGTCAAAGTGAATGTATCCACACAATGCGTTGGTTTACCTGTCAAAGTGAATGTATCCACACAATGCGTTGGTTTACCTGTCAAAGTGAATGTATCCACACAATGCGTTGGTTTACCTGTCAAAGTGAATGTATCCACACAATGCGTTGGTTTACCTGTCAAAGTGAATGTATCCACACAATGCGTTGGTTTACCTGTCAAAGTGAATGTATCCACACAATGCGTTGGTTTACCTGTCAAGTGAATGTATCCACACAATGCGTTGGTTTACCTGTCAAAGTGAATGTATCCACACAATGCGTTGGTTTACCTGTCAAAGTGAATGTATCCACACAATGCGTTGGTTTACCTGTCAAAATGAATTTATCCACACAATGTTGCTAAGGACGGCACTCCTATTACCATGATTCTCTGGCACGCTCGAAATACGTGCCGCTCAAAGAGCATCATCTCATTCAAAGAGCTAGTAACGCAGACCACCGTTATGATCTCATGAAAAGGAAAAAAAAAAACAAGCCATTTCCCCCGAAAAGGAAGAAAAAAATTTTTTGGGAAAGATTCACCGTGTTTCCAGTGTTAACTTTTCGATTTGCGAATAGACCCGTGCCGATGCTTTCTTTTGGCTCTTTCATGGCAAAAAACTCCGGGCGGGGAAGGAAGGGTTTCGGTGGGTGGAAAACTCGGGTTTTTTGGGAAGGAAGGAGGGAAGGAGGGGGGAAGAAAGGGAGAGGGGGAGGGGGGAGAGAGAGGGGGGGGGAGAGAGAGAGAGAGAGGGGGGGAGGGAAGAGAGGGAGGGGGGAGAGAGGAGAGAGAGAGGAGAGGGGAGGAGGGGGAGAGGAGGGGAAAGGGGGGGGAGTGAGAGAGGAAGGGAGGGGGGGAAAAGGGGAAGAAGAGAGAGGGAGAGGAGAGAAGGGGGAAGGGGGGGGAAAAAGAGAAAGAAAGGAGAGGGAGAGAGAGAGGGGGAGGGGAGGAGGAGGGGAAGAGGGAAGAGGGGGGGGGGAGAGGGGGGGAAGAGAGAGAGGAGGGAGAAGGGGGAAAGAGGGGAGAGAGAAAAAAGGGGGAGAGGAGAGAAGAGAGAAAAAGGAGGAGAAAAGGGGAGGAGGAGGGGAGGGGAGAGAGAGGGAGGGGGGGAGAAAAAAAGAGGAGAGAGAGAGACGGAGAGAGAGAGGGGAGAGAGAGAGGAGAGGGGGAGGGGAGAGAGAGGAGAGAGAGAGGAAGAGAGAGAGAGAGAGGAGAGAGAGGAGAGACAGGGGGGGACGAAGAGAGAGGGGGGGAGAGGAGGAGGAAAGGAGGAGAGAGGGGGGGAAAAGAGGGGGAGAGAGTAGAGGGAGGGGGGAGAGAGGAGGAGAGAGAGAGAGAGAGGAGAGGGAGGGAGGGAGGGATGGAGAGAAGGGAGAGAGGAGGGGGGGAGGAGAGAGGAGAGAGAGAGAGGGGGGGATTTTAAAAGAGAGGGGGGGAAAAAAAGGGGAAGAAGAGGGGGGGGAGGGGGAGAGAAGGGAGAGGAGGGGAGAGAAAAGAAAATGCATGCAATGAAAATTGTATTGAAAAACAAGATGTTCTTTTTCGGGGATCAAAACAAAAATCTATTCAATTTTGTAATGGTCCTAGTTGGGGGTTATTATTCTCTCTCTCCTCTCTCTTCTCTCTTCTCTCTCTCTCTCTTCTCTTCTTCTCTCCCTCTCTTTCCCCTCTCCCTCTCTCTCTCTTCTCTCTTCTCTCTCTCTTTTCTTCCGTTCATCTCCATTTTTCGTTTTATAGTTTCCACTGTGAATATATTCCAATATGTATTTTCTTTCCATTCGTACATTTTTTCGTAGCTCTAAATTGAATTTCCGACTTTTTTGAAATGCTTTTAAAAAACCGAGACAGCTGACTTACGGAATTTTCCGTCCCCAAAACATAAAAAGCCAATGTTGCCGTTTGCTTTGGAAAACAGGGCATCTTTTCTAAAAAGGTTATAAGCCTCCAATCAAACAACACATGAGATTCATTCAAGATGCTTTTAAAAGAGGACACGCAGTGTCGTGGTACAACACCCTTTTCTGATCGCAGTTTGTGAACAAGTGGGGGAAATTCCCGGAATCTAAACTTGCAATATTTCTTTTAGCATTTTTGGGATACTATAGTTAGTTTTTTTCAGTTTTCAACGTATGCTTGAAAGCGCTGAAAAATTCAAAAACGATTTTTGGTTTAATTTTTCATGCCACATTTGCCCATTTTGGTCAGTCAGCTTTGTTAAATTAAGACAAAAAAATTCTTACGTCACCAAACTTTTATGTTTTTGCCAGACATCCCAAATGTTTACAAAAGCATTTTTTTGACTTGAAATGCCCACGTTCTTTTGCCATTCTTGAAAATAGTTTAAAATTTAGGTTTTCTTGGCAACCTTGTGGCTGGCATGTTGACCTCTAAGCCAGTAGGGTGCATCTTTCTGCTGCCCCCAATAAAAGGGTTAACGACGAGTTCCCCAAAGCCCTATGTTCGGGATGTTCCCAAATTCAAATCCCTTTTTCATGAAATAAGGGGGTTTTTTTCAAAAACATCGAGTTTTTGATTAACCCAATTTTCTCTCCCATAAAAGTAAAATAGGATAACTTGGTTATCAAACTTTTTGAAAAAAATTCCCCTGGGAACATCCCTTTTTCCCAAAAGGCATGGTAATTGGCTGTTCTGATTTTACCTTTTTTGCAAATTTTGACGCGATGTCAAAGGGTAATTTGGTTGTAAAAGTAGCCCCAAATACTTATAAAAATGTTTTAAATTTAAAATCTAATTTTTCCAAATTTTACTTTTTTAACCCCCCGAAATCCCCTTTTCAAAACAATTATTTGGCTTGTCTAAGTTTAGTTTAAGGGGGAAATTATAGCAAAACCTTTTTAGGATGTAATTGTTTTTGTAGACGGAGGCGTAGGGGGGGAGAGCCAATCTCAGAAAAAAAAGAATGGGAAATTTAGCAGTCGGGTGTTGTTTAACACCCTTTGACCTTTGCGCAATCTCTAGGCCCGTTCGTTTATGAAAAATGAGAAATGTAGGGGACAGGACACAACTTGTCTCACCCCGCATTGATTCAAAAAGTCGGTTTTAGGGACATTTACACACGTCTCACAAACGTACATTGTTTTTAGCATCCTTTAATTTTGATCCAAACCCCCTTTTCGAAGTACATTCCACAGGTATTTCTATTTTTCAGTATCGAAGGCTTTTTAAAGTCGACAAAGCAAAAATACTTTACCTGAATTTTTTTAAAAATATCCCCTTGCACAAATAGCTACAAGACAAAAATGTTATCTGGTCGAAATAAACCGGTTCTGAAGCCACTTTGTTCTTCAGCAAATTTTCCATTCTTTTTGGCCAGTTAACAAGACGATTATTTAAAATTTTTGAAATTTTTCCCAAATTAAATAATAAGAGATCCTCGATAATTGCTGGGTTTTCTGTATCTCCCGCTTTGAATAAGGGACAAAGGTTGCATTATTCCCGCACTTGGTATTGTTGTGTGTCAAATATATGATTAATAGGCAAAAAAAAAGGCCCCAAAATTTGTCCGGGAAATAATCAACATTTCGGCAAAAAATTTTCTGGTCCTGGAGCCGTGTTTGTTGAGAAGGGTGGACAAAAATGCCCTTTTTTTCGTCCCTGTCATCGGGTTTTCCCCTCCTCGATAATTCGTTGTTGTCCCCCCTGTCAGTGCAAATGCTCTAGTTTTCATTTGCTTTTTTAAAAACAGCTGGAAAAGTTGCCCATTCCTGATCGGTGATTTTGGTTTGCTTTGTGCTTTTCGGTTTAAGCTTTTTTTTCTTTCAGAACTTATGGAATTTTCTTTAGCCTTTAAAATAAAAGTTTTAGTTTTTTTGTTTAAAAATTTTTTGTTTCTATTGAGTAAACGTCTATATGTAATTTCTTCCAAAATACCTAAGCCTTAAATGGTTTTGTAATTTTTGATTTAAACGAGTGAACATCCCCCCGCAGTCTATTTTTTTTTTTGGTTTCACTGTAGTCGAACCAATTTTGGATTTAGGGCCCCTGCCGATTTAGTTTCATGCATTTTTTGCTGCCGAAGTAGTCCCTTTATTTAGACACTTCATGTTCGTCAAACTGACACTGTCCTGAGTTTATGGGGCTTTTTTGGCACATTTAAAATCTTGTATGTATGTACTGGCAAAAAAAGCTCTTCCCCATCTTTTTCCCAAAAATTTTTTCTGATATGTTACTGTGGTCTCGTCCCGTTTTCTTACAATTTATACTCAAAACCTTGGCATATGCTTGAGTTGAACATTTGCCCCTTTTTTTGGGTTTTGTGATTATTTCTTTTGAACAAATAAAAAAAAGTCTTTTACCTCTGCAGTCGAAAACCCCATATGTAAATTTTCCCCCTTTTGTCCCCGGCCAGATCCGTTCAAAATCGTTTTTAAATTTCAACAGCCAGGTCAGAAGAACACGACCAAAGTGGTTAAAAAGTTTCGTCCTGGGTTGCCCCTTTCTCCATAAATCAGGTGAAAAAAGTCGTTTTTTCTGGTTCACATGAAGTGCATTTAGGAACCGTCCTTGCATTGAAAACACCCACAGTAAAAAAACGTACGGCTCGTTTTGAGCTGGAATAAAAAGAAAACTTCTTCAAAACTTTTTTTAATGGACCGAAGGGGAAAATTGGGGGGTGTCTATAGTAAGGGTGCAGGGGGAATAATGGCACCGACAATTTCAAAGTTTTTTTTTCATTACATGCTTTTTCGAACTCTATAACCAAAATTTATCTTTTGAAATGTTGTGATTGATTAAAAAACCCTTCAGAGATGTTTCATGAATTAGTACTCCCCCGCTAAGAAGAGAGAGAGAGGGAAGAGAGAGGGAGGTGGGAGAGAAGAGAGAGAGAGGAGAGATGAGAGAGTGATGGAGAGATGAGGAGAGAGAGAGAAAGAGAGAGGAGAGAGATGGAGAGAGAGGGGGGAGAGAGAGAGAGGAGGGAGGAGAGAGAGAGAGAGAGTGAGAGAGGAGAGAGAGGAGAGAGGAGAGAGAGAGAGAGAGAGAGAGAGAGAGAGAGAGAGAGAGATCGTTCGCCATGGATAGACCACTTCTGTAATCTTCTACTGTATTCTGGTTTTAACTGCTTCTGGCAATCACAACTCTTTTCTTCTAAAAAACACACTTTGTGTGCATTGGTGTGTGCGTGCATGCGTTCTTGCATTAGTGTGTGTGTGTGTGTGTGTGTGTGTGTGTGTGTGTGTGTGTGTGTGTGTGTGTGTGTGTGGGGTGTGGTGTGTGTGTGTGTGTGTGTGTGCGTGCGTGCGTGCGTGCGTGCGTGAGTGTGTTCTTTCCAAGATTCCATGTTATCCAGATTGTTGAGATCTATGCTGTGCTCTTTCTCTCTCACTCTCTCTCTTCTCTCTCTCTCTCTCTCTCTCTCTCTCTCTCTCTCTCTCCTCTCTCTCTCTCTCTCTCTCTCTCTCTCTGAATGATTTCGTGGACTGCTAACAAAAATCTAGTGAGTACAGGATGAACAGTGTCCATGTAGGTACCAGCAGAAGGGAGATCCGCGTTTTGATACAGTACGCTTTGCAGTAGAAGGAACACAGAGGCAAAGTAAATTGATTCATAAGAAGCAATAAATTACTGACCAACAAAGCACTGTCAGACCCGGAAACAAGTACGACAGAATGAAGGGGAGACGACACATCATTTGGCACACAACAGGAACGGATCTAAGCAGTTCTGAATGGAACTAGACATAAAATCATGGAATAGATAGGCGATCAGAAAAACATAATCATTCAGAATAAAATGTTTGGTTAATAACGGAAAAATATTTGAAGGATTTCCAATGCATACCCTTCCTTCTGTTGATATAGATTTGATCATCCGATCACACGTGTTTTCAAAAAAAAAAGAAAACATGGCGATCAGTTTTTTTTACGTCCAGCTTAATTATGGTTCACTGCGATGGAAACGACCTGCCTTCATGTTCATATATTTATGTCCAGCTTAATTATGTTCACTCCTCTTTGGAGACGACCCGGCTTCATGTTCTATTTTTATGTCCAGCTTAATTATGTTCACTCCTATGGAGACGACCTGGCTTCATGTTCATTATTATGTCCAGCTTAATTATGTTCACTGCTATGGAGATGACCTGGCTTCATGTTAATATATTTTATGTGGACTTCAATCACTGGTCTTTGTTTCTAAGTTTCATGAGAAAAGACAAAGATTATGATTTTCCGAACAGGGCGATTCACAGCAAGTTTGAGAAGTGATTTATTGGTGGTGTTCTTTGGGAGTCATTATGTTTTTTATACTTCACATTTATTATCAGACATTTAGCTACGAAAAAAAAATGCAACAATAGCAAGAGCAACAACAGCAACAGCATTAACAATAACAATAAGACGATGTTTAACATAACTGAAATATGAGTCCAGCTTACCAAAATACTGATGAAAAAGCGTTTCTGAACTACCTAATAGAATTCAGCCAATACTGTTTTCTTTCTCTTATTTTTTTTTTGTTTGCTTAGCGACACTATGTGAGAAAAGCAGTCCAAATCAGAAAGTGCACGTACTTGCAATGATCAACAGCGACTATAGGAGAATTAATGCTTCGTTCTGTTTTCCAGAAAAGAAAAAAAAGACATTAATGTACAGGAAGACGGGTTTTTACAGTTATCCTCGACTATCACAAACGTTTTACTTCATATAATGAAAGCATACCCTGCTTTCCTAAAGGATCACAATCATTTTCTCTATTTACCCGAGGGAAACAGGTATTGTCGAAGTCACGCCTAAGTATCCAATCGATTGTCCCTAATTTGGTTGAATACACAAGTAATTACCACTAAAGAAAACAACGAAATAGAAAGCAGTTGTGATCCTTGGGATCACTGGCATCTTCAATATTTTGCTGACCCCATTCCGGCTTCTGGACTTCGGTGCCTTTTTTCGCATCGGTTATCAGATGCGCGTGCATCTTCATGATGAACACACTATTTCCTATAAAATGAATGGTTTTTTTCTAAGAATACTGATATTCTTCAAGAATACATGGATGATAGATATTTCCCAGGGAAAATAGAGAAAAAACACTGTGATCTGTGGAGCGAACAGAAACGGTCCAGATCCTCGGAAAAACGCTCAAAATTCGCGATTTTGTGATCTAAAAGAACATGGTTGTGATCCTCGGGATAATAACTATTTTCCCTTTGTTTCGCCATGCACACAGGATGCTGGTTAGTTTCCTTAGGAATGTACCTATTGTCGCTTTAGACACAAGTGTGTCCCCATAGTTGTCATCAGATGGTATCCTGTGTAAATTATCGGTTGTGTGCATACTTTTAAAACTGATTTTATTCATTCAACATAAACAGATATGCCTTCCAAAACATACATATTAGATAAGATCAACTTAATTAATGCAAATAAAGCATACTGGGTTCCCAAACTGAGAAGTGTACTGTCAAAAGTAGGATTCGATTTTGTCTGCACTGCCAAAAAGAATGGACGAGTGGTGTTTTTTGTCATAATTCTTATTGACATTATTTTGCCTGCATTGCCATATAGAATGGACGAGTGGTGTTTCTTGTCATAATACTTATTGACATTATTTTGCCTGCACTGCCAAATAGAATGGGCAAGTGGTGTTTCTTGTCATAATACTTATTGACATTATTTTGCCTGCACTGTCAAATAGAATGGACGAGTGGTGTTTCTTGTCATAATTCTTATTGGCATTTTCAGGTGGAATGAATGTTAAGCATAAATGAACACAGGAGATTCATGTTACGTTATTTTCAATTTGTCTACAAGCAGTAATTGGTTTGTGAAGCACATGTAGATTGTGTATGACAAAACCACTGTATGACAAAACCACTGTATGACAAAACCACTGTATGGCAAAACCACTGTATGACAAACCACTTGGGAGGCATCCCTGAGAGAGTCCGCTTCAGATTAAGTGGTCTCATAATTCATACAAACTGATATCGAGGGTTGACTGCCAGAACCCAGTATCTCATATACATATATAAGAGAGATACTGGGTTCTGGCGGTCAGCCCTCGATATGTGCGTGAGGTTATTTACACTTTATAAGATTTGTCCTTGTTCAGGGTTTCAAGGACATGAATGATGTATGCATTTCACTTGAAACATGTGCTGCCCTTAAAGGAAGACCGGACCAGTTACTGACTGACTCAGCGACGGAATGGATGAATGATTGACCGGTTTATCCTGTTTTATGACGGGCAGCCATGGCGCTTTGTGCCAGCCAGCTTTCCGAGCAGATAGCCGAGGGCTAAGGACTACCGTCTGGTGCAGCTGGAAGAGGCTATGCAGGAGGAATCCCGGTAAGTCTGGCGAGAGCACGAAGACCAAAAAGAAAAGAGAACAGTCATAGCAACAGTCGTCATAGGTGAGGATTAGCCCTGCACGCCCTTCCAATGGAGGTGCCCACTCACGTGGCTTTGTGCTGGCAGTTATCGTTATCATTATTATCATTATTGTTGCTGGTATTATCTGCATTGTTGTTGTTGTTGCTATTACTTTATCATCATCATCATCATCACCACCATTATCGTTATTATATATCATATTATTTTTATCATTATTATTGTTACTATTATCATTATTGTTATTTTATTTGTTGTTGTTGATTGTTGTTGTTGTTGTTGTTGTTGTTTTGATGTTGCTCTTGTATGTGCTGCTGTTGCTGCTGTTACTATTATGTCATCATCATCATCATTATTATTATTCATGGTACTTACATGTCCATGTATCTTTTGCTAGGGACCAAGCTCTAAGCGCTTCACAATCCAGGGTTTCATTCGCACAGCGGGTGGCCTGCCTGCCTCCTGGTGCTAACCACATGTTTCCCGTGTCGTTCAGTCCATGTCTGTCACACAGCCTTTCTCTCCTTCATTGTCATGGTGGATGGGCCACATGTTTTCCCGTGTCGTTCAGTCCAATGTCTGTCACACAGCCTTTCTTCTCTCCTTCTTGTCATGGTGGATGAGCCACATGTTTCCCGTGTCGTTCAGTCCTATGTCTGTCACACAGCCTTTCTCTCCTTCATTGTCATGGTGATGGGCCACATGTTTCCCGTGTCGTTCAGTCCAATGTCTGTCACACAGCCTTTCTCTCCTTCATTGTCGTGGTGGATGGGCCACATGTTTCCCGTGTCGTTCAGTCCAATGTCTGTCACACAGCCTTTCTCTCCTTCATTGTCATGGTGGATGGGCCACATGTTTCCCGTGCCGTTCAGTCCAATGTCTGTCACACAGCCTTTCTCTCCTTCCTTCC
>CM031601.1:91884515-91912015 GCA_018398815.1 Conus ventricosus | reverse complement strand
TATTCACTCATACACCAAATCATTGTTCACTCCACCGTCCATTACTCATCCATTAATTCGCTAATTCATCCACTCCCTAATCATTCCGTCATTCTCTCCACCAGACACTGGGAACAAGTGGCAATCGACGTCAAACTGAGTGCCTCTCTGATGATGTGAACAAAATTCACGCTCTCCTTGAGGTCAACTTGTCATACTTGGGGATCTGCAGACGCAATTTGCTGAACATGTGTATGGTGTTTGAGCAGCAGGAGTTTGCCTCTGCAAGCATTTGCCGCACCGTGCAACGCATATGGAAGCCGGCAGATATGCCTGTGTGGAAGGTAAGGACAAAATCACTTCCTGCAGAGCCAAAGGTATGTCTCGGAGATGATAAGGTCTTGCAGAGCCAACAGGTATGTCTCTGAGATGATAAAGGTCTTGCAGAGACAACAGGTATGTCTCTGAGATGATAAAGGTCTTGCAGAGCCAACAGGTATGTCTCTGAGATGATAAAGGTCTTGCAGAGCCAACAGGTATGTCTCTGAGATGATATAAGGTCTTGCAGAGCCAACAGGTATGGCTCTGAGATAATAAAGGTCTTGCAGAGCCAACAGGTATGTCTCTGAGATTAAGGGTCTTGCAGAAGCTGTCAGTATGTCCATGTGGAGGATAGGACAGAATTAATCCTGTGAAGCTGTCTATATGTATGTGCAAGGTAGGGACGATCCATTCATGTGGAAGCCGTCCAATACATGTGGAGGTAGAGTCACAGAATCATTCATGGGAACACGTCAATACATGAGTAACAGAATCATATCTGTGAGTGCTCATACTGTGATGGTGGGTACAAATCACGCTATCCTTGGGTCAACTTGTCAATACTGGGGTCGCAGACGCATATTTGGCTGAACATGTGGAAGGTGTTGAGCAGAGATATTGCCTTGCAAGTGCATTATTGCCGACCGGGGGCAACCATATGGGAAGTCGGCAATATGCTGTGGAAGGTAAGGACAAATCATTCCTGCAGTTGTCAACAGTATAGACTCTACTGAGAAGTGATAAAGGTCCTGAAGAGGACAGATATGTCCTGAAGTGATAAAGGTCCCTGCGAGAGGCAAACAGTATTCTCGTGAGATGATAAAGTACTTGCAGAGGCACAGACATGTCTCTGAGAGATGAAAGGTCATTGCAGGTGCCAAACAGTATGTCTTGGAATGTTAAAGACATTGCATGAGACAAAGTATGTCTTGAGTTGTAAACTGTGATGGCAGAAACTGTGGAAGTTGTCATCATTGGAAGGTAAGGGACAGAATTATCCTGTGAAGTGTCAAATGAATGTGGAGGTACAGACAGAATCATATCCTGTGGAAGTCTGTCAAATACATTAGAAGGTGAGGACAGAATCATATCCTGTGGAAGCTGTCAATGTATGTGGAAGGAGGACAGAATATATCATGTGGAAGTGTCAAATACATGTGGAAGGTAGGAGACAGAATCATATCCTGTGGAAGCGTCAAATACATGTGGAAGGTAGGGACAGAATCATATCCTGTGGAAGCTGTCAAATACATGTGGAAGGTAGGGGACAGAATCATATCCTGTGGAAGCTGTCAAATACATGTGGAAGGTGGGGACAGAATCATATCCTGTGGAAGTTGTCAAATACATGTGGAAGGTAGGGACAGAATCATATCCTGTGGAAGCTCCAGGTATGTCTGTGAAATGATAGTAAGAGGCTGTGTCCTGTAGAAGCTGTCAGATAATGTGTGAGGGAGCTAAGGATAGATTCATATCCTGTAGAAGCTGTCAGATTTGTGTGTGAGGGAGCTAAGGATACATTATACATTCATATCCTGAGGAAGCTGTAAGATATGTCTGTGTGGGAGCTAAGAATAGATTCATATCTGTAGAAGCTGTAAGATATGTCTAAGTGGGAGGTAAGGATAGATTCATATCCTCTAGAAGCTGTAAGATATGTCTAAATGGGAGGTAAGGATAGATTCATATCCTGTAGAAGCTGTAAGATATATTTAAGTGGGAGGTAAGGATAGATTCATATCTGTAGAAGCTGTAAGATATATTTAAGTGGGAGGTAAGGATAGATTCATATCCTGTAGAAGCTGTAAATATGTCTGTGTGGAGGTAAGAACAGAATCGTTTCCAGTGGAAGTGACACGAATGTCTGAGAAGATAAGGAAGAGTGTCGTGTCCCGTTGAATCTAATCAGACTTGTCTGCCAGGGAGTGATGATTGAGGACGGAGCATTATTTTGTTCTCAGCGGGGCAGTTGAACAACATTGTTTTGCTCCTAGGCAAAACCAATCTATGAATTTCAAAATGACGAACAAACAGAAAAACGGTCATAGTCGTCTGCTGTTTCGCAACCAAGTGCCAGAACTAGACCGTCTGTGTGCACTGTTTTGATTGAACCAATGCCCTCTGACTCAGCCAATCACTTCGCACTCTTCAGGACGGTGTAGATATCAGTAACTGGTGTGCTTGGGCACTTCCGCTCAGGCACGAGGCATGCACACTCCGCTTGGCCGAAGCAGCAAGGCGACGTTCTTTGCCCCTGCCAACGGTCTTGTCCACTAATAGGTCCAGGATGATCTTGTGGCCTGTTCAAATTCTACACTAGACCTGGGCAGCGTTAGCTGTTCAAATTCTACACTAGACCTGGCGCAGCGTTGGCTGTTCAAATTCTACACTAGACTGGCGCAGCGTTATTAGCTGTTCAAATTGCTACACTAGACTGGCGCAGCGTTGGCTGTTGGCTCAACGTATGACGCCAGGTGGTATTGTTTCTGTCAATCGTGCTGCAGCTTCCTGCTGCGTCTGACTAGGAATCTAAGCAGCTTTTATCAACAGATCGAGGGTCGTCTTAGTTGATCTTTTGCTGGCCACACCGACAGCGTTCATCTCGTACTCGAGCTCTTCTAGCAGGAGTGTTGTTGCAATCGTATACAGATTCTTGATTATATCGTTGTCACCATTAAACGGTACACCAAAGCTACAAATCATCGCTGCTCGTTGCTAGTATTATCCTCACTGTCTGACACATGTACGTTACTCATACAAAATGATAATCACCTTATTCATTCAGTATTATAAAACAATTTGCATACACCTTTAAACTGTCGACACAAGAAACAGTAGTCGCATAGGAGTCAGACGAAGTTATGCCGCTCAAACCCCAATAGTCTACAAGCTGAGTTTGTTAAATCGATTCCATGGGTGGGATGGTCATTTTCCTGTAGTTTTAGAAGTATTATTCATGAGCTTTAGATTTCGCAAGGGTTAGCAAGGGGGAAGTTCATGCACGAACCGCCAGAAAGTCCCCGAATAGAAAGCAGGTGAGGAAAGGAGGTTATGATGTGAAGTCACCTGTCGATTGTCAGATGTGAGGGAGAGTTCATAGTCTGTGGAAGCCGTCAGAAAGGTAAGGATTGGGTGAGGCCAGGACAGAGTCAATAGCTGTGGGAGCCATAGACTTGTTTGACAGGCTGGGATCGCGACCTGTGACAGTCACCATATATGTACATGGGAGAGGGTGAAAGGACGACTTCACGCGCTTTGGAAGCTACCTGACCGGTCTGTCAGGAAGCTCAGGTCTGGCCACCATCCTGTGGAGGCCACCAGACATGTGTATGGAAAAGGTGAGAGGGGTCATCTGATGGAATCCAAGAATGCATCGTGAAGAAGGTCAGGAGTGGGGATGGAGGCTGAGGTCATCCTGTGAAAAATACCAGAAATGTCTACGTAAAGATAAGGAGGACGGGGGTGTGGGGTGGGGGATCAATAATGGAAGCCACCAGATATGTCTGTGAGAAGATTAAGGATGGGAGTGGGGTACGGGTCATCCTGTGAAAAATACCAGAAATGTCTACGTAAAGATAAGGAGGACGGGGGTTGGGGTGGAGGGATCAACGAGTGGAAGTCACCAGATATGTCTGTGAGGAAGATTAGGGATGGCAGTGGGGTGGGGGTTATCATGTGAAAAATGTCAGATATGTTTACGAGGAAAGTAGCAGGTGGAAGGGAGGGGGGGGGTCAAGCGGACATGTCACCCTGTAGAAACCACCAGGTACATTTGTGAGCAGAGTGAGAGCAGGGGGGGGGGGGGGGGGGGGGGGGGAGGGGTGTGGTCATGATGTGGCCTCTACTAGAGATGTCTATGAAGAAGGTAAAGAGGGGGACGGGAGATTATCCTGAGGGACAGCCACCAGTATAATTATGAGGTAGGTAAAGAGGGAGGGAGATTATCCTGAGGGACAGCCACCAACTATAATTATGAGGTAGGTAAAGAGGGAGGGGGGATTATCCTTTGGAAGCCACGAGATATGTCTATGAGGAAGGTAACGAGAGAAGGGGTTCATCTTTCGGAAATAGCCAGATATGTCTATAAGGAAATAGCCAGATATGTCTATAAGGAAATAGCCAGATATGTCTATAAGGAAATAGCCAGATATGTCTATAAGGAAATAGCCAGATATGTCTATAAGGAAATAGCCAGATATGTCTATAAGGAAAATAACGATTTAGAGGAGGGGGTAGTGGACTCTCACTAGATATGTCAATGACGAAGGTAGGGAGAGACAGAAATCTCATCCAATAGAAAGTGCCAGATATGTCTGCGAGGAAGGTAAAGGGAGGGTCGTCTATGAAAGCGCTCAATATGTCTGTGAGGAAGGTAAAGGGGAGGGTGATTCTATGAAAGCCGCTCAATATATCTGTGAGGAAGGCAAAGGGGAGGGTGAGTCTATGAAAGCCGCTCAATATGTCTATGAGGACGGTAAAGGGGAGGGTGAGTCTATGAAAGCCGCTCAATATGTCTATGAGGACGGTAAAGGGAGAGTCGTCCTATGAAAGCTCTCAATATGTCTATGAGGAAGGTAAAGAGGAGGGGTTGTATCATGGAAGCCACCAGTTATGTCTATGGAGAATTAATGGGAGGTGTCTCGTGGAAGCCACTAGTTGTGTCTATGGGGAGGTAATGGGGGGAGGGGGATGTCTCATGGAAGCCACCAGTCATGTCCATGGGGAGGTAATGGGGGGAGAGGGAGGTCTCATGGAAGTCACAAGTCTGTGTCTATGGGGAGGTAATGGGGGGAGGGGGATGTCTCGTTGAAGCCACTAGTTGTGTCTATGGGGAGGTAATGGGGGGAGGGGGATGTCTCGTGGAAGTCACTAGTTGTGTCTATGGGGAGGTAATGGGGGGAGGGGATGTCTCATGGAAGTCACAAGTCATGTCTATGGGGAGGTAATGGGGGGAGGGGGTGTCTCGTGGAAGCCACTAGTTGTGGCTATGGGGAGGTAATGGGGGGAGGGGGATGTCTCATGGAAGCCACCAGTCATGTCTATGGGGAAGGTAATGGGGATGTCTCATGGAAGTCACCAGTCATGTCTGTGGGAAGGTAATGGGGATGTCTCATGGAAGTCACCAGTCATGTCTGTGGGGAGGTAATGGGGATGTCTAATGGAAGTCACCAGTCATGTCTGTGGGGAGGTAATGGGGATGTTAATGGAAGTCACCAGTCATGTCTGTGGGGAAGGTAATGGGGATGTCTCATGGAAGTCACCAGTCATGTCTGTGGGGAGGTAATGGGGATGTCTCATGGAAGTCACCAGTCATGTCTGTGGGGAGGTAATGGGGATGTCTCATGGAAGTCGCAGTCATGTCTGTGGGGAGGTAATGGGGATGTCTCATGGAAGTCACCAGTCATGTCTGTGGGGAAGGTAATGGGGATGTCTCATGGAAGTCACAGTCATGTCTGTGGGGAGGTAATGGGGATGTCAATGGAAGCCACCAGTCATGTCTGTGGGGAGGTAATGGGGATGTCTAATGGAAGTCACCAGTCATGTCTGTGGGGAAGGTAATGGGGGTGAGTATCTCCTGGGAGTCACCAGATATGTCCCTGGAGAAGGTAACGGGAGGGGAGGGGTGGGGGAAGGTGTGAAGTAAAATGAGCCAGCAGATATGTCTTGGGGGAAGACGACGGGGGAAGGGGGGGGGGGGGGGCTTATGTATGAAATCCACCAAGCAAGTCAAAGATGAAGGGGAGGGGGGGGGGGGGGGCAAGCCACTAGATGTGTCTATGGGGAAGTACGGAGATGGTGGGGGAGGGGGGGTATCTTGTAGAATCCACCAGCTATGTTTATTGGGAAGTAAGAAGGTGTGTGTGTTGGGGGGGGGGGGGGGGTTGTCTTGTAGAATCCACCAGCTATGTTTATTGGGAAGTAAGAAGGTGGTGTGTGTGTGTGTGTGGGGGCGGGTGTCTTGTAGAATCCACCAGCTATGTCTATTGGGAAGTAAGGTGTGTGTGTTTTTTTTGGGGGGGGGGGTGGGTTGTCTTGTAGAATCCACCAGCTATGTCTATTGGGAAGTAAGAAGGTGTGTGTGTGGGGTGGGGGGATGGGGTGGGGGGATGGGGGGTTGTAGAATCCACCGGACATGTCTATTGGGAAGGAAAAGGGGGAGGGGTCTCATGTGACGTAAGCCACCCAACTTTTTTTTTACACTGTACCAACATCAGTGCCACCTCAGTTAGGCAGTGCACACACGCCGCTCATTCCAACACCCCGTCCACAGCCACAGCCTGGTCAGTCCCTTCGCAGCCTCGGCACCAGCAATCCACAGAGAGCAGTCAATGTCGAGTTGTCAAGAGGCAACCCACCGGCACTGCTGCCGAGTCACTTCGGTGGTGTTCAGTAGCTCCTGTTCTGATCCAACATACGCAGGACACCACCTACTAAGCCCCCCACTGACGACAATAATTGCTCTGTCGCAGAGCGGCGTGAGTGAGCTCTCCACCACGTCCGTCCAACGACAGCCCCATGTACTCGCCGATACCGGTGACCCCGACGGAACCAAACCAAGGCCACAGACGTGGAGAGAACATCGAAACTGAGGTCACTATGAAGGGCATGAAGGGCCACATAATTTGAGATTTTTTATGCTGATCGATGAGAATGAGGATGATAAAGATGATGCTACGGATTTCCATTTCGGTCTGAGACCGCGTGACAGGGCTGTATTCGACGCTTCCTTTCATAGTATATCCCGGCGTCAACCAGGCCCGAGAGATACAGACACCTGCAGTGTTGGTCAGGAAATTTGAGCAACACTCTCAGAAACGCACCCATTAAGTGGATGAAACTCGACTTTGTGGTCCCAGTCTTCCCAACTGAGCCCGTAGCAAACTCAACTCTGGGTAGGAGCCGGTCAGGGCAGAAAAATCCCACATGACTCTGATAGGAATCGAACCCACAACCTCCCAGCTGGGAGTCCGTGACGCTTACCACTTCGCCAAGGCGGCTGGTGCCACCCGACATCTGTAAGGAGAAGGGAAGGGGGGAGGAGGGGGTTCTATGGAAACCACCAGGCATGTATGTGGAGAAGAAAATACGGGCGAGATCACGTTCTGTTGAAGCTGCCTGTAGGGAAAGTAGGGTATCTGTTGAAGCTTGCATATATGTATGTTAGGAAATAGGGGCCGGGTTACGTGCCCTTGAAGCCGTCATATACAACTAAGGGGAGAGTAAGGTTCGGGATCACATCCCCTTGGCTTATTGGTCGGCGAGGAAATTAAGGGCGGGGTCTCGTACCATTTAAGATGCCATTATATCTGAGAGGAAAGTAAGGGGAAAGGGGAGGGGGAGGGGGATGTTACATCCCATGGAAGCTGCCTTACATGGCTGTGAGTGGTGTTGAATCTACCTGTGAGGGAATGAGCACGAGGTCGTGCACCCTGGAAGCCTCCAGATATGTTTGTTAGGAACATTGAGTGTAGACTAACGCTGCAATCTAGATGTCTGTGCGGAAAGTAAGGGCTGGGCCGCACTGTGTGGAAGCCTTCAGATCTGCCAGGGAGGTAAGGACGAAAGGCAGAAACCACAGATACGATCCTGCTTACACTTTTACCCATCTTCCCTGTCGTTTGTCTTGAAAGAACTGTAAACATTTGTAGATACTCTCTCTCACTCTTTCTCCTCTCTCTCTCTTCTCCTCTCTCTCCTCTCTCTCTCTCTCCTCTTCTCTCTCCTCTCTCTCTCTCTCTCTCTTTTCAAGTTAAGTATCATTAAAAAACAACAACAACAATGACAACTGGTTTTGATATTTTTGGCTAAGTCAGGACTCGGTTTCGATAATAGTTTAATAACAAACTTCGAAGAGATCATACTTATTCTAAGCAGGAACGACGTTGTGATAAAGAAGAAAAAATAACACAGAGATCCATACTTATTCTAAGCGAAACTAACGTGTAGATAAAGAAGAAAACAATAAACACCGTTACTTTTCCCCTCTGAATTTTTCTTTCAGGCAAAAAGAAAACATGTTATATCTATTACATACAAAGAAGTATTACAATATAGCTAATAGTACATAGACTGAGAGTTACTGGATTGAATGTCTGTGAAGAATTGTTTTCAGCAAAACAAAACTTAAAAGATGCCATTGGTCCATCATGTGGAAATGATCATAAATATGAAGAGCATTGTTTTTATAACACAGCCTCCACAAATAAAATACAACCTGTACTGTGGTCTGCATTTATTCATCGTATGACCCTAATGGTTTATATAATGATCGGTTATAGTGTAATATTCATCGTATGACCCTAATGGTTTATATAATGATCGGTTATAGTGTAATATTCATCGTATGACCCTAATGGTTTATATAATGATCGGTTATAGTGTAATATTCATCGTATGACCCTAATGGTTTATATAATGATCGGTTATAGTGTAATATTCATCGTATGACCCTAATGGTTTATATAATGATCGGTTATAGTGTAATAACAAAGACAAAAAATCATCGAACAAAACATTTGATGATCTCAGAATGACGCAGCAAGTATGCATGCGAGTGCGCATGTACATGTGCATAATTATGTCCTCTGGTATCACTGAACACGATTATTATTCCCCTTGTTTTCAATGCCATACTGCTCTCTCTCTCTCTCTCTCTCTCTCTCTCTCTCTCTCTCTCTCTCTCTCTCTCTCTTCTCCCTTGCCTATCTGTATGTCCGTCCATCCACCCGTCTATGTTTCTTCTGTCTGTCCGTCTGTTTGCATGCCTGCATGTCTGTCTGACTGTCTGTCTCTGTATGTATGTTCGTGTGTGTGTCTGTGAGATGTGTTCGGAGTCTGCTGCTTGATGTTGTTTTTCCTGCTCTTTTTCTTCTACCTCTGTGTGTGTGTCTTGATGTCGTCACGTGAGATGGTTCGCTCTCTCTCTCTCTCTCTCTCTCTCTCTCTTCTCTCTCTTTTCTCTCTCTCTCTCTCTCTCTCTCTCTCTCTCTCTCGCATTTCGAAAAAAGGAGATATTCTCGAGAATAAAGGAATAGGAGAAATACGGCGATGAACACATACAATTAGTCAACAGTCACAAATACCCATCAGTGCACTTCACAACCAATATGATGGTTCATGAAGGTTGGTTCTATGAATCAATGGAAAATCTCATGTATCATGTGTAATGGACACAAATTTTGTGATTGATGGCTGAAGTTGTATATTAACTGGAGATGTATATGTTTAAAAAAAAATTCTTGGGGAATTTTTTTCACCCGTCTCTTCTCTTCTCTCTCTCTCTCTCTCTCTCTCTCTCTCTCTCTCTCTCTCTCTTCTTCTATTGTCCCTCCGTTGCCTCTGCAAATAAAGTGCTTGCCGTTCTTTTGAATTTTCTTTTGTTTTACTGTCTCTGTGATTTAGGTTCTGCTGTGTACCATACTGTGGATGTTCATGTTCCTGATCAGCCGGAAAACGTTTCATGAAGGTGAAGTAATTTGACCATCTTCCCTCTAGTATTCTTTCGTGTGCCTATGGATATTGTGCGAGCGTTTCGTGTGCCTATGGATATTGTGCGAGCGTTTCGTGTGCCTATGGATATTGTGCGAGCGTGGCTTGTTTGTGAGTATTGCACACGTACCTGGAGGGGGCGGGAGGACGGGGCTGGGGAGGACAGGGAGGGGGGGGGGGGGGGATGTGTGCACGCAAGGTTTTGTAAGTTTGTGTGCGTGCGTGCGCGCGGTGCGTACTTGAGTGCGTTCGTGTGTGAGTGTATGTACGTGCGTGCGCATACATGCTTGAGTGTGTGATTGTATTTTATTGTGGTTAAAGCAAATCGAGAGGAATTAACACACTTTAACAAACAAAACAAAAATGAAATAGGACGGTCGGATGGGTTTTCCGTCAAATCACGAACGTATGTGCTATTGATTTTAGAAGGTTAAAAGGCATATTTGACCACAGATACATATTTCAAACCACACACTTTAATATTGGTTGAGGTCAATAAACTTATAAAGAAGATATGTTTTACATTGTATTGTATTGTATTGTATTGTATTGTGTAAGAGTAAATTCAGTTAGTCACCATTCGCAATTACAGTTTCTGGATTTTCCCCGTGTGTATTTTTTAAGCTTTATGAATTTTGGCATTACAAAGCGTTCAATTGTTATGTGGACGGTTTGTTCTTATGCATTCATATATTGAAATTCGGTATATTGAAGTCATGATTGATTATTCAATAGCACTTTGATTTTTGAGTAGTTTTGAAACACTTGAATTGTATTTAATCATTTATGCTTTCATTGTAGTGTCATGAGTAAGAAGACAGATTCTTCGGTATAGTTGAGACAATCTTGTGTTATAGTGTAGTACGATTCTATGTGATAGTGATAATTTAATGCAGTGATTCAATAGGATGTAAGTTTGAACGTTGGTTATTAGTGTATGTACAGTATTCTATGTACTTTGACGTATGTGAGTCAGTTTGCAACTTGAATGTCTTATGTTAAATACAGATTCTATCGTGTTATAGTGTAGTGGTTTTTAGATTATCGTATCTTGTGCAATGTATTACGTTGAACCGTATTGTAATGTATTTGTTATTGTATTGCTGTGTGTTAGGTTATGCTTTATCAGACTGCAGACAATATTTAAAAGAATGTTTATACGTCGTAGTTCTCAGACCCGTCTTCTGCGGTAATTGTAACTTGTCTTCACTTGGTAATCCACTTGGCTGACTTGACTTAACTCCAGTCAGTTTTACTTTGTTCCAAAGTGTTCGGAGATGATTAGGTCTAGCTTTGATCCGAGCCGATGGATTACAATTGTGGCCGACGTATTCTAACAAACAGCTTTTTCACAGATCTCAAAGGAGACCAGGAAACGTGGCTGATGTATTCTAACAAATAGCTTTTTCACACATCTCAAAGGAGACCATGAATAGTGGCGATGTATTCTAACAAATAGCTTTTTCACACATCTCAAAGGAGACCATGAATAGTGGCTGATGTATTCTAACAAATAGCTTTTTCACACATCTCAAAGGAGACCAGGAAACGTGGCTGATGTATTCTAACAAATAGCTTTTTCACACATCTCAAAGGAGACCAGGGAGAAGTGCTCGCACACAGACGCAAACGCAGGCGTGCGTGCACGCAGGCACGCATAACCAATGACCCTAGAGCTAGAACGCTGTATAGCTCCCAGTCCCCAGGCCAAATTACCCAGCTGGGACTCAACCCTGTCTCAATCGCGAATCAGCCCTGCTTGGGGCAGAAGTGGAGTTGTCTTTGTAACAGTTTTCCAACCGACGTGACCATCCCTAGGTCCCAGTGAGCATGAGGAGGGAAGAAGAGCTGGATTAATGAAAAGAACTGAGACAGGATTAAAAAAAAAAAAAAAAAAAAAAAACAGACTGCAAATTAAATGAAATCTTGTGAAGAAATCACCATAGCGCCACTGCTTTTTTTCATGTCTGAAAAAAGGTGGGTGTCACAAGAAATGTGTGAGTAGATCTGAACTGAGCTGTCATTGACCATGCGTTGATCTTTGCCATGGTGATCTGGCACCAGAAACAAAATGTCTGAATTAGGAACGGCAGCTCTCCTTCACAGAGCCGCTCTGCAAGAGCTGATGCAGACTAGCCGTCTTGCCATGAGAAAGATAAAAACTATATGTTCATAATACCAGTCAGCAAGAAATGAAACACAATTCCCTTATTTGACTTTCTGTGTGCATTTGTCCATGCATGTACCAAAAAATGATTAGGAGAGGAGCTCAGTTGAAGATTTAATTAGTCTTTCAACTTTGTAGGAGTTACTAAAGTTTGGGAATGAGACCAGCTGCCGTGGCGCAGTGGCTACCATCTCGGATTGTGTGCTTGGAGGTCATGGGTCGATAATCATCAAGGCTATTTAATCTTGGACTTTTTCGGCCCCAATTGGCTTATGCCCTGATTAGAGTTTTCTATGGATCCATATGGACAGGCTTTGACGACACAATCAAGTTTGTCCAGTTAGTGGATGCATCTCTGAGAGTACTGCTCCATGACCAACACTGCAGGTGTCCGTGTCTCTTGGGCCTGGTGGACGCCAGGATATATTATGAAAGAAAGCACAGACTTGCTGTCCTGTCATGTCATTTCCAAACAGAATGCAGCTCCATAGCATCAACTTCACCGTCCTCATCCTTGCCGATCGGCATCTAGAAAAAGGTCTCATATTCTGTAAATATTTATGCCCTGATCTCAAGGTGCCTTCATTTACAATTTCGCGCCCATCTCGAGTTCATGTCAAGATCGCCGATATCCTAAAGCTGTCGGGCGCGGGGAATGTCGGCGGACAGGTGTGGGGCGCGGGGAATGTCGGCGGACAGGTGTGGGGCGCGGGAAATGTCGGCGGACAGGTGTGGGGCGCGGTGAATGTCGGCGGACAGGTGTGGGGCGCGGGAAATGTCGGCGGACAGGTGTGGGGCACGGGAAATGTCGGCGGACAGGTGTGGGGCGCGGGAAATGTCGGCGGACAGGTGTGGGGCGCGGAGAATGTCGGCGGACAGGTTTGGGGCGCGGGGAATGTCGGCGGACAGGTGTGGGGCGGACGTGGGGAGCGGGGAATGTCGGCGGACAGGTGTGGGGCGCGGGAAATGTCGGCGGACAGGTGTGGGGCGCGGGAAATGTCGGCGGACAGGTGTGGGGCGCGGGGAATGTCGGCGGACAGGTGTCGGGCGCGGGGAATGTCGGCGGACAGGTGTGGGGCGCGGGGAATGTCGGCGGACAGGTGTGGGGCGCGGGAAATGTCGGCGGACAGGTGTCGGGCGCGGGGAATGTCGGCGGACAGGTGTGGGGCGCGGGGAATGTCGGCGGACAGGTGTCGGGCGCGGGGATAGTCGGCGGACAGGTGTGGGGCGCGGGGAATGTCGGCGGACAGGTGTGGGGCGCGGGGAATGTCGGCGGACAGGTGTGGGGCGCGGGGAATGTCGGCGGACAGGTGTGGGGCCGCGCTCCAATGCGGAACGCTCATTCATGCTGCTTCATGACTAAGTTGATATTATTGCCAGTCTGATACCCAGTGGGTTATGTCCTGCATATGCTGAATAAGAACACGTACCACCGAACACCACTGAAGCCACTCAGCAGCTGGGCAACGTCTCCTCTGGCAGGTTGCCTCTTAACCATTGGATATGGACTGCTCCCTGTGGATTGCCGATGCTAGTGTCGCAGTGGGACAAACCAGGGTATTGCGCCGGATGGGGCGCTGGATTGAACAAAGTGGGGGTAATATCTGTAGTGACGTGGGAGAAGAGACAAAAGGGGGGCAGAAACAGGAATGAACAAAGTGGGGGTAATATCTGTAGTGACGTGGGAGAAGAGACAAAAGGGGGGCAGAAACAGGAATGAACAAAGTGGGGGTAATATCTGTAGTGACGTGGGAGAAGAGACAAAAGGGGGGCAGAAACAGGGATGTTGTCCGTTTCTGTGGAGAGCTCACTTACAGCATCTCATTCCCTTTGCAACCACTTGCTCCCTTCAGTGCCATGCGATTCTCCTAAAATGGGAACACACACACGGGCGCACGATCACTCCCATCCTGAAGAACACCGTTGTTTTACTCAAGCTTGGACGTATCTTTCAGAGCTCTAGCTATGCTTCAGGACACACAGCATTTGGCAGGTATACTTTTTGAGCCACTGGGACCTAACTTACGGGGCAGCATTTGACAGGCATCTTTTTGGAGCCACTGGGACCTAACTTATAGGTTATCAAAAGAGAGATGGCTGCATAAATGCTTTCACTATTGTTTTGTGCCATATTCCATTAAGGCCAGCCATCATGCATAAACCTAAATAAATGAAAGAAACGTAACATCAATTTTTCTCTGGAGTTACGAGAGCATAGAGAAATGATGTTAACACTTTCGATAGAATTTTAATCTTAATACATGTGACAAAGATAAGTCGTCCAACATACTTTAAGAGAGAGAGAGAGAGAGAGAGAGAGAGAGAGAGAGAGAGAGAGAGAGAGAGAGAGAGAGAGAGAGAGAGAGTAATACAATCTGTCATCGTCATGACCTTCCACAGTTACTGGCAGCGTGCTGTTCAAGATGTTTTGGCGAACGGTGAGTTGCCTCTATGTCTTTCTCTCTTGTCTTCTCTAAGGCAGACGTACAAATGAATCCAATTGAATGAGAGGAGAGAGAGAGAGAGGAGAGAGAGAGAGAGAGAGAGAGAGAGAGGAGAGAGGAGAGAGGAGAGAGAGAGAGAGAGAGACTCTCGGAACTCGGAACTCAGAAAATTTTAATTGCAAAGACCACTGACCTATCTGCAATGAAGTCAAGAAACAAAAATGAAATCACGCACACTGACGCTGTAACATTTCTACTGATCACGATCATTTACAAAACTTGCTCACACCAACTGTATAATCGTAAATTGAGTATACCGAAAGATACATACAAAATCACCCCGTATGTAGCACTCTCCCAGACTCGCACATACAATTTCGCTCGCACTTAACAACTGCGCGCGTGTAAACCACACACACACACACACATACATACACAAGCATACACACACACACACACACACACACACACACACACACACACACACACACACACACACACAGAGAGAGAGAGAGACAGACGAAGAGAGAGAGAGAGAGAGAGAGAGAGAGAGAGAGAGAGAGAGAGAGAGAGAGAGAGAGAGAGAGAGCTCTAAAGGGGCAATCATTGTGTGTGGTGTGTGTGTGTGTGTGTGTGTGTGTGTGTGTGTGTGTGTGTGTGTGTGTGTGTGTGTGTGTGTGTCTTCATTTTAGAGTTTTTTCACCATTGATGATATTAGACGGAGCTTAACAAAACATTAAAGGGGTGGGGTGGCTGGGAGTGGGAAAGTGTGTGTGTGTGTGTGTGTGTGTGTGTGTGTGTGTGTGTGTGTGTGTGTGTGTGTGTGTGTGTGTGTGTATGTGGAGCGGAAGCGAGGGTAAGGGATGGGGAGTTGAGGAGTGATGGGTGGATGAGGGTGTATGTGTACGAATGGAATTAGTACGAGTGTGAGTGAGTGAGCGTGTGTGTGGTGTGTGTGTGTGTGTGTGTGTGTGTGTGTGTGTGTGTGTGTGTGTGTGTGTTTGTTACCAAACACAAGAAATACTTATGTCGCCCCTATCTTACTGTAATTGCTATGTTTTTGAACCTCTGTACGCCAAGAAAGGATTAAATTAAAGTGCGTGGATGTGTGTGTGTGTGTTTATATGTGTATCTTTGACAGAGGAAGGGGGGAAGCTGAAGTTAGTAGAGGTTTGAGAGAGGGACAAGAGAAGGGGAAGAAGGGGATGAGAATTTTTGTTGGTTGATGATTTGTTTGAGAGAGGGACGAGAGAAGGGGAAGAAGGGGAGGATAGTTTTTGTTGGTTAATGATTTCTCCTTAAAACGTTAATGAATCCAAATTGTCCCTGTGCATCAATCTTTGAACTGAAAAATGTGTGTTGACAGTGAACCTTCATCTTGTTAAATGTCATTAAAACCCAGGATCAATCAGACAATGAACGTGGACGAGGGGGTGGGAGCAGGGGGCTTCTTTAAAGAAGTGTGCAGTGGCTTCAAACCAAGTGTCTGTAGATATAGTGTGGGAATGGCTTCAAACCAAATGTCTGTAGGTATAGTGTGGGAATGGCTTCAAACCAAATGTCTGTGGATATAGTGTGGGAATGGCTTCAAATCAAATGTCTGTAGGTATAGTGTGGGAATGGCTTCAAACCAAATGTCTGTAGGTATAGTGTGGAAATGGCTATCAAACCAAATGTCTGTAGGTATAGTGTGGGAATGGCTATCAAACCAAATGTCTGTAGGTATAGTGTGGGAATGGCTATCAAACCAAATGTCTGTAGGTATAGTATGTGGGAATGGCTGTCAAATGAACATAGCTACAAATATGGGGAGAAGGCGGTGGGGGTGACGGGTAGGGGTGAGGGGATTGTGTAATCTACCAAGTAAAGAACATTTGACACAAAGCTGTTTTGAGAAGAAAGGGACGGGGGTGGGGGGTGGGAGTTAGGGAGACGAGGGGAGAAGAAAGGGGGGAAAGTTAGGGAGACGAGGGGAGAAGAAAGGGAGGAAAGTTAGGGAGACGAGGGGAGAAGAAAGGGGGGAAAGTTAGGGAGATGAGGGGGAAGAAAGGGGGAAAGTTAGGGAGATGAGGGGAGAAGAAAGGGGGGAAAGTTAGAGAGACGAGGGGAGAAGAAAGGGGGGAAAGTTAGGGAGATGAGGGGAGAAGAAAGGGGGAAAGATAGGGAGATGAGGGGAGAAGAAAGGGGGAAAGATAGGGAGATGAGGGGAGAAGAAAGGGGGGAAGTTAGGGAGACGAGGGGAGAAGAAAGGGAGGAAAGTTAGGGAGATGAGGGGAGAAGAAAGGGGGGGAAAGTTAGGGAGATGAGGGGAGAAGAAAGGAGGGAAAGTTAGGGAGATGAGGGGGAAGAAAGGGGGAAAGTTAGGGAGATGAGGGGAGAAGAAAGGGAGGAAAGTTAGGGAGATGAGGGAGAAGAAAGGGGGGAAGTTAGGGAGATGAGGGGAGAAGAAAGGGGGAAAGTTAGGGAGACGAGGGGAGAAGAAACGGGGGAAAGTTAGGGAGATGAGGGGAGAAGAAAGGGAGGAAAGATAGGGAGATGAGGGGAGAAGAAAGGGAGGAAAGTTAGGGAGATGAGGGGGAAGAAAGGGAGGAAAGTTAGGGAGATGAGGGGAGAAGATAGGGAGGAAAGTTAGGGAGATGAGGGGAGAAGAAAGGGGGGGGGGGGGAAGTTAGGGCGATGAGGGGAGAAGAAAGGGGGGAAAGTTAGGGAGATGAGGGGAGAAGAAAGGGAGGAAAGTTAGGGAGATGAGGGAGAAGAAAGGGGGGAAGTTAGGGAGATGAGGGGAGAAGAAAGGGGGAAAGTTAGGGAGACGAGGGGAGAAGAAACGGGGGAAAGTTAGGGAGATGAGGGGAGAAGAAAGGGAGGAAAGATAGGGAGATGAGGGGAGAAGAAAGGGAGGAAAGTTAGGGAGATGAGGGGGAAGAAAGGGAGGAAAGTTAGGGAGATGAGGGGAGAAGATAGGGAGGAAAGTTAGGGAGATGAGGGGGAAGAAAGGGGGGAAAGATAGGGAGATGAGGGGAGAAGAAAGGGAGAAAGTTAGGGAGATGAGGGGAGAAGAAAGGGGGAAAGATAGGGAGATGAGGGGAGAAGAAAGGGAGGAAAGTTAGGGAGATGAGGGGAGAAGAAAGGGAGGAAAGTTAGGGAGATGAGGGGAGAAGAAAGGGAGGAAAGTTAGGGAGATGAGGGGAGAAGAAAGGGGGAAAGATAGGGAGATGACGGAGAAGAAAGGGGGGAAAGTTAGGGAGATGAGGGGAGAAGAAAGGGAGGAAAGTTAGGGAGATGAGGGGAGAAGAAAGGGAGGAAAGTTAGGGAGATGAGGGGAGAAGAAAGGGGGAAAGTTAGGGAGATGAGGGGAGAAGAAAGGGAGGAAAGTTAGGGAGATGAGGGGAGAAGAAAGGGAGGAAAGTTAGGGAGATGAGGGGAGAAGAAAGTTAGGGAGATGAGGGGAGAAGAAAGGGGGGAAAGTTAGGGAGATGAGGGGAGAAGAAAGGGAGAAAGTTAGGGAGATGAGGGGAAAAGAAAGTTAGGGAGATGAGGGGAGAAGAAAGGGGGGAAAGTTAGGGAGATGAGGTGGGACGAAAGTTAGGGAGATGAGGGGAGAAGAAAGGGGGGAAAGTTAGGGAGATGAGGTGGGAAGAAAGGGAGAAAGTTAGGGAGATGAGGGGAAAAGAAAGGGAGGAAAGTTAGGGAGATGAGGGGAGAAGAAAGGGAGGAAAGTTAGGGAGATGAGGGGAGAAGAAAGGGAGAAAGTTAAGGAGATGAGGGGAGAAGAAAGGTAGAAAGTTAGGGAGATGAGGGGAGAAGAAAGGGAGGAAAGTCAGGGAGATGAGGGGAGAAGAAAGGGAGGAAAGATAGGGAGATGAGGGGAGAAGAAAGGGGGAAAGTTAGGGAGATGAGGGGAGAAGAAAGGGAGGAAAGTTAGGGAGATGAGGGGAGAAGAACGGGGGAAAGTTAGGGAGATGAGGGGGAAGAAAGGGGAAAGTTAGGGAGATGAGGGGAGAAGAAAGGGAGGAAAGTTAGGGAGATGAGGGGAGAAGAAACGGGGGAAAGTTAGGGAGATGAGGGGAGAAGAAAGGGAGGAAAGTTAGGGAGATGAGGGGGAAGAAAGGGAGAAGTTAGGGAGATGAGGGGAGAAGAAAGGGAGGAAAGTTAGGGAGATGAGGGGAGAAGAAAGGGAGGCAAGTTAGGGAGATGAGGGGAGAAAAAAAGGGGGGTGGGGTAGGGGAGATGAGGGGAGAAGAGAGGGAAAAAATTAGGGAGATCAGGGGAGAAGAAAGGGGGGAAAGTTAGGGAGATGAGGGGGAAGAAAGGGGGAAAGTTAGGGAGATGAGGGGAGAAGAAAGGGGGGAAGTTAGGGAGATGAGGGGCTGGGTAGAGACATGGGAACTAGGCAGAAGTGGTAGGGGAATGGGGGTGGGGTGTAGGGAACGGGGAAAGAAGGGGGACGCAGTGTGCTCCTTGTACATGACCATGTTGTTAAATTCTATGATGATCTTCGCGATGGCGGCGATGAAGCAGTGAGTGTCCAACCCCTTCCTCATAGGTCCCCACCCCTACTCCTCCCTCCGCTTCCTGATCCCCATCACCTTTCCATTGCCCATAAATGTGCCCGTACTTTGCGTAATCCTAACTGCATGAGTGATAGATGTGTACCCGTTTGTCCTCTCATTCATTTCATCATCCATTGAGCTAGCCAGTCAGTCAATCAGGGAGTCATTCAATCAGTCAGTCACCGATTCATTTGCCTGGTCTTTTTTATTCATAAAAGCATTCATTGTTTTAGAGTTGTGAGTGTCCGTTCCTACCTTCTCTTCTCTTGTTCTCTGCAGATGTTTCAAGTATTGGTGCTGTCAGTCGCTAGCGTGTGGCTGTTGACCAGGGAGAGAAATTCCATGATCAATGATGTTGCTCTCATCTGCATCTTTACTACATATGCAGTGACGGAATCCTGGATCTACTTGGGATTGGTCAGTAAACAACAAAGAAATGAATTTTCATGGTTGCATGGAGCATTGTGCTATTCTGCGTTGATGTATTATGTGTTGTGTTCCTTTGCATGACGTTTTGCTGTCGTTTAGCGTGGAGTAGTCGAAAAATAAAGCTCTGAAAGTGATCTCTCTCTTCTCTCTCTCTCTCTCTCTCTCTCTCTGGGCACGTAGCAAGATGGCGACAGGGTGACGGACTTGTGCATGAGCTCCTAACATTTACTTCGTATCGTGTGAGAATGAGTGGACTATAAAGGAAATCTCTGGACACTGAACCAGGGCAAGTGACTGAATACTACACCCGTGAAACAGAATGATTGATGTGCAAGCATGGAGAGCCAGAATCGGCCCTTTTTATTTTTTGTGCAGAACAAGGTCAACACACCGGCAAAGCAAGAAAAGTGGCGATCCAATAATAGCAACTGTTGGAGACGTACTACTGTTACACGCAAGTTTGTGCAGTTTGGCTATTTTTGTGGTGTGTGCAAGAAACATTCTCTGGAAAGCTTTTTTGTCGCCTGATGTAACTCTTGTCAACCAAAACGAATAAGTGACAACTGGGACTTTATTTTTCGTAAACAATGTGCGAAGTGAAATAATGTTAGGACACAGTAAACCCCTGTATCTAGGTCACAGCATACCTGTGCTCCTGGCTGACGTTACAAGACTGGTTGGACAGGGTGCAGAACACGCGCAGTGTGTGACCATACTCCTGGCTGCTACGAACTCTGTTTACCTCCTGACATGAGAGTTGCTTAGCAGTGACGTGCAGCTTAACCCAGGGCCTAACCCTACTATCAATGAACAAAGAACCCAGGGCCTAACCCTACTATCAATGAACAAAGAACCCAGGGCCTAACCCTACTATCAATGAACAAAAAATGATGAAGAAATTAAAAAAAAGGTAGAAGACAAACTGTTAAACAAATTGTCCAGCATGGAATCGCAAATGACCTAAGTACAACAGGCGGTGAAGGCACTCAGTGATTCCCTGACCACTCAAACTGAAGCAATCAAACAAAATGAGGATCAACGCTCCCAGCTGTCAGACACCTTGTCTGGGTTGTGCAAAGGACACTAAACGAGTCGTGCCGGAAAACCAGTCAGCTGTGAAATACCTAGATAAGAAGCAGAAAGACATGAAAATGAAGATAGAAAGTCTAGAAGATGAAGTAGACCGCCTAGAAAGCTTTTCCAGACGCTACAATATCAAGCTGTTTGATATCCCAGAGACTAGTGGATCGTCTGGAGGTGAAAATGTGCTAAGGTAAAACAGATCCTGGACACCTATGTACCTGAAGTGGACTGGGGCGATGACACAGTCGAACGTGCCCACAGACTGGGCAGACAATCCATCAAACGACAGACCGAGACCAGTGATCGCCAAGTTCCAGAGGTGGGGAGACATGATGAAATGGATGACAAACGGAGATGCCAGAAGCAAGATGCAGGAAGACGGACTGCGAGCTACACAGGACGGGACACGATGACAGACAGCAGAACTGAGAGACCTGAGAGAGGGGAAGGCAGGGTTCTATGTGAAGGGCCGATTACACATCAGAGACCAACATGATCGACAATACAACAGCTACGCACACTGATACACACACGCAGACATGCACTCCACTGAGCAGGTATTCCCGAACACAGACAACCCCATTACATCAAGGAATCCCCTACAAACTCACATTCCCCCCAGTCAACAAGCAGGCATGCATAATCGGACCACGTAGCCACATGCAAATTAATCAGTGAACGCGCAAACTGTCAAAGCAAACTCCCGTCAGCCTGACAACGTAACACTGACCCTAGCTGACCCAGGCACTAGCCAATCAGAGAATGCTCTTACAACCCTTAGTGGCACAGCGAGTGGAAGAGCGACCAACCAGGGGGATGAAACAAGTCAAGCACACACAGCGGAAAGAGAGAGGGGTTGGAGGTGGGAGTGAGGGAGGTAGCATGTCTCGCGCGGCAGGCAGGCATAGCTTATTACGATCTAGCTCTACCATTCACAAACAGGCTGGCCAACAGTGACACTCATGAGAAAGAGAAATGGGAAAGTGGCCAATGTCTTTCCAACAAAATACACGGAAAACAGAACAGTGTACACAGCCAACCAAATAATGATCCAACAAGAGATATTAGCAAACCAAAAGCGGTCTCTTTTATGTGTTGGAACTTGAAGGATTGTTTGGGAAAATGTCTGACCCAGAATTTGTAAAATATATTCGTTCCTTTGATATCTGTTGCCCTAGTGAAACCTTCACGTTAAAATCGTTTGACTTTGACATTCATTTCAAGGATTTCATGGTTTTTCATTGTCCCGCAGTCAAGTTCACTGGCATAGGCAGGGCTTCAGGCGGTGTCGTTTTGTTGATGAAGAATTCTCTTTCAAACTTTGTATGTATATTGATACAAAATTCGGGAGTGTTGTTTGTTACGGATGGTGTGCGGTGCGTGTTTTGCTGTCTGACTCTCGCTCTCAAAAGTTTGGATGCGTGTAATAATTATTCCCTACACACACCCACACCATACGCACATGGATAGCCAGGCAACACACGAGTTAGATTTTTTTCTCTTTATAATTATGCTGCCTGAACCATCAAAACATACATTCATGTGAATTGGTACAAATCAATACATGTCACTACATAGCATATATATATCAAGATATCAGTACATAGGAGCTTCAATCATCAGATATCAGCGTATCATTTACATATCTTGATATCACTCACAGATTTCGCCAGCGCCATCCACAGTGTCTCACATGTACAATCAACAGACTCGGTTCCACAGTACCCAAGCCACAGTCTACAACACTAAAAGAAGACAAAGAAGGATAACCAAGGTCCCCACATGATAAGCACAGCCGTTCACAAACACAAGCGATGATGATGAAGAAGAAACAGGGTCTCCACACAACAAGCACAATAAATCACGTCGAACTATCAGAAGAAGAACTGCAGATTCACAAAGCACAGCAATCAATATTGAATCCCCGGAGAACACGATTTCAGCAAAGTCCCATAGAACACGATAAACTTCGATTCGACGTATTGTTGATCTAAAACAAAAATTAATTAGCTTCTCCGTGTATTGATATTACAATGTTCACATCAATAAACTCAGCCCACCGACACACATGACGTGGTACAATTAGAGCACATAAATATTCTTGCAGGAGTTTTAAGTCACTCTCAGCGACACAGCATTCACAACATTTTTTTTATAGCAAATACATTTCCTGGTATCTATTTCGCTGGTACCATAATCAGAAGTATCGCACATACACAGTGAACATCGACGCACTACTGACTTGAAAGTCAGCCTCTCCACATAGTATCACTACGGGGAAAACGACGATTAACACAAAATAAAATAGGCTGGACACCAAAGCCTCGGCCGTTAGTTCTTGCTCTCCTCTTCCGTCAAATTTTTATTATTTTCATCATGTTCCTATGTCAAGTCAAGTTGACGTCATAATTTACGTTGACGTCACATTGTTGTGTTCGATTTTCTAAAAGTGTGTTTCAGAGTGAAAAAGATATTTATTTTTTGGTGTTTATATCCATCCTGTAGATCGCTGTTTTTGTATTGACAAAGATTATTCCTGTACACTTGAAATGTTAGAACAATTTGTCCTGTCACTACACGAGGAAGGTGATGATCTCCATTGTATGGTGGGGGTGATCTAAATGCACGCCTCGGCTAGTGAGGTTTACGTACAAACTTTGATATTAGTATGGGCAGAAAATGTTTATGAACGAAAATCACAAAACTTTATAATTATGGTTTTGGTAAATTGCTGATTGAATTTTGTACTGTGTTCAATTTAACTCCTTATATTATCAAATTTCGATGGTGATTTTACTTTCTTCTGTGACAGAGGAAATAGTGCTGTTGATTTCTTCTTGTGTTCAGTTGAGATGGTTGATCATGTGAAATTATGAAATGTGGTGGAACGACTTGAATCGCCTCACATGCCAATAGTAATGGAAATACAATGTACTGAATGTTAAGTTACAGAGCCTCAACAGAAATTTGATTTTACAGAAAAGATCAAAAGGAACCCAGAAGGGACCCAGACAAATTGCATGATTTCGTTGATTTTATGGTATTAGATAGTACGGATGCACTTCTAACAGATATACAGGAGACGTTCATCATGATGTTAAATCTAGTCTAGCTAAATTTACAAATGTGTTGTTGAATGCTAGAGACTGCAGTGCAAAAGACTATCTGCACTGGGGGATCAAATACATCTTTTTTGTGAGTGGTATGATGCTGAGTGCCGACATTTAAAACGTGATGCCAGTCGATTCCTAAATAGATATGCACGTCTTAGTAAAAATAAAGACCCAGTTGCATACGAACAGAGGAAAATGGATTATAATAATGAAAGATCTCTCTATCAAGGAATTTAAGAGAAAAAACAACAAGTATTTAGACAAAATGTGTCCTTTCTCCAAAGCAAAAGCGATAGTGGTAAATTCTGGAACATTGTTCGTGATTCTAGAAAGAAAAAGAGTAAATTACCTCCCATTCGTACTGAACTATAAAAAGAACACTTTGAAAATATTCTAAGACAACAATCTGCTAATGGCCAAACAATCCCAGAAACAATGCAAGACAATATTGCAGAAGACATACATGTACAAGACCTTGATGAAGAAATGACGGTCACTGAGATGAAATCTGCTATAAGAGGTTGAAAAATGGAAAGACAAGGCTTAGATGAATTATCGCCAGAGTTTTTTTTTTATTTTTTATTTTTTTAAACCAGCAGAAGCTAAAATATCACCCTTTTTAACAGGACCGTTAAACAACAATATTTATTTCCACTCAGAATGGACTCACGCAGTTATCATACCACTGTACAAAACTCACTATCCTAAAACATTCAAGAATACTCCATGACCACGATCGGCTGCCTTGCCTAGTGTGTACTGGACTTTGAATTTGAGTGCAGAGAGAGAACTGAAAGTGGAAGTGTATGAGAAGGACAATTTCTGTTTTGTTTTGGGGCCTTTGCGAAGCTCATTGAATCTTGATATGCGAATTCTTTACTGTAATTTAAGACGTTGAACTTGTTTTATGAGCCGACCTTTTGTCTGCTTGGATCGATTGAATGAGAGATCAGAACTCTTATCTGAAAATTAGTTCAGTCGGCGTAAATCCCACCGAGGTATCTAGGAACAAGAGTTTTATTTCTTTCAGCCATGACACTGTAACTGTATTACACAATCCAACCAAACAACCCAGGAAGCTAGCTATTCTGTATAATAAAAACATTAACGCTGGAAAGAAATTAATAACATCTAAGTTATGGAACATGAAAAGTGCAGAGAAGATCTCTGATTGTTTTACATAGATTGATAAAATACTGACCAGTGAAAATTAGTATAGCAACGTATAGCGCTTTGGCTTGCTGTCTTATATTGGTTGTTCCTTCGCCATTTCGAATTATGTACAATGAAAAGGTTTCAATTTAAAAATGAAATGTAGCTTTATGATTGAATTCCGTGATTGAAAGAATCTATTCAATAGCAAATGTTACTCTATTACAATTAAATTCAGCGCTTGATAGAATTTATGCAATAGCAAAAGGTAGCCATTCACACACACACACACACACACACACACACACACACACACACACACACACATATATATATATATATATATATATATATATATATATATATATATATATATATATATATATATATCAGTATATTCAAAATGCCTAAAACAATTTTTTAAGTGCTCAACCCCTTGGGGAGCAACATTAGATAAAACAAGTTAAAAGAGGAATCTTAAAACTATCTACAAATTTGTTTCAAGCGTGTTTACTATTTCTGTTTTGGTGTTTAAAGTTGCTAAGTGTGGTTTGCATAGTATTAACCATTTTTCAGTTATAGGTTGCACCTTTTTGAAACATTGCTGTATGGTGATGCTCTTTTTATGATTTTCCAGGATATATTGTAGCTTGTTTTTGCGTCTTTAAGTTTCCAGATATATTTGCTCAGTTCTGTTTGGTTTTTATATTTTTCTTTATTAAATGACTGTTTGTGGTTTGCATATCTGGTTTTGAAGTGGTTTTCAGTGATCCCTATGTATGTTTCTTTTTCATTTTCTGATGTCACAGTAGCCTGGTATACAATGTTGTTGTGAAGACATTTATTGTTTAGTGGGCACTGCTCCTTTCTGGTGCAATTGCAAGATTTCCTTTCTTCACCCTTCTTTGCTGTGTTGATTTTCATTTTGTTGGATGCGTCAATTAGGTTTTTGAGGTTGGGCATACATGAGTACGATAGTTTGACAGTGTTTTTGTTAAATATTTTGGACAGAAAATGAAAAAGAAACATACATAGGGATCACTGAAAACCACTTCAAAACCAGATATGCAAACCACAAACAGTCATTTAATAAAGAAAAATATAAAAACCAAACAGAACTGAGCAAATATATCTGGAAACTTAAAGACGCAAAAACAAGCTACAATATATCCTGGAAAATCATAAAAAGAGCATCACCATACAGCAATGTTTCAAAAAGGTGCAACCTATGTTTAACTGAAAAATGGTTAATACTATGCAAACCACACTTAGCAACTTTAAACACCAAAACAGAAATAGTAAACAACTGCAGGCATAAATGGAAATCGTTGTTAGTGAACACACCCAAAACAAAAACCTAAAAACCTGAAAGCCCCCCAAAAAACGTGCAGCCAACCCGCACGTGCAAACAACCGCAAACGGGAACCCACACGCTATATAACATCGGCGGTGGGCAAACCAAAAGCCATCCTGATGACAGCGCAACACGCTTGAAACAAATTTGTAGATAGTTTTAAGATTCCTCTTTTAACTTGTTTTTTATCTCTCTCTCTCTCTCTCTCTCTCTCTCTCTCTCTCTATATATATATATATATATATAGATAGATAGAGAGAGAGAGAGAGAGAGAGAGAGAGAGAGATAGAGAGAGAGAGAGAGAGAGAGAGACCTGTTTCCTAAAGGTTCATCTGATTAAAGATGTTGAATTCAGATGGCTCCGAATGAGGACCTACATTGAATTATTGCCACAAATGTGTGTTTTAGACTGTTAACATTTTATTTTTAAGTCGTAGTTTTTGCAGCGATGAAAAACACTAAAATACATGCGTGTCGGAGGTATAACATAATACAAGAGTTTTGGAAATCACTGGAGAACCTAATCAAGTTAAACAGGTCTTGTGGAATGAAATGCTTTATTAACAGAAAGTTATTTGGTATTCGGAACAAGCGGTTATTGTGATACTGCATTTGGTTTTATAATTTCATGAACAAACCATTTCTACATTTGTAAAATTCAGTTATGTTCACCTTTACTCTCAATCTTTCAAATGTTGCTGAAAACAAGATACAAAGTGAAGAAGCATATTGCCAAGCCGAAACTTAACCACAGGAATTGAGACATGGACTGGTCTAATCGTATGCCTTTGTTTGAACAAATTAGGGTGTAATCACTAAGCTTTTGTTATGATATTAATTGGTTCTTGTTTTATTGTTGTTCGTGGTGGTGGTAGCGGTGGTTTTCTCCATTTTTTTTTAACTTTTGTTTGTTTGTTGCATGGGTGGTATTGCATGACCTCAAAATGTGTACAGCTATGGACAGAGATCAAGTGTCATTGATATCCGCGGGCACACAGACCTACGTCTGTCTGGACATATGAATGGAAATTGTTTTCTACATCACGTGACTTGCATGTAATTTGTGCATGTGTTTATATTTACAAACTGTGGCTGCGCCCGCATATATGTGTGTGTGTGTGTGTGTGGTGTGTGTGTGTGTGTGTGTGTGTGTGTGTGTGTGTGTGTGTGTGTGTGTGCGTGTGTGTGTGCACGTGCGCGCGTCTGTCTGTCTGTCTGTCTGTCTGTCTGTGTCTGTCTGTCTGTGTCTCTCTGTATCTGTGTCATACATTCATTTATTTATTGATTTGTTTATTTATTCTTTTTTTCTGTTTCTTTACCTACCGAAAGCCATGCTGTTCTATCTTTATGCCATGCTGTTCTATCTTTATGCCATGCTGTTCTATCTTTATGCCATGCTGTTCTATCTTTATGCCATGC
>CM031601.1:91865834-91884415 GCA_018398815.1 Conus ventricosus | reverse complement strand
TGTTCTATCTTTATGAGAATACGATAAGCTCCTGTGCAGGAGAGGGTGGAGGGAAAAGAATCTTGTACATAAGTATGGAATTGTGTTTTGCAAGCTGTGTGAATTTCTTATATCTGTTTGTGTGACCAGTGTGACACTGCATGGTATGGATACGAAAAGTCCCTCAGGTACTTTCGTTTTGATTAGAAGTATGTTTAACTTTCGTTTTGATTAGAAGTATGTTTAACTTTCGTTTTGATTAGAAGTATGTTTAAAACAAACAGAAAAGGTAACCTCCTGTACACCAATGGAATCAAAGGTAAAAGCATTAACGACGACTACTCCCCGTTCACCTACCAAAGGAATCAAAGACCAGGACCGTCGACAACGATTCCCTCCCTTTCCCCCATGTAATCCAACAAGATCAGAAGACAGGCATTACTCTTCACCTACCAATGGAGTCCTATGAGGCTAGACAGATCCACAGTGACAATGCTATATTCCACAGTGGAATCAAACAAGATGAGAAACTTCCAGTATGACGAGGAATGGAAAAAGGACCACCGCGATGCCAGCATGATCAACAGTTGAGATGAGAAGGACAACACTGTCATGTGTGTGTGTGAGTGAGTGTGTGTGTGTGAGTGTGTGTGTGTGTGTGTGTGTGTGTGTGTGTGTGTGTGTGTGTGTGTGTGTGTGTGTGTGTGCATATGTGCGTGCGTACGTGAGCGCGCGCATGCAAGCGTTCGTGTGTGTGTGTGTGCGTGTCTGTGTCTGTGTGATTGTGTGTCTGTGTCATTGTGTGTCTGTGCGCGTATGTTAGTGTGTGCATGTGAGTGCACATGTATGCGTGTGCGTGTGTTTCTGTAACCTTGATCTT
Source organism: Conus ventricosus (assembly GCA_018398815.1). Taxonomy (NCBI): domain Eukaryota; kingdom Metazoa; phylum Mollusca; class Gastropoda; order Neogastropoda; family Conidae; genus Conus; species Conus ventricosus. The sequence continues at coordinate 91,883,556 of CM031601.1, read as the reverse complement.
GCATATGTTGCAGAGCGAACCTGAAGGGTGGGCAGTCAGATCGGTTTACGAGATTTGGAGTTTCGTTGGCATCGTTTTCACCTACATCATTTTGTTTTTCTGGGGCAAGTTCAGCCTGGGCTTGTTCATAGCCGGTATTACCTGCGGATGGCTTAACTTCTCGCACCTGCTCTTCCTGGACAAAAGTCTCGGACCACTGGTGGTCATTTTTGAAACGATGGTAAGTGTGATTTTATATGACCCTTTTCTTTTTCTCCTGTCCCTCCCATTCTTCTCTTTCCATGTGATGCTACATTTCCTCTGTCATGGCCTGTCTCTCAGAATGGACGTCTGCTTGTGGGCAGAAAGCAGTCTGGTAAGCAAGGGGAGAGAATACAAACAGAAATCTTGCTGAGTACCTCCTACTCAACAGACTGCAAGAAACAAATTCCAGTTTGACAGCACAACCTACTTTATTATGGTTTAAACGGGTTTTTTTTTCCATCCGCACTCATTCATACATGACCATTGGAGTACTACCTCAAAGAAGATCACCATTCGGGTGACTCAGGAGCCTAAGTACCATGGGGGATTACAGTAGCTCTTCATTAAAGGAGGATTACATTTGGAAATTCTTCCAGCTACTAGAAACGCATGCCCAACATGAATGGGTGCCAGCTATTGCATTCCTAAAATTAGAATACACTCACTATATTTAACATTCCCTTCCACCTAAAATGGAGAGACTTTCGCCGTAGTTAAACTAACGACAAACAAATAAATCAACAACAAAAAAAGCTTAAAAGACTCCGCTCAGATAAAAAAAAAACACAAAAAATCTTCTTGATGAAAAAAACCCTTCCTAATTGAAAGGAAATATTGCATGACTCAAAACTTTTCCATCATTTCCGTAACTGCCCCTCCCAAGAGGAGCCACAAGAGGATGGATAAACTGAGCTACATGATTCTCCGGAAGTCAAGCAGGATTCCCATCAAAGTCAAAGTCAAACATCTTGGGTCCACGTCCAGGTGTCAGTTAGAATAAAACGAAACAGAAAAATAGGGAGCCTCCTACTCGGAGATTAAACATTTGATGGACATAGTCTTGGCCCAAGAATTTAGTAGCATTTTTTTTTAGGTATACAGAAAAAAATCCATACAAGAAGAAAAGTTTGTTCTGTTCCCCAACCCCACCCCTCGACCACACCAAGCACTCTTTGCTGCTCTCCATTCATCACGCCTGCATATTACCCACAGCATAAAGATAAGTCCAGGCTGAGTCACAGCACCTCCATGTAAGCTGCCATCACGGGAAGAAGAGGGGTGGGGGGGGGGGGGGGGGGGGGGGGGGGGGGGGGGGGGGCGAAAGGAAATCCTCCCGCTAAGGAGAAAGGGACCAAGGCCGCGCTTTCGGCGTTCACGGTGTCCGCTAAGAGCTGGAGTGGAGAGCGGGAATGCGATAAACCACAGTACCGGTCTAAGTCTCTTTTGATCATTGCGAATTATCATTATCACTTCGTGTGTTCTTCTCTCTCTCTCTCTCTCTCTCTCTCTCTCTCTCTCTCTCTCTCTCTCTCTCTCTCTTTGTTTTCCTTCAAATGTAGTCAGATGATTGAAGGCAAAGAGAGGTCAGGGAGAGAACAGGAAAAGGCCGACTCTAAGCCACTTGCTCAACCACCGAGTTTTTGGGCGAAAGTGGCCTAAAAGCCGCCTTTTCCTGTGGCGGAAGAGAGAGAGAGAGAGAATCACCGGCAGACAGACAGAGAAGAGAGAGACAGAGAGAGGCAGACAGACAGACAGAGAGGCGGCAGACACACACACACACACACACACACGCAAGCGCATATTACTGTTCTCTGACAAGTAAGACTTCAATAACCAAAAAATAACGATTATCTACAAACAAACGTACTGCGTAGGGTTATCCGTTTTCAATACTAATTTACTAAACTTTTTAGATTTCAGTTTTTGCTTAATCCTGTGTTTTTCCTGGTCATTTTCAATAACATCATTTTCGCGCAAACATTCTTCAAATGAGTCTTTGTCTTTCATGTGAAATAAAACTACAGTCTTTAACTGTTCTCTAAAGTCTTTTAAAACGAGTTATATTTTTGGCATAAAATCCACACACTTATCCCAGCATGCCTTCCGCTGAAAGCTAGTTTCGACAAAGTGTTTCTCTTTTTAACTATGTCTCTTTCTGCCGAACAGTCATCTATAATAAATAGTGTCTGCGTTCCTTCAAACAGTCTATAAAACTGTTCTAAACACTCACTCAGTTTATGCTAGGATTAATAAATATATGTCATCATCTGTCCATATAAACCTTCTATTATGATATGCTTTGTTCCATTAAGTGTTGGACAGAAAACCACAATATGATTAAAATTATAACGATAAACTGTTTGTAACAGGTCGAGGATAAATATTGTTTTTCCACAACCAGTCTGCCCACAAATCAATGAGCAATGAGGAGTTTTTGTCATAAAGTTTAACTGCTCCATAGTTTTATAACAGAGTTTAATCTAATTCAGTTATTATTTTTATCATACTCTCCGTCAAAAACTTGTTCAGTATAATAAAAACCCTATGAGGCCTAAATGTGTAAGATTAATCCATTTAGTCCTGTAAGATTGTTTCTATTTAAGTCAACAGTGATTTTGTTGCTTGTTGTTATGATCTTAATATCCTCGCCATTGTGAAGAACGACGATGGTAACGTTAAGACGTTTAACGTCTAAGTTTTGCCAGCTAATATTAATTCCTTTTATAAGGTCATCACTAACGCCCACCAACCCCATCCCTCTCCACATCTTTAAAGACAGAAATTTCAAATATCATTGTGAACGTGTCTCCTAATTTTCTGCTTGGAAAGAACTGTAATTTTGTAGAAGCTTTTTTACAACTGTTTCTTTTTCTGTGGAGGATGTACTGTTTTTTTCCCATACGGCGTTATTTCAATTTCTTTCCGACTATTATCGTCCGGTATAAGACTTACATGTAAAGGGCCAGAGTTGAATGCTTTTCTGAAACTTTTTTGACGGCTAAAATATGTAAATGGGCTTATGAATTCAAATTTTATTTCCCATTCTAAATATGGTTCTAAGTGCCATTTGAGGTCAGGTTTTCGAACTATTTTATATTCATACTGGCCAACATTATTTGCTTCTAGATTGCGTAGTTGTTCTGTTTAGGAAACCTTTTGTTGTCGTCAACCTCTTTGCGTTTATAATCACCATCTTTAGTGTACTCAAAACCATACAAAGTGCCTATCTCACCATTCTGTTCAAAGTCCGCAACGTCTGCAAGGTCTTTTAATTCTAAGGTTATACACCTCACAGGAGCTAATGTAACTCCTGGTTCTTCTGGCCCACGCGACATTATTTTTTAGTAGCGTATTATTTTATTTCCAAAACAATGTGTAGGTTATCGCATTTCACAACTTTCCCCGCTTTGTCTTTGATTTTTATATTAAATGATCCAACCCTCCCACAAACTAATCTTTTAAACTGTAAATTAGGGAATTGTATAATTTCATAATCGCAATATGCTGCTTTCCCTGACGGAAGAGCTCTTAAAACAGTTGAGGGCCTTCCATCATATAAGTTTTCATCAGTGCTCAGCTCATCCAAATGAACATAGAGTAATGAATATAATGCAAGATTGAGCGGACTTTCCCCCTCTAAGTAGTTTTGTCTGGTGTAACTCCAAAACTATTATTGTTAGCTGCAAAGCCTAACATTTTAGCTAGCTCTATACTAAAAAGGTAACTTGCTTCTTCAGGTTTGAATGTTAACATTGTTGTCAAATTTGCATTGTTAAGTTTGAGAGTAATGTTGAAGTTACTCATTGCTTCTTTTAGTGAGCAAAACCCGTAATAACCATCAGGTATGGTTAACTGGCTAACTAATTGGCCTCTATTATTAAATTTTTTAATCTTATTATTCCTCTCGGCTTCAGTTATATTAAACCATACGACTTTGTAGAATATTTCATGGAGCGCAACCATTCTGTTTCCACAATTGTTATTAATAGCATGTTCTAAAAACGAAGGACGGTCTTGAGTTGTTATTGTTACAAACATTTTTTAAACAGAATAAAAATGAGTGCATTCAAATATACTGATGCAAAATATTCTGTTGGGCCGCACTACAATCTTAAAAATATAGCAACTGATACTCTTGACATTGCTGTGACCCAAACTGCTCTTTTCATAAAAAGGTGAGTACTCCATTGAAGAGCTATCTTAACCCCCCTATTGAAAAAGAGCACATCCAGAAAGCGTGGTATAGTCATCCGATGCAGTTTTATCAGAACCAGTTAAACTTTGCTGTGTCTTGTGCATCAACTGGGTGCGGAGTGGCGTATGCCGATCATTTAAATCACCATGATCTTTTGGTGAGGTCAGTGTACAGATTTCATTTCTATTACACCTTCAGGCGTATTTTGACTGAACTGCAAGCACCATTACCGAATGACAAATCGTTTAATCCATTCAGCAAACAGAATAGACATGAAGGCTTTTGAAAGGATCTGTAACGAATTTAATATTAACATCAAGACAGACTTTAGACAAAAGTTGGATCTTGATCATGGCATAGGCACCCCTTATTTTCGGGGCACGCACAGAAAGTATAAATATGTTCTTGAAACCTCCTTTCAAAATTGTTCAGCCCTGGTCCATAGAGCAAGAGCATAAAACAGCATGGACAACATTTATCTTAGACACTTCTAAGGGCCTAACTAGGGCGGGAATAGAACGAATAAACGACTCTATTCGTACTTACGTTTGGTGTTTGCTAGGTTCGCAAGCACAGGCAAGATCGCTAACTGATCCTTTACTGGTTGCCCCCAAAACAATCTGCAATTAGGGGACGCCATAATTCTACGTGATTACTTAAGTTAAAAGATACCAAATGTTTTACAATACGCAGTCGAAGTGCTTGCTGTTGGACTGTTTATACAGTTGCTTCTGACTTAGACTCCGGTGATATAATAAACTAATATGAAATTCTATAGCAGCAATGACAGAGTGGGAAAAAGACTAATTCTGGCCATAATATTACAAACAATAAAAGAACACCAAGATAATCATCATCCCGAGTCCAAACCCAAAGTCATTGAAGACCAGAAAGCTCGCGGATCTGTCGCGATGACCAGATAGAAAGACGCACTGTTATTGTTACTGCCAGGTTACTTGCTTATCTTATAAATAGTAACCAAAATTTAGGATATGCCCTAAGTGCTCGCCAATAGCCAACTACTTTGCTTGCAGTAGAAAAAGCACTGACAATACCCCTAATTCTGGTAAAGAGTCTATAGCTTTACCGGCAAATTTTTTAATAAACTGCAAGTGATCAAGCTGTTTTTTTCCATGATTTATCAGGCGGAGGGATGGTGGTGGAGGCATGGGCTTTGACGCCGCGCCGTATACCTCACCAGTGTACTTATTGCAAAACTAGGCTGTTTTAACGCTTGTAATGTGACTCCTGCTCTTAAACAGCGTTGTTTTCGTTTGCTAGCGTTGTGTCTCAAAAAATTTTCGGTAGTTTCTCTATTCTATTCACTTGGTCGTAATTGGTCTCGGTTAGTAGTTAGCATTTCTAGTCTTGCTGATCTCTTTGTTCAAGATCTTTTAGTCTTTGGGTTTTTCTTTTTTTATTCAGGCCCTACGTGCGGTCGTCAGCCTCAACGAGTTTTTCTTTTTCTTTTTTATATGCCCATCTAGTTCACCTAGTTTTGAAAAAATTTGTTTGTTAATTCGCCTCTAATGGTTCTTAAAGCATGATCAAGGGCCGTTAGTTCTCGCTGGGTAGCGGTGGGTGTGTATAGTCTTTAACGTGTTTCTTCGGGAAAAACTGGATTCTGTTTTCTATTACATTTATTACTTCACCGGCTGATTGATTTAATTCTTTAAGTTCCATGTTTTGCATTTGGTTATCTGTTGGGAGTTCTTGCAGTGGTTTTGAAGTTTAGCAACTGCCCCCGCCCTTAATTTTGGCCTAACAAGGCCCAAAGGGCCCGATTTTGATCTTTCACACCGAGTCTATTTCTAATTGAACCCACGGCTAAAACTTTGATGGGGTCTTTTTTAGTTGTAAGCTGTACAATTTGTCCTTGGTCGCCCCTCACAAACAAATGGTCATCTTTTACTTCAAAATCATTAGGGTCTATAAATTCGGGGGTTCTTGGCCTAAACTTTGGTATAATGATCTGCCCTTACTTTCTGTTAATTTATACCGACTTGTTGGAAATGTACTCCGATTTTGCTAATTCATCATGCAATGAGAGCCCTGAGCGTTGCCGCTCCAAGGGGAATCACTCATGTCGTCCCCAGGGTCAAAAACATCATAATCTTCATCTTCAATGCCTGCCATGTTTCTTTAATAATTAATTTTTTATTTTGTTTTAAAAAAAAATGTTACATGCATATGGCTTGATTCTTGACCGCATAGAAGACTGAAAGAACCTTTGGCGTGAAGGGAAAAAAAGGGAAAATATTACTGTTCCAAATAATCCATCTATTGATGCAGATCAAATTCTTAACTGTCAAATTTCCGGACTTAGGAGGGATGAAGTGATTGTGCAGGCTCTGAAACGACTTACTTTCAAAATAGAACTTGCATCAAAAAACAGACCAAACAGGAAGTTGTCCAGAATTTGGGACGGGCAATTGTTAAGAAAATTTCTGTAAAATTGAGGGGCAAGAAGTTTTTTTCTTTACACAATGCAGACATATTTTTTAACCTATTCTGATCTATGGCTAACCGAGAATGAAAGGGCTGATCTTGCGTTTCAAGGAATTGAAAATGATGATGGACTAAAACACAGAATAGACGCCCAGATGTTAAAGACAAACAAAAAGCATGCAGCTGTAAATTTTGCGTATGGAAATCGCTTTTCCATTCCTTAGATTTTGAGTGTTAAAAGCGCATGCCCCATACTTTCAAGGAGCATTAAAAGACAGATTTTTCATATGAACTAACTTTTAATGAATACAAACGCTTTTATCAGTCATCAGACCCCGAAGCAAAGTACAGCATTTCTGACATCTCGTTAGAGTTTGACGTTTGTTAGCACCCTAATTTAGCAAGGCAGATTGAGCACCAATATCAGTCAAAATTATAAATATATTACGAAAGAGTGATTCATCATACAACATATCCTAAAAGCAGGGCAGACACTATATGGAATTTTAGTTTTAGGCGTCTCAGCAAGATCGCTTAAAGGTATTTTATTGCTGTGCGAAGATGAAAAACCTTTTCAAAAGAGGAAGTGAAAAGTTTTTTAATCCAAAATAACGAAAGTACAATGTTCGATTGAGGGTAGTCCAAACCCAAATTTACGCTAGCGGGCTTAAACCTTATCAGCTTTTGATGAAATAAAAAAACAGTTTGGAGGCGGAGGTGTAGAAATCCAACAGTTGACTTGTGTCTAAAGATTTACATCTTCACAATGTTAGGCTTGATGATTATTTAACAACGAAAATTACGGTTTATGGATTGACCTAAGGTAACAGAGGAAAATCATTTTGCATGGAAGCGGGAGAGCTGTGAGAGACGTAATAAACATTCAAATTGATAAAGAAGAAGAAGCCGATAAACCGCTTAATGTACTTTTGTTTTTAATATTTTGATGCGCGCTGAATATTGAAAATAACAGATTAAAAGATTTTACAATACAAAATTATTTCTATTTTATAAAAAGCATGTCTTTTTCAGGTTTATCCAAATGTGCCTACAGCGCCACCAAAAGAGAGATGTAGAAACCCTAACTAAAAACGTTCAGTTTAAACCCAAAATTTACGCAAATGCAGCAAGTATGAGCAAGACCTTTCAAAATAAGCAAAACCCAACGAAGGTATTTGCTGCCTTTAATGCTGTTACATATGTTAATACTGGAGCCATCGACTATAAGTGCTCTATCGCAGGAACGAGTGTTGGTCTCTTAGAAACGGGCATAGGCGCACCCGCAGCTTTACCTCTAGGAGGTTTGTCTTTAGCTCTCGGCCTGTGTTCATTAGCTGTAAGTGCGGCTGGCAAAAAATTAAAAACTAAACTCCAAAAGCACACAGCTATGGTTCAACTAATAACGGCTAAACTTAGTTCATTTAAAACTGACAATAAATAAAGCGCTAGTTGACTCAAACATCACGGATGAAGAATTTAATCGTTTACAGGCGATTTTGATGACTACAAAAGACAAAAGTTTGATCTTCAAAGAAAGGCGAGGGCAAGTTTTTCTCAACACCCCAGACCCGGCAGATAAAAAAGGAATGCTAAAAAAAGTAAACGAGACATTAAACTCTGTTCTAAACGCTCACATTAACAACGCCAAAGGGTGTTTATACTTTAGTTTATGAGTCCAAGCGCAAAAAGACGTTGATATTGGTTCTGATTAAGTTTTTTTTTTTTATTTAAATAAATATTTTGGCTTAGAAAAGAAAGACGCTTGGCTAAGATATATGAAGGAAAGACGAATTGTTTTGAAGGAATTGCTCGAGAGAGAGCGTTTATCAAGAGCATGAATGATATTGATTTAGAAGTCATTGACCCAACAAACGTACAGGCAAGTGTTGTTCATGCTATTTTCAATTTCCAGTAAACTAACAATAGAACCCACCGGTTTTAAAGTAATGTTAGCTTTTTTTTAATCGACTATGTAACAATAAATGAAGAAAATCTAGAAGTCTGGGGTCTCGACTAAACAACAGACTATTCTTCCTTAATGACTTAAACCCCCGGTTTGGGCAGACGAGCTGCTTACACGTTTGACGCTGCGGCGAAGAAGCCAAATGAGAGGCTCTGGTTGGTCAGAGGGCAAAAGTCTTAGAGATTAGATTAAAACAGGCTAAGTATGCACCGATTTTTAGGCAAGGTTTACATCCCGCTACCTCGGGAGTTGGTTTCAAAGAGAGCGTTTGTTTAAACATAAAAAATTCAGACAACAAATGTTTCATGTGGTGTGTTCTTGCAAGGCTGCATCATGTCCGCGAACCGCAGAAAGAGTGCTAACTATCGGCAATACGCCAAAGATCTTAACTTCAATGGAATATCCTTTCCTGTTAGTGAGCCCAAAATTGATCAGTTTGAAGAACAAAAAAACCCAATAACTGTTAATGTATACCCATGGGATGGGGAAAACAAATTTGGTGCCAATTAAAGTGCCCAAAGAACAGTCCAACAATAGGCGAAACAGCCAAAAGTCATGTGGAAATTCTCCAAAATTTTTTTCGCCAGCAGGGCTGCCCATTACACATTGATACGCACAATGAGCAGATTATTAGCGCATACTTCAAAACATAAAACAAAACAAGATTCTTTTGAAAATGTTTAACAAAAATTCCCAAAACCGCTCAAGCCGCGCTTGAACTTTATAAAACATTGTAAAAGTTCTGTAGACTGTAAGACAAAACTAACTACGCCCCCGCCAGGATCTAAAGTTAGTTTTAAGAACTGGAACGGCTGCAAACAAGTCCATACGTAGTTTACGCAGACTTCGAATCACTCATTGTTCCTTAGGGAAGGGGCCCAGCCCCACAAAAACTTCGAAAAACAGTCTTAATGAGTAATCATCAGATTTGTTCATTTGCTTTTGTTATTGTTAGGTCGGATGGCTTTTTATTCAGAGCCGAATTATATAGAGGGCCAGATGCTGCAGAATACTTCTTAGAAGCATGCAGAAAGTGCGTAATGACTGTTCTATAATCTAACTTATCTGAAATCATAATGGCGCCTGAAGACCAAAAAACAGTATGACTCAGCCACGCATTGTTGGATTTGCGGTTTAGAGCTAACGCCCAAGAGTGTAAACCCCCACAGTAAGAGACCATGATCACATTAGTGGGAATTTTAGAGGTGCAGCGCATAACAAATGCAATCTTCAACTAAAGTTTGAACCAAAGACTTGGAAGCTGCCTGTATTCTTTCACAACTTGCGAGGTTATGACTCTCACCTTATAATGCAAGCAGTAACCAGCGCCTTCAGGGTAGCTTTGCATTGCACAGTCATCAGAAAAGTACATGTGTTTCACTTTAAATAACATGTCTTTCTACGACTCTATGCAGCAATGATGGGCTCATTAGAGGCACTGGCTATGTCCTTAAAGTCCTGCCCAAAGGGAAAAAAATATTTTGACTCAACTCTTGTTAGAAAGGGTGTTTACCCTTATGAATACATGAACAGTTGGGAAAGGTTTGACGAAGATACACTTCCGCCTAAAGGCGCGTTCTTTTCTAGTCTTAGAGGAAAGGACATCAGGGGATTCTGATTACCAGCATGCTCAAGATGCGTGGCAGAAGTTAGTTTGTAAAACGATGGGAGACTATCATGACTCTACTTAATGGCTGATGTATGTTTGTTGGCAGAGTTTTTTTGAAAAACTATAGAAAGACCTGCATGAAACATTACAGTTTGGATCCTGGGCATTACATTTCTGCGCCCGGGATGAGTTGGGATGCTTCTTAAAGTTTACGGGAGTACAAATTGATTTATTGCCCAGATTTACCAATGATTCAGATGATTGAAAACGGTTGCGTGGGGGAATTAGTATGGGTCGCATCATTACTGAAAAAGCAAACAACAAACTTGGATCATTATGATCCGAGTAAAAGGTCTAACTATCTATGTATTTAAGACGCAAACAATCTGTATGGATGGGAAATGGCGCAATCACTTCCCATTACGTAACTTCAAGATGTACACAGGTACGAATAATATTCAAAAAGCATTAAAGTGGTTGGCAGTTTAACCCCTGATCAGCAGCGTGGTTTCATTCTAGAAGTTGACTTAGAATATCCTCATAAACTCCATGACCTGCATAATGACTATCCATTAGCAGCAGAAAGTCTAAAGATGGATCCAAGAGAGCCGCCTAAACTTGTGCCTAATCTTCGGGGCAAAAAAATTTATGTCTGTCATTACAGACTTCTACAATTTATTTAAGACATGGTTGAAGTTGAAGCTGTTCATCGTATAATTGCTTTTGATCAAAAAACAGTTCAAAAACCATACATCTGAAGAACACTGATCTTAGAACTAAATCCACAGATGCCTCAGAAAAAGATTTTTTAAGCTGATGAACAACAGCGTTTTGGAAAAGACTATGGAGAATCCGCACAAGCGCAAAGATGTCAGATTGGGTCACCAGAGAGAATGAAGCAATTAAGCTGACTTCAAACCCTAATTATCAGGACTTCAGAAGATTTCATGATCAGCTTTTGGGCATAATGATAAAAAAAAAAGAAAGTCAAATTAGACAAACCTGTTTTTATTGGGTTTACTGTTTTAGAATTATCAAAGCTTTTGATTTTAGAGTTTCTTTATGACTACTTTAAACCCCTCGTACCCCGAGCCCAGAGTGCTTTACCAGATACAGATAGTTTTGTTATAGATTTTCCCTACTGAAGACATCTTAAAGACATGGAAATTAGAAGTAGCTAAAGGGTTTATGCGGGGTGGTACGACACATCTGATTACCCCAAAGATTCGCCTTTGCATTCAAATTTCTAACAAGAAGGTTTTTAGGAAAGATGAAGGATGAATTATCTGGAAAAGGTGATTAAGGAGTATGTTGGTTTAAGGTCGAAAATTTTAAAAGTATTTCGGCCCGGAGAAAATCAATTTAAAAAAGCAAAGGGAATATCTCGCAGTGTTGTGCAGTCAAACATATCACATGACAATTACAAAGAAGCATTGTTTGGCAATAAAGACTTTTCATCATGACAACGTAAATACGATCTAATCTACATGAGATCAACACAACTGTTGTAACAAAGAAGTCGTTAGATAGAACAAACACAAACGTGTGTTTGTTAATCCAGAGTTTTCATATGCAATAGGGCACTGGAGAACCGTAAAAATTAATTAAGCGGAACTGTGCCCGGCGGGGGTTATCTGCAGTTCTTCTTTCCCAAAAGATCTTTGAGGAGCTGGTTGTTTTGTTGTGTCAGTTTTTTCGTAAATAATACACGGGCGGATTCATCTTTACAATTCTTTTTATTTCATATGGATCAACACCCAAACTGGATCTGTTGCCCTGATGCGAGTGTCCCCTTCTGCTTCCCCCGGTAAATTAAAGGTACCTTACTTTCAAACCAAACGGTAATAGTTTGCCGGATGAAGACTCTCCTTCAGCAACATTTATTGTTTTTCTTTTGATTGCTTGTACTGGGTTTAGCCCTTTAAATTCTTCATTATTCATTGCGCGCAAAACTGAGGGCAGTCTTCTAACCCATTCTGTGTTGCGAGAATTGTCAAACAGCTCTCTGTGTACTGGTAGGAGAAAAGTCTTTCAGCTAATGTTTGTTAAAGTTTTTAAAAAAAGCCTGTGATCTGTGAACTCCGGAATGCCTCTTTTAATAGTAACTCTATGTTTTAACAATAATTTATTCACTTGGCCTTTAAATTCTTTTCCATCATCGACTTGAATCATGCGAGGATAAGTTAGCGGGCCTCGTTGGTATACCGGGTTTTATAGCGACAGCAACAGCAGAAGCACTCTTTTGTGTTAATGGTTCCGCATCTTTGTATCTTGAAGCCCTGTCAATGACTGTAAGTGCGTATTTAAATCTTTTTCGTCTAAACCTATCAGAGGGGAAATATAGAAGATCCAAATTTTATGGGTGTCGTTTGGAGTTGGTGTTTACAAAGTGTGGTCTCTGTATTCGTTTGGGCGCAGGTAAATAAATTTGCCCAAAACGCTTGTTTAGATAACCATTCTTTTTCTGGTTTGTTCACTAACTCCAGCTGCTTGGCTTAGCTTTTAATTGCTGTGATGCCCTTCCCAAAATCCTTTGGGCGAATAATAATTTGTTCATTTTTTATTCAGCCAATATTATGTGCAACAAAATACACGACGGTCATACCAACGACATTAACCCCATTTCTTGGGATCTTTTGTTTTTCTGATGGTTGATAAAAGTCACTGAATTTTGGTGGGGGCAATGTCTGGACCGGTTTGCCTGTTTCTAGATAATATTGTTTTATTGGTTGTCAAAAATCTTTTTAAAAATGTAAGCTGCATGCCCTGTCTTTTCAGTGTGTCATTAATAAAATCTAACTTTCTCAAGTCTCTGCCCTTTTATAGGCGTTTTTGTGCAGCTGCTAGTTCCTCCATGCTTTGTTAGTCTTTTTCTCTCGCCATCATTCCCCAGTTTACTAAATGCAAAATTACTGCCGCTAAAAGCAAGCGGGATTCACACAGCGCCGCCTATATTATTGCGAGTGAAGCCATTTTTTATAAATGTATTTTTTTTTCTTAATTATTTATATTGTCGGGAAATTTTTCCTTGCTTGACTAGAAATCTTTTTGTGGGACCGAAGCTGCAATGATTTGCAATCAGCTTTGCTGAATCCTCAAAGTCTAGTTTGCCAAGATCTGCTGGCTTTATTTTTACAGGCTTTTACCAAGCATTGGTATCCTACACTTAGTCCTCCAATAACAGCAGAATGGTATACAAGGTTAGCAACAGTTTTTTCGGTGCTCATTTTTATAAAATAAAATAATTATAATTATTAAAAAACATGAACAGTGATGATCTACTACAGCTACAAGGCGGCCTAAACCTTCCCGAACTTATGAATAACCAAGTTGATGATCAAACTATTATGCCCAAAAGGAAAGGCTGTATTCTTTAGCAGCTTTTGGAAAACAAAACAGTTCCTCGGAACTGAATTCAGCATTGAAAAAAGATTTTAACAGATGTCGCCGCCAAGACATTTTAAAGTATCCCTAACAGGTATGAAGCGCAGGCTGGGGTCTAGAATGGTGAAAAGTGTGGGGCAAACGGTTCTTAGTTTGTACACTAAACTAGTCAGTAGATTTGCTCCCATTGATTTGAACAAGATCTTCGTATGATTTAACGCAAGATCCAGTTTAACAAAGTCATTAGAGTCTCTAGGCTGTGATCTATACTACAGATTTGGAACATTGTTTCGCCAGCGATCATGGGATTAATAACTTTTAATCTATAGATTTTGTTTCCCTTCAAAATGAACGAGCTGGAAAATCAGCAGAATCAGAAACACTGAAAAGGTGGAGAAAGTAACCAAGCCAGAAAATCAGCAGAAAACACTGAACCAGGTGGGGGCCATTAAAAATCCCGGGCGTGTTGAAGCAGGGAAAAAAATTAGCAGAGTGGGAAAAGACAAAAAAAATTAATGTTACAGAATATGACTCATCATGAAAACATAACACCGCCAGCGCCAGAACAAGTTGATCAATGCCCGCTATAAAAACTCCATGTGATACAAGGGCACCAAAGTCTTCATGGAATATTGAACTTAAAAAATGTTGCCATTTTTGGCGCCCTTGCTGCTGCTGGGGGCGGTTATTATGGTTATAAAATATTTTAACCAATGGCAACAAAAACAAAAGAAGTTAAAACAACCTGAACCGTTAAATACAAAAAAAAAACAACTGCACGCCCAAAACCCCCCAATAAAAAAGCATCATTTTGATCCATTTCAAATGGAATAATATTTTAATTTTTTATAAAAATAGATCATGGCGTATTATAAAATGATAAAGTCAATAAATAAAGACATGGAGCTATAAAAAACATTTCCTAGACCAGAAAATTTTAATCAATGTGGTTGCTTCGGATGTAAAAAATTCATTAAAATCTATGCAGAGAAAGCTGAGCAAGACATCCTTTAACGATGACGCGTTTTTTGAGGCGTGTGTGTACTTTTATTAGACATCTACTATTTAAGATAAAAACATAGATTGTTTTTTTTGATAATTATAAGACTTGGTTGTACTTAAAAGGGTGACTTAGTTATGATCTTGAGGTGACTTAATCAAGAACTTAATCAAGAACTTATTAAGAACTTGAAGTAACTTGGGGATGACTTAAGGACAACTTGAGAATGACTTAAGTAAGAACTTGAGGATGACTTAGAAGTGACTTGGGGTAACTCAGTTAAGAACTTGTGGATGACTTGAGTGTGCATGCGTGGGGTGGGGGTGGGGGGACGTGCGTGCGTGGGGGTGGGGGTGGGGGTGTGCATGCGTGGGGTAGGACAAAACACAAACAAACAACACACAATAGACAGTCCGGGGTGGGGGGTGGGGGGACGTGCGTGGTGGGGTGGGGGTGGGGGTGTGCATGCGTTTGGGGGAGGACAAAACACACAAACACCAACAAACAAACAAGAAGTGAAACTACTAGGACCACTTCCTTGCTTTGTGACTAAACAGGCTGTGTCTTGCCCGCAACCTCAATCAACTAGGCAAGTGATCATATGTGATCACTTGGCCTAGTTTGCCGCTGGGCTTTGCAGGTGCTGCCGCGCTTTGCAGGTCAAGTGATCATTTGATCACTTGGCCTAGTTTGCAGGTGCTCCGTGCTGACGTCATTAGCGGCAGGCTGCTGCGCTTTGCAGGTCAAGTGATCACATATGATCACTTGGCCTAGTTTGCTGTGCTCCTCTTTTCTCAACCAGGCTTGCAACTGGCTTTGGCAGAGTTACAGCAGTTAATTGCTGTAGCCAAGCTTTTATGGCGGCTTAATCGCCAGTAGTAGTACATCCGTCATTGTATATTTGGGATTTATATGAAGATAGTGCTGGCCACCACTACTCCTCTCCATACTGGTTTGATGTACTAAGGTCTGCCTAGCCCTATCTAGTTTGTTTGCCAGAACATTCGAAAATCGTTATCCAGTTGCATAGTCTAATAATGGTTTGGCGTTGCTACACAGTTTATTTATACTGATTCCTAGCTTATGAAATTAGGATAGTTGTAAAAACATATTGAAACTGAATAAGTTTTCTGGCATATGAATCAGACATGCCCACCTGGCCTCAAGAAATGAACGCCATGTTTGATGCGTTTTTGCTCTTTCAAAAATGGGTTTGCTGTTCAAGCCAGCGCCCAACAATCAACGCGTGATGAATTGTTTTGCTTTTATTTTGTTTTATCCAAAATAGCGCCCCTTTTTAAAAAGGAAGCATCTCATCAACAGTTAAAACACTTATTATATTGGCCTCATCTTGTTCGGTAATGTCATTTTCATTTCCTTGAACCAACAAACCTTGAAGATAGTCGTTCATTTCCAAAGCAGTCGGTTACTTTTTTCTTTTTCTCCACCCTCTAAGAAAGCAATACTTCTTTTCGGTTTCCCGGGGGTAACGGACATGCTTCACCTGTTCTTTTTTTGACAAATACTCTAACATGCAGTTAAAGTAAAACTTGTGATCTTGAATAGCAAATTCTGTTCCTCAGTAAACCGGCTCGCCATTTTAGAATAACACACCCAAACCCAATACACAGCGCAATTTAAAAACGTCCACCAGTCCCGGGAGTCAGTAGAAGAATGATGAAACCGGTGTTAGAAACTGGTCATGTGAGCGCTTTTAAAAGCGCCTCAGGCGGGGAGAGAAAAAGCTGTTTTAATATATTGCAATGCGCAAGCCGGCGTGAGGGAGTGGGGTGAGGGGGGCGGGGCAGCAGTATTGATTTTTGGCCCCTCAGTTTGCCAGAGGTTTTGAGGCGCGCGCGCGCGCGTGTATGAGTGTCTGTCTGTGGGCCCTGTGTGGTGTGTGTGTGTGTGTGTGTGTGCGCATGACTCTCTGTCTGTCTGTCTGTCTGTCTCTCTCTCTCTCATAAGTGCGCGCTGTGCGTGCCTAACCCTATCTAGTTTGTTTGCCAGAACATTAAAAATCGCCATTCAGTTGCATAAGGGCACACTTGAAGGGAGAGAACTGGTTAGAATTAGAAAAGTAGAAAAGTATAACATCTTAATACACAGATCAGCCTGCCACATGAACCTGAATCTGTAGTTTAAAAATCAATCAAATCTGATACAACTAAGAACAATACAACCCGTGGCGCTAAAAGACAACCCGGCGCGCTGTCAACCTGAAATGAATACACCCCCTCCCCCACCCTCACCTGGCAAGCCCAGTCTCTCGCTTTATTGATTTTTTTTGGGCGCTTGCCGTTGCGCTGTGTGAACGAAGGTAAACGCGTCTCGCTAGCCGTAAATTAAGGGGGAGGTTTCGGCCTCGTGTCTACAATAGTTTTGTAGGTTTAGAAATTAGTCAGAGTAAGTGTGCGGATTTTATGTTAAAATATAAAACTTATCACCATCAATAGTCAAACACGTATTAAAACTAGCACATCTTGTTTCATTTCCCTTTAAAACCCAAAAAACCTTTAAAATAGCGTTCATTTCCAAAGCGTTAGTTCACTTTTTTCGTTTCTAAAAAACAATCTCTCCGGTTTCACAACATGCAGTTAAAGTAAAACTTATGGCCCCGAATAAAAAACCTGTTCTTCAGTAACGTTTTAGCCATTTTAAAAATAAACAAGGGGAAAACACGTGGTCACAACAGAGCGCAGTCAAAACACAGCCCTTTTTGAGTGGTGGCTCAAAACAACAATGTCAGCCCCCGTTGTGTCGCGTTGACCGCCTCGATCTGGTTTGTCGACGTTTGGGAATCTCGAATTTCTGATGCAATGTAGTGTAAAACCCGCCAAGTGTGCTTCGTTTAAACAGCACAGGCTAGGGGCAAACTTTCCCCGAGCCGTAAATTAAGTGATCGGGTTTCAGCCCCGTGGTACAAAGTTTGTAGGTGGAAATTAGTCAGAAGAAGTGTGCGGATTTTAGTCATTTAATTGAAGAGAGAAAGAGTGTGTTTGTGGTGTGTGTCTGGGCTGCCCGCCCCTTTTGTCTGTCTGTCTGCCTCTCTCTGTCTCTCTCTTCTCTGTCTGTCTGCCGGTGATTCTCTCTCTCTCT
>CM031601.1:91833387-91853730 GCA_018398815.1 Conus ventricosus | reverse complement strand
ACAACCAAAAACGAACTTTCTGCCGACTTTTTTCGGTTTTTTCAAAAAAAAGCTATGTTCTACCATCGGACGAGGACCAGACCCAAAAAATTTAAAACAAACACGCTAAAAAAGTTTTTGTTTTCCCCAATCCATCAAAACCTAATCAAAAACTGAACTTTCAGTCGATCCGTTCGAAAGTTTTTGTATGTATAGTGTGTGTGTGTGTTGTGTGGTTTTGTGTGTGTTGTGTGTGTGTGTGTGTGTGTTGTGGCGTGTGTGTGTGTGTGTGTGTGTGGGGGGTTTTTGTGGTGTGTTTTGTTGTTTGTGTGGGTGGTGGTGGGTGTGTGTGTGTGTGGGGTGTGTGTGTGTGTGTGGGGGGGTGTGTGGTGGTGTGTTGTGTGTGTGTGTGTGTTGTGTGGGTGTGGTGTGTGGGGTGTGGTGTGTGTGTGGTGTTTTGTGTGTTATTTTTTCTCGTGTGATGGGTGGATGGGGGGGGAGAGGATGGGTGGGAGAGAAGGTGGGGGAGGATGGGGTAGAGGTGGGGGAGAGATGGGGGGGAGAGGATGGGGGGAGAGGGTGGGGGGGAGGGGGGTTGGAGAGGATGGGTGGGAGAGGTGGTGAAGGTGGGTGGGAGAGGATGGGTGGGAGAGGATGGTGGGAGAGGATGGGTGGGAGAGGATGGGTGGGAGAGGATGGGTGGGAGAGGATGGGTGGGTGTGATTTACGATTTGTTAAATATAGACCATAGTCATGTTTTTATGGCAACGTTTAATTTCTCTTTGGAGATGAAAAGTGGTCTTCACTTGACATAGTGTAAGTACGGATGGAGGGGGGGTGGGGGAGGGCCATACTTACATAGTGTAATGTACGGATGGGGGGGGTGTGGGTGAGGGGCCATACTTGACATAGTGTAATGTACGGATGGAGGGGGGGTGGTTAGGGGCCATACTTGACATAGTGTAATGTACGGGTGGAGGGGTGTGGGTAGAGGGCCATACTTGACATAGTGTAATGTACGGATGGAGGGGTGTGGGTGAGGGGCCATACTTGACATAGTGTAATGTACGGATGGAGGGGGGGTGGGTGAGGGGGCCCTACTGACATAGTGTAATGTTTCGATGGAGGGGGTGTGGTGAGGGGCCATACTTGACATAGTGTAATGTACGGATGGAGGGGGTGTGGGAGGGCCATACTTGACATAGTGTAATGTTTCGGATGGGGGGGGTGGGTGAGGGGCCATACTGACATAGTGTAATGCACGGATGGGGGGGTGTGGGTGAGGGGCCATACTGACATAGAGTGTAATGTACGGATGGAGGGGTGTGGGTGAGGGGCCATACTTGACATAGTGTAATGCACGGATGGAGGAGGTGTGGGTGAGGGGCCATACTTGACATAGTGTAATGTACGGAGGAGGGGGTGTGGGTAGGGGCCATACTTTACATAGTGTAAATGTACGGGTGGAGGGGGTTGGGAGGGGCCATACTTGGGCAAAGTGTAATGTACGGAATGGAGGGGGTTGTGGGTGATGGAGGAGGTGTGGGTGGGGCATACTTGACATAGTGTAATGTTCGGATGGATGGGTGGGTTGAGGGCCATAAGCACGGAAAGGAGGAGGGGTGGGTGGGGGGGCCATACTTGACATAGTGCAAAGTGTGGATGGAGGGGGTGGGGGAGGGGGCCATACTTGACATAGTGCAATGTACGGATGGAGGGGGTGGGTGATGGAGGAGGTGTGGGTGAGGGGCCATACTTGACATAGTGAATGTTTCGGGGAGGAGTGTGAGTGAGGGGGCCCTACTTGACATACTGTAATGTAAAGGATGGAGTGGTGTGGGTGATGGAGGAGGTGTGGGGTGAGGGCCCATACTTGACCCTAGTGTAATGTACGGTGGAGGGGGTTGGGTGATGGAGGAGGTGGGGTGGGGGCCCATACTTGACATAGTGTAATGCACGGATGGAGGAGGTGTGGTGAGGGCCATCCAGTCACCTTCCATTTCTGCCGCCATTGTTTGGAAATTTCTCTTCGAAGCCTTTGTCATTTTAATGGAACTTTCTGTAACCACGATTGATAAGAGAAGAGAGGAGAGAGAGAAGAGGAGAAGAGAGAGAGAGAGAGAAGAGAGAGAGAGAAAGAATGATGATAGATAATCTTATTTCCAAGGGTAACAGAACAAACACATGTTTTTTCATCGGCCCTTCCCCTATTAAGGGACAAAGTAGACTAGCGACGAAGACTTACAAAAATTTAACAAACAAATTCCAATTTAAAAGGGGGGAGGGGGTTAACATTAAGGGTAGATGATTTAAAAGGAAAAAGAACGATTTAAACAACAACAAGAATAAGAAATTGATTCAAAGAAAGAAAAGAAAGGTGGCACACACAGAAGGGAAAGGGATAAAGGGGGGGGGGGGGGGGGGGGGGGGGGGGGGGGAGGGGGGGGGGGGGGGGGGGGGGGGGTGGGGGGGGGGTGGGGGGGGGGGGGGGGGGGAGAAAAGAAGAGAAGAGAGAGAGAGAGAAGAGAGAGAAGAGAAAGAGTGAGAGAGAGAGAGAGAGAGAGAGAGAGAGAGAGAGAGAGAGAGAGAGAGAGAGAGGAGAGAGAGAGAGAGAGAGAGAGAGAGTTACATTCCTTTTGTAAAAGATTAACATACAACAAACTGCTAAGGATGATAAACTAAGACAACTACAATGCATCATAATATCAACATTTGTTCTTTCTTTTACTTTTATATGATGTGGTTATAAGGCAAAACGAGAACGAACAATCATTTATCAGTAAGCAGCAATAAATTCCTAGCATCAAAAATTTATAACATTTATTTTTCATGATGTGTGCGTGTGCATGTTGCGCGCGCGCGTGTATGGGGTGTGTGGGGTGTGTGTGTGTGTGTGTGTTTGTGTGTTTTGGTGTGTGTTTTGTGTTGTGTTGTGTGTGTGGGGTGTGTTGTGGTGTGTGTGTGTGTGTGTGTGTGGTGTTTTGTAGTGCGTGTGTGTGTGTGTGTGTGTGTGTGTGTGTGTGTGGTGTGTGTGTGTGTGTGTGTGTGTGTGTGTGTGAGAGAGAGAGAGAGAGAGAGAGAGAGAGAGAGAGAGAGAGAGAGAGAGAGAGAGAGATGCCATTTTTTATTTACCTTCCCCCATCTTTTTTGTTTTTTTCTTTACCATTCATACACTACCCAAAATTTTAATAATTATTAATTAAGCGACAATCCATCGAAACGCAGCCGTAGTAAACGAAGAGAAGAGAGAGGAGAGAGAGAGAGAGAGAGAGAGAGAGAGAGAGAGAGAGAGAGAGAGAGAGAGAGAGAGAGAGAGATTATAATTCCATTTTTCTATCCAAAATATCACATGCTAAACATTACTATAAATTTGAATAAAGAGCAATACATCAATATGATCAACAGTAATCCGGACACACATTAATCACCTTGCAATTACAGTGCTAAAGGAAATCAAAGTATTAAGACATCATCAATTCGTGACAATGCACCAATAAACCAGCGACCACAATATTCATTCTCATAATATGATTTCAATCATTAATATAACCGATAGAAACCCATATCTCTCATTTATCATTATCTGGTTTTTAAAACATCAGTGGAAAGGAAACGGGGGTATCATTTAATAGCAGCAAAACAGAGGGTGTGCCCTGGTATATGTTTTTTTGTCTAATAGCAAGGGTTTGCTTAAAATGTGTGATTAGTTTTTCCCTAAGGAATTCTGAATATGAGTACATGGGAAATGTAGTGGAAGTGAATTCCAAACTACGCACCTGAGTAAGATAAGCTTGATTTAAATAGATCTATTCTAGGTGGGGAACCGGGAAATTTTGGTTGAATCCCTAGGGTTTATGCTAAATTTGAGCTGTAGAGTTTGTGGTACAAACCCGATGCAATTTTTTGCATTAGCTGACATTTGTTGACAGCAAACATTTCTTGTAACGGAAGAGCCCCCGCTTTAGTATAATCCCTTCACTAAGACTAGATGATTTTAATAGAACGCTTTAAGCTCTTTTGTAGACCACTCTTAAGAGGTTTCATGGAAATTAGCACTAGCAGAATCAAATAGTGTTGAACATAATTGATTGAAAGAGAACATGTGCGTGTGGGAACAATTTCCTGCATGAAGGTTTAAGAAATGCTTAATCTTGCACAGCTGATATGTTTGTCTGGATATTAAATTACATAAACTGCGAAAGTGATGAGACCGAAAGATTATATCAACATATACACCTAGAACTCGATGGCTATCCACCACTTCAATTTCCTGATTATTGATAAAAACAGATGGGGCTGTGGGGTTTATTTTTTTTGTCTTCTCTGCCTTGTTGTTATCAGCATTAGTTTTGTTTTGTTAGATTCAGTGACATGGATTTTACATTGCACCAATTACTTAAGATATTGGCATTCTTTTTGTAATGAAGTGAAAACAGCTTCCAAGCTGGGGCTACTTGTATGGACAGTGGTATCATCACAAAAGAGTCACATGAATCCTCAATATAAAGGGAGATCATTTTATAAACTGTAACAGCAAAGGACCTAACACAGAACCCTGGGTACGCCATGTTGGATAGGTAACTTCACTGATAAATTGTTTTTGACACAAACGATTTGCTGACGGTCTTCTAGGAATGATGTTATCAGTTGGAAGGTATTTCCTTTTATCCATATAAATAAAAGCTTCCTGCATAACAATTTGTGGTCAATGAAAACAAATGCCTTTGCAAAATCAACAAACAGTGCGCCACAATATTTATTCCCCAATTAACACGGCTAGCCATTGATCTACTAGGTTGTAAGCGCTGTAGACAAGAATAAATTTTCCTGAATCCCGATTATTTTATTTTAGTAGGTAGGAGTCAAAATGGGGCAAAGATGCTTATTTATGTGTTTTTCCAAGGGTTTTGGACAGAACTGGCAAATGGATATAGGTCTTAGTTCGAAGGTTCAGATTTGTCTCCGGATTTGAAAATGGGTATAACTTTTGCAACTTTGAACTGAGCGGGAAAGTGGCATTTATCAATGCATAAATTGTAAATGTAGGAAAAGAGTTTCACATATAACAGTGCTGATAGTTTCAGTATTTTTCCATCAATCCCGTCAAGTCCGCGGCTTCCTGTTGCTTTAACTGGCATAACTTGGCAAACTTCACTAACTGTCATAGGGGGAACTGGTGTTGCTGGACGATGTTCATAGCATTGCAAAAAGTTTTTAATTTTGAAAATTATTGAGTCAGTATTCTTTTCTTTGACAACGTGTTCTGCAACTGTTGTAAAGTGTTGGTTGAGTTCATTGGTGTTATGCGGGTTAATGGGACTTGTCTTTGACTGTGAAGTTTTTATTTGTAAGTTCTTTATTGCTTGCCAAAGGACTTCGAATTTTTTTGTTGGCTCCCAAGTCACGAAAAAATTCATTTTTGCTGTCCGTTTGAGTGAATGACTTTATATTAGTTGCCTTTTAAATCCACCGACTTCCCTTCTGCTTCAAGCGATCGTCGGCGCAAAAAACAAGCAGCTTGTATTTCATCAGTCAATCCACTTGGTTGTGCACTATTTTTAAAACTCGACGCGTTTTGAATGGACATGCTTGTCATAAACAGAATTAAACGTAGTAGCCAGTACTCAAGCGCTTTCTCGGGATCAGTGTAATTATAAACATTTATAAAGGGGGAATTCATGAGGTCAGTGAGAAAGGTATCTTCGTGGAAGTGTCCAAAAGATCGTAAGTGATGTGTTTTGGGGCCATTTTAGGAAATTTTGATTCCACTTCTTTTCCACGTAAAGCATACTGGAAAGTGGTCTCCCGCATCCATTCAAAGGCAAAACATTTCTCAAAGAAAGTTATGTGGTTCAGAAAGATAGATGTGGTCAATTAATGTTTTGCTAGTGAATGTTTTCTCTGGTTGGCATGTCTATAATTTGGATAAATGTATGAGGTAGTCCATCTGACCATGATTGTTTGGGACTTCAATAGATCAAGTTGAAATCCACCTAAAAAGTATCAATTCTGTGGCATCAAGCGATGCTGCATCCATCATAACCGTAAACTTGTCCATCCAAGCAGCATTTTCCGCTGGGTTTCGATATACAAATCCTATTTGATCGGTTTTGTTCTCTTCAACTTTATTACTAACCAAAAATGCTTCAATTCCAAAACTTTCAAGATCATACAAACGTTGGGCATTTAATGTTTCATGAACGAAAAGTAATATGCCTGTAGATTTGGATTTGGGTGGATCTCTGCGTACAATATTGTAGCCAGAGATTAAGACAGTGGCATCAGGGACAATATCTGAAAGTCTTGATTCAGTAAAGCCAAAAATATGAAAGGGTTTGTCTTTATTGTAAAAATATAGTGGGTACCTCCTGTAACTTGTTTTGTATATGGTTTATATTAAAATGTCCAATACGTAGTCCGTCTTCCTGTGGGCCCTTTTGAAGATGAAATGCACCAATTGGTTGTTATGCTCTGCATAGTTAAGTGGGATTGTCTTCAAGTCGGACAAGCTCCTAGAATAACATTATCAGTCCCTCCCAAATCCCCCGAAGTCGGAGTGTGGCTGCCCATGTGGCGGGTAATCAAAAACGGTCACACACGTAATGTTCTCATCCCCAGCTGATGCATTTGTGCCCTAGTGTTTAATACGCGGCTTTTTTCGGATGATCCCTGGAGTCTTTTAGCCATGGTACGACAAAAACAACATTGCACCATTTGTGCAACTAAAACAAAAATAGCAACAAAAAAAAATATAGCAAGGATACACTTTAATACAACTCAGTGTGTACGTAGGTATACACACACAGCAACTATCTTCAAATTTAAAAGGATAAGGAATATGAGAAACACGCAAGTGAAAACTACAAATAAGTGGATACAACACACTTACACACCAAATCCAACCCAAAGTCAATGAAAAAGGATAATGAATATGAAAAAACACAAAATTTAAATTCACAAAGTCACGTAGCCGCTTTTGGCAATGTCACCAAATTTTAACCACACCACAGGTTTCTGAGCGTGCCACACACCATTCAGGTACAAATAAAACTATGATATAAAAGTCTCGCTTTCCCTTTAGAAATGCTAATAATGTAGTTCGCAACCACTTTTTCTTCTCAGTTTATCAGATAGTCGGCAGAATCGGAAAATTAAAAAGTTCGCCCGAATGCAATAGTTCAAACTCTGCACTTCCACACGAGTGTAAATATACATATAGCAACGCGCACGCCCCACACAAATATCCTGTTTGTGCAGGCCGGAATCTTAGCACGCGCACAGAATCTTAGCACGCGCACCCCACACACAACACACACACACACACAAAACACACACACACACACTGATTCAAGTCCTAAAACTGGCCATGGTTTGTGGCAGGGCATGAAGTGTGGCCACTGCCAAAAAGCAGGTGGGAAAGCTACGAGGAAAAGAAGGGAATAACATAGGAGGATACACAGGCGGTGGCATCATGGTGGTGGCTGTGGAGGCGAGGTGTAGGTCTCTCTACTAAACCCTACGAATTAGTTCCCCGCGTGGTAGTGGGCCTACGTCCGGTCGTCGGAATGGGTGGGGGGGTTTAGAGGGTGGGAGGGAGGGGAAAGGGAAAAACTTTCCCAGTAATGTGGGTCGGGGCCGGAGAATGGGGAAGAGTAGGGGGGTTTTTTCGGGTTGAGAGGACTGTGATGTGTGATTGTTTGTTGGTAACATGCTGGAGTTGGTGAATGGACGGGAGGGAGGAACGGAGCGGTGATGCAACACGGGGGAAGAGGAGAGACGTCCATGGGCGAGGCTGTGGTCACTGCCCCTCTTTTGTGCCGTGCTGTCTGCCTGTTTCCTAGCAAACAAATTTTCAGCGAGGCGTGCGTCCCCTTCCTCGTTGGCAAATGGCATTTTGGTACAATGCCATTCTGGGTGCAACCACGCTGGTGTGAAGACAGCAGTGTGGTCCCTTATTTCACACCCAGCCGTCACACACCTGCGCAGGTTCTTGTTGCGAATGGATGACTGAATTAAGGGGTGTCGTCCTCTGGCAATGCATGATAGCAGAGGCTAGCAGTGACGCTTTGGGAAAGACCCCCCCCCCGGGACTGGAAAGAAGGTTTTTCCACTTGCACTGCTGATGGCACTGTCTGCTGAGGCCTGGACTTGTGCACAGTCGTGGATCCCAACATGAACTGCAGCCGTCTCACAGTAGTTGAGGGAGTCTGGCCACTGAGCACCCAGTCAGCTGGGTCACTGTCAGGTCACTGACACAACTTTTGGGGCTTGCTTGTTGGGGAGGTGAGGAGCGGGATGGATCCACCCCTTTCATAAATCATCCCCCAGCAGAATGGTAGTGGTGTCCTTAGTGACACTGACATGGTGGAGGGTTGGGGGTGGTGTCCTTTGTTGACACTGACAATGGGGAGAGGGTTGGGGGTGGTGTCCTTAGTGAACACTGACATGGTGGAGAGGGTTGGGGGTGGTGTCCTTAGTGACACTGACATGGTGGAGAGGGTTGGGGGTGGAGGTCTGCTGACTGAGGACTCAGACACTGCTGTGGAGTCTGCTTTGGCTGCGCTGTGTCCACTGTCAGCATTGCTCTCGTGGCAGCGGCATTCAGCCGGGTGGGCAAAATGGAGATGATGAAATTTTGGGGGGGAAATTTGGGGGAGGGGGGTTTGGAGGATGCAGTCTTGGAGGGAAGTTTGTGATTTGAGGAGCGGGGAAGAGGTTTTTGTGGTTTTTTTGGGCTTTGTAAGTGCAGTAACTGAGTGGTGATGGCATCTATGTCAATTTAAATGTTGTCTTGCTTTCTTGTAGTGGCTGCACGAAGGGCCGAAACTTCGGGTTGTAGGGATTGTGTTGTTTGTAAAAACTCTGCTTTGGACACACATCATCATGGCAGCAGCACACATCTGGCATGTTCCCTGGGTTTGAAGCTGGTCACCGTCTTTGTCCCCTGGAAACGCTTTCAGTGTCTGTGGTGGTGTCGCTGCTAACGCTTTCAGTAAACTGCCGTGAAAGTGGTGCTTGTTTGGGAGAGGGGAGGGGCATGACTGAGTCAGGTGGGGCAGGGGTTACAGTGGAGGATGGTGAGGAGGGGGGGGAATTTTCAGTAGAAGTGGGGGACTGTGAAGCCGTGCACTAACGCCGACTGGACCGGTGACGGAAGATGGGGTCAATGAAGGGCATGTGGAGGGGGAGTTCTGTCACTGGGTGAGAAGAGCAGCCTTAGCTGGTGAAGGGGGGGAGGAGTGGGGGGGGGAAAGCTGGAGTGTTGGCAGGATGGAGCGGTCAAAGGGCGTTCCCCCTCACCGCTTTCTGCCCGTGTAATTGGCGGGATAAGCACACAGTGCGTGTCTTCTTTCATGGTCGCATCAGTGCTGGCCTCATCCACTGCACATACCCCAACGCCTTTCGCCCCGGGCCGTCGCTGCTCCCATGTCTGGCACGCACAGTTGTGTGATGGAGAGTGGGTTCAGAGCACAAAAGGCACACCCAAATGTTGTAAAAATAGTACGCAGCCTGTCGAACTCCTATCCACCCCCTGTAGACATGCTTTCCCTTTTAAAGAAGGTACCCGTTGTATAGTAAAATATGCATCTTAAGAATCTTGACTCCTCTGAAATCATTTTCTAAACGTTGATTGGCAGAGGTCAGAGGGAATTGGGGAGAGGTAGTAAAGTCTCAAGCAGTCATATCTTGTGTTGTGCAAAGGTAATTTTTCCATGTGCATTTTACTCCTGTAGGCATGTATTTCCCCATGTACCTGTGAGTAGTGCAAACCTCCAGTGGGGCATACACTGTTTAACACAATGTAACGTTTTCTGTATTGGGTCAAGCGTGTCCGTTATCTGTTCGAGGTTACCCCCGCACACAAATATACCGGTGTCTTTGGCCATGGATCGAGTAGTGGGCCCCATGGCTGGCATCATGGTGGTGTAACCTACAGCCGACACATCTAGCTACGGGCCCTACTCCTGCATGCCGCCGGCCGGCACGCACCACGCCCATGGCCGGCCTAAGGGTGTCGGGTGGAACTTTTTTTTTCTTCTCTCTCCTCTAATTACACCACAAAAACGATCATACGCCCTCACACTACATTGTGGCTGACATCACATTTACACAGTATTTTTCGAAGTTCGATTTACGTTCTTACACTTACTTGAGTAAAGAAATCAAATGTTTTTTCTGGACTGACGAAGACAACACTCTGCCGCGGCGCACGGGGGAGCACGAACATAATGCTTTCATTTATACTAACGTGCACACATACCTAAATGCATACATATATGCGTAATTCGTACATACATACATACACGCACTACATACAACATTCATACATACATACATACATACATACATACTTTACATGCATACATACCTCCCCTACATACACACACACAATACATGCATACATACATACTTTACATACATACATCCCATACATGCATGCTTGATTACATGCGGATTTACGCGCGTAAACCTGGCAGATGTGAGAATGCTACTATAGACAAGGAAAAGATAATTATGTTCTACAGCAGTGATGCCAAATCATGTCGCGTATTCATCTCGTTAATTCCCTAATGGAGTGAAACAGCAAAGCCATAAGACAAGTTTGATTACTCCCCAAGAATCATCCTACTTTTGACATTATGAGCACGCAGGGCAGCTCGTGTATCAGCGTGGTGGTCTAGTTCACGCAAAAAGCGTGCATTCGGTGTCCGTTTATATGCCGTCGTTGTGCCGGAATTGTTGCATCTTCTTGTCTAATGACGGTCGTTGGAGCTGGCAGGCAGCGTCAATCCCTGCACGTGAAAATCGACATTCAGGGAACATCCTGCGTCCTTCACGTGTTTGTGTCAAGAGATTCTGAGCTAATATGGGCTACGTGTTCAACTGGTCTTTTAAAAAGAAAAGAAACTAGAATCTGCAGATGTCAAAATTAGTTTGTTTTTGTGCTTACGAACATGCGTTTAGCCAAAGGACCAGGCCTTTTTTTTTTTATTTAGGTTAGAAAGCCCTTGATCAAGTGGTCAGGGTTTTTGTCTGGCGGTCGTGAGTTCCTAACAATCAGGGGCGGGGTGGGGGTAGGGGTGGGGAAGGGGGTGTTGCTTGTCGGGACATCCCGTAATCACTACGTGTCGATATCACTAACGGGCTAAAGCTCTACGGAACACTAATCTACATATCCAAACGACTATTACCCGATATCACTACAGTGTCATTCGCAAGACGATTTCCTTCATAACTTGTACCTATACAACTATTTATGATTACCACTACGATTTCCAGACACCGTCTTATATCGCTACGTCTCTATGTCACTCTAATCACTACGATTTAAAAGAAAAATGAAACAAATTACGAAAGAATGTCAGTGTGTGTGTGTGTGTGTGTGTTGTGTGTTGGTGTGTTGTGTGTGGTGTGGCGTGCGTGCGTGCGTGCGTGCGAGTGAGTGCGTGCGTGCGTGCGTGCGTGCGTGCCTGCGTGCGTGCGTGCGTGCGTGCCTGCGTGCCTGCGTGCGTGCGTGCGGGTGTGTGGTGTGTGTGTGTGTGTGTGTGTGTGTGTGTGTGTGTGTGTGTCTGTGTGTGTGTGTGTGTGTGTGTGTGTGCGCGCGCGCGCGCACGTGCGCAATGTCTCTCTCTCTCTCTCTCTCTCTCTCCTCTCTCATCTCTCTCTCTCTCTCTCTCTCTCTCTCTCTCTCTCTCTCCCCTCTTCCTGTCAACGTAATAACCGGTTTTAAAAATTTTTGTTTTAGTTCTCCCTCTTCTCTCTCTCTCTCTCTCTCTTCTCTCTCTCCCCTTTTTTTAAATTTTTTTTTGGGTTTTGTTGGGATTTTTTTTAAGGCATGACAGAAAACCCTTTCCCTTTTGACCCCTTCTCTTTTTCCCTCACCCCCCCCCCCCCCCCCCCCCCCCCCCCCCCCCCCATTTGTCCCCTAACCCGCTGCGACAGCCCCAAAAAAACTGACATTTACAAAAAATAAACGCTCTCTCTCTCCCCTCTCTCCCCTCTCCTCTCCTTTTAAAATTTTTTTTTTGCAATTTTGGTATTGGGTTTTTTTTTTCCGACAAAATACCTTTTATTAAAATTAAATCTTCTCTCTCTCCTTTTTCTCTCTCTCCCTTTTCTCTCTCTTCTCTCTTTCTCTCTCCCCTCTTCCCCCCCCCTGTCATCGTTAAACTGGAAAATATTAGTTCAGTTTTCTTACCTCTCTCTCTCTCCTCTCTCTCCCCCTCTCATCTCTCTCTCTCTCTTCCCCTTTCCCCCTCCCCCTTCTCCCCTCTCTCCCCTTTTAATTTCTTTTTTTTTTTTTGGTTGGGGATTGTTTTAAGGGAAGAAAGATAACTTTTTTTCGCCCCTTTCTCTCTCGTCCCCCCCCCCCCCCCCCCCCCCCCCCTCTGCTGCGAACAGCCAAAAAAACTGACATTTACTATAAAAAACGCCCCCTCCCCTTCTCTCTCTTTTTCCTCTCATCTCCCTTTTCTCTCTCCTCTCTCTCTCCCTTTTCTCCTTTTCCCCTTTTTAAATTTTTTTTTTGCAAATTTTTTTGTAATTTTTTTAAGGCCCTGACGATACTTTTATATAAACTAACTCTCTCTTCTCCCCTTTTCTTCTTTTCTCCTTCCCCCTCTCTCTCTCTCTCTTCTCTCCTCTCTCTTTTCTTCTCTTTCTTTTCTCCCCTGTGGGAAGCGGAAATTTACAGAAATTTTTTTGGGCCCCCCGAAAATCAATTTTCATAGTAGAAAATCGTTTTCTGTGCAAAATTAAACTAATAGGGCCCCCTAATCAATAAAAACCCGGTGCAAATTACGCGGTAATTAAAAACTGGCCCCCAAAATTTAAAAATGGGGGGGAAAAACAAATTTTTTGTCAAAAATTTTTTACCAAAATCATTTTTGGTTTTAAAAAACAATAAACCCTTCCCCCCTAAACGATTATCAGACTTATTTGGGCCCCCGGTTATTGATTAATTGGGGTATTGGTAAGTAATTTGCTTTTTTAAAAAAATTTAATTTATTTTCCTTTCCCATAAAATTGGGTTTTCGGGGGAAAGTAATTTTTGTGCATTTCACGAAAAACGATTTTTACAGTAAAGAAAAAAATTTGGAATTTTTTTTTTTGTAATTACTTTCCCAAAAATCCCATAATCAATAAACCCGGGGGCAAATTACCCGGGGAAAATTTAAAACCGGCCCCGGGGGGAATCAATAACGGGCCAAAAATCCCAAATTTTTTGTGGGAACTTATTTACCAAAATCAATATTTGGTATCAAAATCAATAACCCGGGTTTGATAATCGATTTAAACAGGCTTTTTTTGCGCCTGGTTTTTGATTATCGGGCCTGTTGTTTAATAATTTGGGACATGAAAAAAATTTTTTATTCGATGAAAATCGATTTTTTTGGGCGGAAAAAGGGAAATTTTTTCATTTCACTCTCTCTCTCTCTCTCTCCCCCCTCTCTCCCCCTTTTCCTTTTCTCTCTCTCTCCCCCCTTTTCTTCCTCTCTCCCCTCTCTCTCCTCTCTCCCAAATTTAAATGTCACGAGGTCTAAATTTAAAAGAAAAGGCCTTGTTTCTTTTTGGGTTTTTTTGTTTTTCTTTGTTTGGGTTGTTTTCTTTGTTTGTTTTGTTTTTGTTGCTGGGATATTTAAAAAATTTATGAATCCCTTTAATTTAAAAAATTTAAAGAGGAAAGAGAGAGAGAGAGAGAGGAAAAAGAAGAAGAGAGGGGAAAGAGAAAGAGTCTTCGTTAGTTGTTGGGAAAAAGCACTACGTATTCCCAAAACCCCTCCTTGTTTTGGGACTACGAGAAAAAACAAAAAAATAACTAAAAAGCGACTGCCCTCTGTCACAAAGGGCATTTTTGATTAGCTCTATATAGATGGCAAAAAAAAAAAAAGAACTCGAAAGGGTGACTTGCGAATTTTCTATTTGGGGTTTTCTGTCCTTTTTGGCCCCTAAGTGGCATAGCTTTTTAATACTTTTGTGTTTTTGTTTTCTATTTCTTTTTTTTAGCCTACGTGGTTAAAAAGCTCTACTTTATGAAAATGTAGAACTGGGGCACTGGCAGCGCGATTTTTGTATTGAAACAGACTAGGCCAAATAAATCCTTTATCAATTAAAATACCGTTTCGTTTTGGGCGCAAAGCTGCCCCCTTTTTTGAGAGAGAGAGAGGGGAGAGAGAGGAAAAGAAAGAGAGAGGGGAGAGAGAAGAGAGAAAAGAGAGAGAGAGATTGGGTTTTAGGGTTATCTCTTTCCTTTGAATCTCTCTCTGTCCCGCACCCCTCTCTCTCTCTCTTCTCCCCTCTCTCTCTCTCTCCCCCTCTTCTCCTCTCTCCCCTTCTCTCTCTCTCTCTCTCTCTCTCTTCTTTATCTATTATCTAAAATTTTCTCTCTCTAATTATTACTTTTCGTCTCTCTTCTCTGTCTTTTGTTGTTTCTCTCTCTTCTCTTTTCTCTCTCTCACCCCTCCCCCCCCTCTACTCCCCTCTCTCCTCTCTCTCTCTCTCTCTCTTTTCGATTTCTGTATTTTTTGGGAAATTTCAATTAAACGTAAATTTTAAAAAACAACTCGGAAAATTTTGAACCCTTTTTATTTGTTTTTCTTTGGGCCCAAAGGGCCCGGGGCTCCCTTGGGGCCCTAATGCGGGGGGAGGGTTTGGAAAAAAGGAAAGAAAATTTATTTACAAAAAATTTTTTTTTTAGTACTTAAAACCCTCCCCCTTTTTCTCAGGACTCGGAATTTTAAAAGAACCCGTTTTAGCTATGGGGGGCACACGGTAATGACAACATTAACTAAAGAACTGTAAATGAACAACAAATTTTAAAGAGTAACAATATCCTGGCAACCCAAAAAAAAAGAAAAACAAAAAAAAAGCAAAAAAGGATTAAAACAATTTTGTAACATTTAAATGTTTTCCTTTTCTTCTTTGGGTTTAAAACATAAAAATTTGGGAAATTCCCAAAATTAAACTAGTCAGGATTTCAACTTAATTCTGTAAAAAATATGGGGGGGGGGGGGGGGGGGGGGTTTTGGGGGGGGAGGGGGGGGGGGGGGGGGGGGGGGGGGGGGGGGGGGGGGGGGGGGGGTTTGGGGGGGGGGGGGGGGGGGGGGGGGGGGGGGGGGGGGGGGGGGGGGGGGAAAAACGGGGCCGTACGAAAGAGATTTGGCACGTTCAAGGCACAAGGGAAAGGACGGGGGTTTTGGGACGAGGGGACGTACGGCCAAAGAGGGGCAAGTACGGGGGCGATGTCACTACGACACGAAGGGGCACTTTGGGGGCGAGGCAAAGAGGCACAAAGCGGACATGGTAAAACAAAAGAGGTCACGTGGGCACGAGGCACGACGGCACGGGTCACGTAGCACGAGGGCACTACGGGACGGAAAATTTTTGGGGGGAACAAAAAAATTGGGGGGAAATTTTGGGGGGGGGGAACCTAGGGCCGGGAAAAAGACCGGGGAAAATATGGACCTGGGGGAACAAGGGTCCCCTTTTTGGGACCTTACGTAAACCCCGTGTTTTTCCCCACACCAATCCCCAAAAACAGGGGCCCGGGGCACAAACCTTTTTTCCAACAAAGGGTTACAATGACCCGGGGTTTTAAAGGACGCCCCCTGGTAGTTTTTTATCTGGGCCCAAGTAAGGTATAGGGGGGGGGTAGTCCTTGGGGGTCTATGGGGTTTTAAACCGGGGGAAAATAGACCCTTTTGGGGGCTTTAATAACCTTTTGGTAAAGGGGCCCTTTAATTACCGTAGTGTTTGCCAGCACCCCTAAAACCTTAAACCCTTTTCGTAACAAAAATCAAAAGCAAAAAACACATTTTGTTTTTGCTGGGTTTTTTTATATAACCATATCTTGGGGGTTTTTAAAAAAATTCCCTTTGTCAAAATTTTGGTTTGAAAGTTTTTGCGGCTACCCCCCTTTTCTAAGGTTTAGTCCAAAATTTAACCCCTTTTTTTTCTTCTCTTTGATTCTTCTTCCTTTTTTTTCTTTCTTTTCTTTCCTCTCCTTCCTTTCGTTTTTTCCTTACTCTCTTCCTCCTCCTTTTCTCCCCTTTTTTCCTTTTCCTTTTCTCTCTCTCTCCCTCTTCCTTTTTCTCTCTCTCCTTTTTCCCCTCTCACCCCCCCTCCTTTCCTCTCTCCCTCCTCTCTTTGTTTTTTCTCCTCTCTTTTCCCCTCTTTTCTCTCCTCCTCTCCTTTTTTGGGTCATTTACTTTATTGATGCATTGTCACTAAAGGGTTGGGTGTCCTAATACTTTTGATTTATCGAAGCACTGTAAACCCCTGGTAAATATGTGCCCTGCCCGGTAACTTTCTGTTTTATGGGGGATTTTTTTGTTTGGTTTTAAAATTTTTTAATAATGTTTTGGGGTTTATTAATTTTTTATAATAAAATTAAGTATCATCTCCTCTCCTCTCCTCTCTCCTTTTCTCCCTCTCTCTCTTTCCCTCCTTCTCCTCTCTCTTTTCTCTATTTACGGGGCGTATTTATGTTTTTTGTTGATACGTTATGTTTATAGGGTTTTGGGGAGTGTAAAGAACAGTTTAGGGAAAAAAGAAAAAAAAAAAAATAGGGGAAAGGGGGAGAAAAATTATATGGGTTTTTTCTCTCTCTCTCTCTCTTTTCTCTCTCTCTCTCTCCTTTTTCTCTCTCTCTCTTTCTCTCTCCACACACACACACCACACACACACACACACACAACACACCAAAACACCACACAAACCACACCCCATTTCACTACACGCATGCGAGGGGCGCGCGCGCCCACCACATACACACATCATGTTAAAATTAAACGTTTTTGTTTTTTCACGCTTTTGACTTTAAATTTTCGCTAAATGGGTTAAATGATTTTAGTACTGCTTTTTTCCCCTTTTTTGCCTTTTAACCCGTCATGTAAAAAAAGTTAAAGAAAAAAAAATGTTACATTTTGAAGCCTTGTAGTTGTCTAACTATCATCCTTAGCATTTGCTGTATGTTAATATTTCACAAAAGTAATGTAATTCTCTCTCTCTCTCTCTCTCTCTCTCTCTCTCTCTCTCTCTCTCTCTCTCTCTCTCTCCCCTCTCTCTCTCCCCTCTCTCTTCAATAGGAGGATCGCTTATTGTATGTCTGTGTGTGCTGGTTGTTTGTTTTTTTAAAATTAATTTCTTTATTTTGTTTGTTTTTCAATTGCTTTGTTTCCCTTTAAAGTCATCGACCCCTCCAAATGTTAATGGGTGAACAACTCATCAACGTTTAATCCCTTTGTGAAGATACGTGTGTTTGTTACAATTTTTGTAAGTCGTAGTCGCTAGTTATGCTTAGCAGTTGCTAGTCATGCTTAGTTAGTCCCTTAGTGGGGCAAGGGCCGGATGAAGAAAAGCATGTGTTTGCTAATCTGTTACCCTTGGGAATAAAGATTATCATCATCATCATCATCATCATCATCATACATCATCACATCATCTCTCTCTCTCTCTCCTCTTCCTCTCTCTCTCTCTCTCTCCTCTCTCTCTCTGTGAACATGGATCGGTGTGTATGCGTGTGTGCATGTGTGTGTGTGTGTGTGTGTGTGTGCGTGCGTGCGTGCGTGCGTGCGTGCGTGCGTGTGTGTGTGTGTGTATGTGTGTGTGTGAGGGGAAGAGAGAGAGAGAGAGAGAGAGAGAAGAGAGAGAGAGAGAGCATGCGCGTCTGTGCACAGTTTGTAAGTGTATGAACATGTGCACCAGGGATCATTCGAAAAGGCATTGATGTGTGTGTTGTGTGTGTGTGTGTGTGTGTGTGTGGGGTGTGTGTGTGTGTGTGTGTGTGTGTGTGTGCTGTGATGGAAAATGAATAATGGAAAGAGATGAGGAGAAGAAAAGGGCAAGTAGTTCGGGGAGCTGGGGAAGTAATAGAAGCTGGGATGATTGAGGGAAGTTAGAAACGATCACAAACCAGTCATTCAAATGATTTCCCATGTATATTGATGAGATGTTCATGAAATGCAAAGATAATTTTGACTGCCTTTGATAAACAAAAAGCCCATAGGATAAAATGCCAGCCGGGAGGAATCATAATTCCTTAAACATTTTTTTAAACCAGAAAGGCAAGCTGGGGAAAAAAACTATGTCAATGTTTTCTAGTGGAGAGGACCAAACTTCACAAAAAATATTGTTTCTATCTCAGAGTGAGAGGACATAACATAAAACCATGGTTTTATCCTGTTCTGGGCATAAATATACTCTTCCAGGAAAAATAAATAGTACTTTTTATGACGAACTCGCACATTAATCCATCAGTAAAATTCGAAACAAATGCTCTCCTATAAGAACTGAAATTCGGAAGCAGCTGCGGTGCACAAATCAAAATCCTAATTCATCCCTATCTGAACAAAATATACAGGTAGCTCGACCTGTAAAAGGGACATGTTATAAACGAAGAGACGTATTAAATGGCCTAGTTTCTGACTTGAATTATTTCCGTTAACAATCCGCTTACTCTGTCATAGAAACAAGATGCTTATTCTGCCATACAAACGAGACAACAGTTATCTTTTCCTATTACAAGCCACCACTAGTTTTGTTTCCACACCCCCATCGATCGCAACGTTATCTGATGAGAGGGGAACAAATCTTGTTCGGACTGTCAAGGGGCGACTATTTTTACACAGGGCGGCCAAACAGGGAAACGTCAGACATAATCGCCTTAGCGAAGACAGAGTGAAAGAGGGGTGTCAAAAAGGCAGCAGCTTTATGAAGTGGGAGGTTGTTAAACACGGGGTCTCCAGGGATTTGTCACCGCTGGTGTTACAACGTCATGAGTGGGAGGTTGTTAAACACGGAGTCTCTCTCTCCCCTCTCTCTCTCTCTCTCTCTCTCTCTCTCTCTCTCTCCCCTCTCTCTCCATACATACATACATACATACATACAAACATACATACATACATAGATATAAACACATACACATACTCCGGTCAACTGCTTGATCGCTTTGTATGACAGCAAACAATAGAACCGACTAGATGCATAAATGGATAGAACTTAAAATCATTGTTAGCAACAGTCAACTATCAACGAGGTGGTATCTATATCTACCCATATGTATGTGTATGTATGCATCTATATCTATATCTATCTATATAGAGGAGAGAGAGAAAAAGAGAGAGAGAGAAGAGGAGAGAGAAAAGAGAGAGAGGAGAGAGAGAGCAAGACAAGAGAAGACAAAATTCTTTATTTACGAGGATAATAGATAAGGGACTGACGTGTTGTTTACATCCAGTCCTCACCCTGAATAGGGACTACAACATGCAGTGAAATCCATTAATGTAAGAAAGCAAAGAAGAGAGAGGAGAGAGAGAGAGGAGAGAGAGAGAGAGAGAGAGAGAGAGAGAAAGAGAAAGAGAAAAGAGAGAAAAGAGAGAGAGAGAGAGAGAGAGAGAGAGAGAAGGAGTAAAAACAGGCAGTGGGACAAAATGCACGACCGTGGGTTTTTTTTTAACCACCAGATTGCCTGAAACTTGGCATGCTGACAGCAGACATATGCAGCTTTGGAAAACTGAACGTCAGAAAGGGACAATTTCTAATGCAAACAGGCGCACATCGCGCTGACAGAAGGCACCACAAGAACACGGCAGATATGATAACTAAAACACGCATCTACAAGGCAGATATGATAACTACACACGCATCTACAAGGCAGATGTGATAACTACACACGCATATACAAGGCAGATGTGATAACTACACACGCATCTACAAGGCAGATATGATAACATACACACGCATCTACAAGGCAGATGTGATAACTACACACGCATCTACAAGGCAGATATGATAACTACACACGCATCTAAAGGCAGATATGATAACTACACACGCACACTACAAGGCAGATGTGATAACTACACACAGCATCTACAAGGCAGATATGATAACTACACACGCATCTACAAGGCAGATGTGATAACTACACACGCATCACAAGGCAGATGTGATAACTACACACGCATCTACAAGGCAGATGTGATAACTACACACGCATCTACAAGGCAGATGTGATAACTACACACGCAAACTACAAGGCAGATATGTAACTACACACGCATCTACAAGGCAGATATGATAACTACACACGCATCTACAAGGCAAATATGATAACTAACACACATCTACAAGGCAGATATGATAACTAACATACGCACTACAGGATTGATAACTACAAAATCTACAAGGAGATATGATAACTACAAGCATCTACAGGAGATTGATAAAATACACACGCAATTCAAGGGAGATGTGAAACTACACACGCATCTAAAGGAGTTGTAACTACAAGATTAAAGGCGATTGATAATACACACGCATTTAAAGGAGATAGATAATAAACGCATCTACAGGCAAAGAAAA
>CM031601.1:91805521-91818021 GCA_018398815.1 Conus ventricosus | reverse complement strand
TACTGTCCTTTTGCACTACGTGCAGTACTCTACATACTTTCGTGTGTTTTGTTTTCTATTTCTTTCTTAGCACTACGTGGTAATAGCTCTACATGATGAAAATGTAGAACTGCTGCACTGGCAGCGCTGATTTTTGTATTGAACAGACTAGGCCCAGTACTCATCATCAATTAAATACCCATACTGTTTGGAGCGCAACGCCCGCCCACCTTGTTGAGAGAGAGAGAGGAGAGAGAGAGAGAGAGAGAGAGAGAGAGAGAGAGAGAGAGAGAGAGAGAAGAGAGTTCTTAG
Source organism: Conus ventricosus (assembly GCA_018398815.1). Classification (NCBI taxonomy): domain Eukaryota; kingdom Metazoa; phylum Mollusca; class Gastropoda; order Neogastropoda; family Conidae; genus Conus; species Conus ventricosus. The sequence goes on along the minus strand of CM031601.1, from coordinate 91,817,730 downwards.
ATTATCTCTTTCTCTCTCTGAATCTCTCTCTGTCTCCGCACTCTCCTCTCTCTCCTCCTCTCCCCTCTCTCTCTCTCTCTCTCTCTCTTCTCTCTCCTCTTTTTCTCTTCTTCTTCCCCCTCTATCTAATCTATCTATCTAATTATCTCTCTCTATTATCTCTTTCTTCTCTCTTCTCTGTCTCTTTGTCTTTCCTCTCTCCTCTCCACTCTCTCTCTTCCTCCTCTCTCTCTTCCTCTCTCTCTCTCTTCTCTCCTCTCTCTCTCTCTCTCTTTCTCGATTTTTTGTATTTTTGGTAATTTCAATTATCGTAATTTAATACAACTCGGAACTCTGAACATTTTTAATGTACTTTGGCCTTTGGCCAGGGGCCTTGGGCCCTAAAAGCGGAGGGGGGATGGAACTAGGGAAAAAAATGATTTACAAAAAATATATTTTGACGTACTAAACCATCCACATATACTCAGAGGACTCCGGAATTTTAACGTAACCCGTATAGCTATGGAAACCACGTGGGACTGACACATTAACTAAAGAACTGTAAATGAACAACAAATTTAAAGAGTAACAATGACTCCTGTCACCAAATACAGAGAAAAACAAAACAAAGCAAAGAAAAGGATCAATCAATCTTGTAAAATTTAAATGTATTCCGTCTCTTCTCTTGGGTTTAAAGCATAAAATATGAAAATTCCAACATATCTAGTCAGGATACAACTTAGATTCTGTAACAAGTAGACAATCCGGTCACGTACGATACGAGATCACGTACGGCACATGTGACGTACGACACAAGGTCACGAAAGGCACGAGGACACTATGGCACGAGGACACGTACGGCACGAAGGTCACGTACGGCACGATGTCACATACGACACGAGGTCACATAGGCACGAGGACACGTACGGCACGAGATCACGAGGCACGATGTCACATACGACACGAGGTCACGTAAAGGGACGAGGACACGTACGGGACGAAAATCACGTACGGCAAGATGTCACATACGACACGAGGGCACGTAGGCACGAGGACACCCCATGGCACGATGTTTACGTACGGCACGATGTGACGTACGACACGAGGTCACGTACGACACGAGGTCACGTATGGCCCGAGGAGGGCGGATAGCACCCAGGTCACGTACGGCACGATGTCACGTACGACCCCGGATGTCACGTACGACACGAAGTCACGTGGGCACGTACGCACGAGGTCACAAGCGACATGTGATCACAAACCACATGAGGTCACAAATGACCCGAGGTCACGCACGGCACGTGGTCACGTACGACACGAGGGCAAATACGGCACGGTAGGTAGGGGGTGAACATAGACCGGGGGAATCTGGAGGTGGGGGAACATAGACCTGGGGGAACATAGACAAGGGGGAAAATAGACCTGGGGGGAACTATGGCGCCTCCCTAATGGGGGCCTACTGACATTACCAGTAGTGTTTTTCGCTACACCATCCCCATACAAAAGGGCCGTTGTCACTATTTTCTTTCTTCTGCTGTAAGCAAACGGGCATAGCGATATGACACGTAGTTCTAGAGACGCGAACAGAATAGCTTTTTCGATACATGGGGCATTGTAATGAATAGACGCGTAGTCTTAAAGGGTCGTATGTTTACGACACGAGATCCCCTTGGTCGTAGGGCTAATAACTGGTAGTGCTTTTTGATACGTAGTGATTGCGCTACGCACCCGCTTTTTCGTCACAGAAAATCATGTCAACAAACCACATTTGTCTTGCTGTTTGTTATATACATATCTTGCTTTTTAATTAATTCATTGATCAAAAAAGTTGACGTTTGCGGTCATACATTTCCTAATGTCAGTCTGTGTAATGTCAGCTGTGAGCTCTCTCTCTCCCCCTCCCTCTCTCTCCCCTCTCTCTCTCTTCTTCTCTCTCTCTCATCTCTCTCTCTCCTTTTCTTTCTCTCTCTCTCTATCTCTTCCCCTCTCACTCCTCTCTCTCCCCCTCTCTCTCTCTTCTCTCTCCCCTCTCTCTCTCTCTCTTCTCTCTCTCACTCTCATCCCTCTTTTCTCTTCCTCTCTCCTCTCTCTCTCTCTCTCTCTCTCTCTCTCTTTGGTCACTGACTTTATTGATGCATTGTCACTAACTGATTGATGTCCTAATACTTTTGATTTATCGAAGCACTGTATCTGCTGGTAAATATGTGCCCTGCCCCGGTAACTGCTGATTATATGGAGGTTGTTGCTTTTAGTAAATTTTATAAATGTTTAGCATATTTATTTGGTAGTAAAATTAAGTTTTTTTCTCTCTCTACTCTCTCTCTCTCTCTCTCTCTCTCTCTCTCTCTCTCCTCTCTCTCTCTCTCTCTCTCTCTATAGGAGGATCGCTTATTGTATGTCTGTGTGTGCTGGGTTGTTTGTTTTTTTAAAATTAATTTCTTTATTTTTGTTTGTTTTTCAATTGCTTTGTTTCCCTTTAAAGTCATCGACCCCTCAAATGTTAATGGGTGAACAACTCATCAACGTTTAATGCCTTTGTGAAGATACGTGTGTTTGTTACAATTTTTGTAAGTCGTAGTCGCTAGTTATGCTTAGCAGTTGCTAGTCATGCTTAGTTAGTCCCTTAGTGGGGCAAGGGCCGGATGAAGAAAAGCATGTGTTTGCTAATCTGTTACCCTTGGGAATAAAGATTATCATCATCATCATCATCATCATCATCATCATCATCATCATCATCTCTCTCTCTCTCTCTCTCTCCTCTCTCTCTCCTCTCTCTCTCTCTCTCTCTCTCTGTGAACATGGATCGGTGTGTATGCGTGTGTGCATGTGTGTGTGTGTGTGTGTGTGTGTGCGTGCGTGCGTGCGTGCGTGCGTGCGTGCGTGTGTGTGTGTGTGTATGTGTGTGTGTGAGAGAGAGGAGAGAGAGAGAGAGAGAGAGAGAGAGAGAGAGCATGCGCGTCTGTGCACATGTTTGTAAGTGTATGAACATGTGCACCAGGGATCATTCGAAAAGGCATTGATTGTGTGTGTGTGTGTGTGTGTGTGTGTGTGTGTGTGTGTGTGTGTGTGTGTGTGTGTGTGTGTCTGTGATGGAAAATGAATAATGGAAAGAGATGAGGAGAAGCAAAGGCAAGTAGTTCGGGGAGCTGGGGAAGTAATAGAAGCTGGGATGATTGAGGGGAAGTTAGAAACGATCACAAACCAGTCATTCAAATGATTTCCATGTAATATTGATAGAGATGTTCATGAAATGCAAAGATAATTTTGACTGCCTTTGATAAACAAAAAGCCCATAGGATAAAATGCCAGCCAGAGGAATCATAATTCCTTAAACATTTTTTTTTAAACCAGAAAGGCAAGCTGGGGAAAAAAACTATGTCAATGTTTTCTAGTGGAGAGGACCAAACTTCACAAAAAATATTGTTTCTATCTCAGAGTGAGAGGACATAACATAAAACCATGGTTTTATCCTGTTCTGGGCATAAATATACTCTTCCAGGAAAAATAAATAGTACTTTTTATGACGAACTCGCACATTAATCCATCAGTAAAATTCGAAACAAATGCTCTCCTATAAGAAGCTGAAATTCGGAAGCAGCTGCGGTGCACAAATCAAAATCCTATTCATCCCTATCTGAACAAAATATACAGGTAGCTCGACCTGTAAAAGGGACATGTTATAAACGAAGAGACGTATTAAATGGCCTAGTTTCTGACTTGAATTATTTCCGTTAACAATCCGCTTACTCTGTCATAGAAACAAGATGCTTATTCTGCCATACAAACGAGACAACAGTTATCTTTTCCTATTACAAGCCACCACTAGTTTTGTTTCCACACCCCCATCGATCGCAACGTTATCTGATGAGAGGGGAGACAAATCTTGGTTCGGACTGTCAAGGGCGACTATTTTACACAGGCGGGCCAAACAGGAAGCGTCAGACATAATCGCCTTAGCGAAGACAGAGTGAAAGAGGGGTGTCAAAAAGGCAGCAGCTTTATGAAGTGGAGGTTGTTAAACACGGGTCTCCAGGATTTGTCACCGCTGGTGTTACAACGTCATGAAGTGGGAGGTTGTTAAACACGGAGTCCTCTCTCTCTCTCTCTTCTCTCCTCTCTCTCTCTCCTCTCTCTCTCTCTCTCTCTCCATACATACATACATACATACATACAAACATACATACATACATAGATATAAACACATACACATACTCCGGTCAACTGCTTGATCGCTTTGTATGACAGCAAACAATAGAACCGACTAGATGCATAAATGGATAGAACTTAAAATCATTGTTAGCAACAGTCAACTATCAACGAGGTGGTATCTATATCTACACCATATGTATGTGTATGTATGCATCTATATCTATATCTATCTATATATGGAGAGAGAGAGAGAGAGAGAAGAGAGAGAGAGAGAGAGAGAGAGAGAGAGAGAGAAAGAAGACAGACAAGAGAAGACAAAATTCTTTATTTACGAGGATAATAGATAAGCACTGACGTGTTGTTTACATCCAGTCCTCACCCTGAATAGGGACTACAACATGCAGTGAAATCCATTAATGTAAGAAAGCAAAGAAGAGAGAGAGAGAGAGAGAGAGAGAGAGAGAGAGAGAGAGAGAGAGAGAGAAAAGAGAGAGAGAGAGAGAGAGAGAGAGAGAGAGAGAGAGAGAGAGAGAGAGAGAGAGTAAAACAGGCAGTGGGACAAAATGCACGACCGTGGGTTTTTATTTTAACCACCAGATTGCCTGAAACTTGGCATGCTGACAGCAGACATATGCAGCTTGGAAAAACTGAACGTCAGAAAGGGACAATTTCTAATGCAAACAGGCGCACATCGCGCTGACAGAAGGCACCACAAGAACACGGCAGATATGATAACTACACACGCATCTACAAGGCAGATATGATAACTACACACGCATCTACAAGGCAGATGTGATAACTACACACGCATATACAAGGCAGATGTGATAACTACACACGCATCTACAAGGCAGATATGATAACTACACACGCATCTACAAGGCAGATGTGATAACTACACACGCATCTACAAGGCAGATATGATAACTACACACGCATCTACAAGGCAGATATGATAACTACACACGCATCTACAAGGCAGATGTGATAACTACACACGCATCTACAAGGCAGATATGATAACTACACACGCATCTACAAGGCAGATGTGATAACTACACACGCATCTACAAGGCAGATGTGATAACTACACACGCATCTACAAGGCAGATGTGATAACTACACACGCATCTACAAGGCAGATGTGATAACTACACACGCATCTACAAGGCAGATGTGATAACTACACACGCATCTACAAGGCAGATATGATAACTACACACGCATCTACAAGGCAGATATGATAACTACACACGCATCTACAAGGCAAATATGATAACTACACACCATCTACAAGGCAGATATGATAACTACACACACATCTACAAGGCAGATATGATAACTACATACGATCTACAAGCAGATATGATAACTAACACATCTACAAGGCAGATATGATAACTACAAGCATCTACAGCAGATGTGATAACTACACACGATCTGCAAGGCAGATGTGATAACTACACACGCATCTACAAGGCAGATATGATAACTACACACGCATCTACAAGGCAGATGTGATAAATACACACGCATCTACAAGGCAGATATGATAACTACACACGCATCTACAAGGCAGATATGATAACTACACACGCATCTACAAGGCAGATGTGATAACTACACACGCATCTACAAGGCAGATGTGATAACTACACACGCATCTACAAGGCAGATGTGATAACTACACACGCATCTACAAGGCAGATGTGATAACTACACACGCATCTACAAGGCAGATATGTTAACTACACACGCATCTACAAGGCAGGTGTGATAACTACACACGCATCTACAAGGCAGATGTGATAACTACACACGCATCTACAAGGCAGATATGATAACTACACACGCATCTACAAGGCAGATATGATAACTACACACGCATCTACAAGGCAAATATGATAACTACACGCGCATCTACAAGGCAGATATGATAACTACACACGCATCTACAAGGCAGATATGATAACTACACACGCATCTACAAGGCAGATATGATAACTACACACGCATCTACAAGGCAGATATGATAACTACACACGCATCTACAAGGCAAATATGATAACTACACACGCATCTACAAGGCAGATATGATAACTACACAGGCATCTACAAGGCAGATATGATAACTACACACGCATCTACAAGGCAGATATGATAACTACACACGCATCTACAAGGCAGATATGATAACTACACACGCATCTACAAGGCAGATATGATAACTACACACGCATCTACAAGGCAGATATGATAACTACACACGCATCTTAACAAAGCGGAAGAAGTCACACATCAAAACATTATTTTACAAAAATCTGCAGACCTGAAACGCTCCAACCTCTTTGGGTGTGAGAATAACATATTTCAATATAGCCAAGGCTAAATTTCGAAGAAATGAAAATCAGTTGGACGTTGAAAGACTTGTGCAGGGAAAGCAACTAGTGGAGCATGGATTGGATTGATGAAACGTGGATACAGACGGGTTTGTGACTGGAAGATCGCTGTGAAGAGTAGACTGTTTGTTCTCAGTGCGTCGCTATTATGCATGTTTGAGTTGGTTCGTTAGCTTGCAACAGTGAGTGCATATACAATAGATAGATATAGATAGATAGATAGATAGATAGATAGATAGATAGATAGATAGATAGATAGATAGATAGATAGATAGATGCATGCATGCATGCATGCATGCATACATACATACATACATACATACATACATACATACATACATACATACATACATACATACATTGACTGCTTGCTTGATTGAAAGTATGTTTGAACTCAGTTGTCATTAACTGGTTGGTAAAAGTCAGAAATAATCAAAATCAATGTTTGTATCCATTTGACTCATGGAGTTCACCTGGACACCCAGACTCCCAGATGGAATCGACAGGGGGTGACAATAAGGAACAGAAACAGCCTCTGGAATAGATCATTGCGTATGAAGATCAGGAAGTATTCTGCTTTTATCGAAGAAAAAAATTGAATAGAGGTGAAATAGCAAGGCCGCACCCCGATAATTTATAATTCCAAATAATCACCCTCCCAGTTGCATGATGAGCGTATAGGAAAATCTGAGAGAGTTTGTCAACCTCTGGTCCCGCTTGGGCAAAAGGCGTCCATTTGGTGTCCATTGATTGCCGTCGTTCTGCTGGAATAATTGCATCACTGTTTGTGTCCAGTGACAGTCGCCACGCTGCTCGCCTGCACCATGTGTCAGTTTCTGCCTGATAAAAAAATAATCTACGTCCAGGAATTTTGTGTTTGGTTGTTTGTTTTCTTTAATGTGTCTCTCCTGAGAGAAGCAGAGACGAAAGCAACTACATGAGCGACTGTCCATTTAAACGTTGAATTGTTTTACAGAAACGAAATCCGTAGTTGTAAACATTACACGCACACGCACACGCACACACACACACACATACACACGTGTACAATGATAAAGGAATTGGTAAATTCTCTTTCTTCTCCCATACTATCGAATTGTTCCAGATGCTTAAATAAATATACATGCAAGTCTGTGAGCCAATGTGCAAATGTTCATAGCCGTGGACTATCAAGTTGTTCGAGAAATAATATGACTTTCACTTAAAATTGTCATTTAAGATGACTCCAACGGGTTTTTCAAGGCTAAGGTCATCATCAGTTCTCTCTTATTTAGTCCACCTACAGCTTCCCTGTTGGACTGGAACAGGGTCTGCTTTCTTCAGAATCCATGTTACTTGAAAAAAGTCATTCATGGCGATTAAATCAAGGTATTCGGACATTGCTATGGCTGTTTCAAACATAAACAGTTCCGAGGAGGTATGTGTGTGTGTGTGTGTGCGTGCGTGCGTGCGTGCGTGCGTGCGTGCGTGCGTGCGTGCGTGTGTGTGTGTAAAAGAAATTCCTGGCCCCATGTTTGGAAAGCTATGATTATTCTGTGCCATAAGAGGTGTTTTTTTTTTGTGTGTGTTTTTTTTTAACCAGAATGAGTAGTTCCATCACTTTAATCTAAACCAGTCAGGAGATACTATACAGTTCACGGTGCATGAATATGACTATCGCTGTAGGATGCAGCATGTGGGTTTTCACCTCTGTAATAACTGAACAGTGTCCTGCTGTTTGGTAAATAAATGATGAAACAAACCACTCTGTAAGGTCACGCTTCTCCTCGCTTTTCATTGTGAAGACGTTTGGGTACAGGCACACAAAGTCACCCTCACAAACCTGGCTGATGTCAACTGTGTTTTCTCTCTCTCTCTCTCTCCTCTCTCTCTCTCTCCTCTCTCTCTCTCTCTCTCTCTCTCAAAAATTAAATATCGTGGATGATACATAACTACGCTTAATTGGAAATCTAATCCAACATTCGAGAGGTGCGTTTGTAATTTCAGATTCAATTTAATATTCTTCGAATCGGAAATTGAATAAACAGGAAACACGAATTTGAATGCAATTTCTCTGTATTAGGGGAGAACAAAAGAAAGTCGGAACAGATAGAAAAAGGACGGGAAGCGGAAAGATGAGAGTGGTTGTTGCCGATTAACTGAAAACCTAGTTCTTATTCAAGAAATACAATTTTAATTATTGGATCATTTCTATGATTGTTTGTTTTTTCTTTTTCTTTTTTGATTGGGGAGGCGGGGGGGGGGGGGGTACTTTTGGTGTATTTGTTTCAGATGTACTGATCTTATTTCATGTGTTAATCCTGAACATTTTCTGGTGTTGAAATAAGGCTTCTAAAGAAAATGTACATGAACATCAGTTGATGTTTGTCAACGTAATACAGAGACTTACTTAAAACTGTCATTTGCCTCATCATTTTTAAGCTGAATTTTAAAAAGCAATGTGTGTGTGTGTGTGTGTGTGTGTGTGTGTGTGTGTGTGTGTGTGTGTGTGTGTGTGTGTGTGTGTGTGTGTGTGGTGTCGTGCGTGCGTGCGTGCGTGCGTGCGTGCGCGCGCGTGCGTGCGTGCGTGCGTGCGTGCGTGCGTGCGTGCGTGCGTGCGTGCGTGTGTGTGTGTGTGCGCGCGTGCGCGCGTATATTAATATTGCCTAATGATTATTGTAGGAAAGGGAAGGGCGTGTTTTCTTTACAAAGACAGACCCATCATTTTTTATTTCTATTTTTAACTTCAGGCGTTAATTTTGTCAAGTGCCTCAATTGTAAACCAATCATTTAATTTTTTTTCCCGAGCTGTTCAGTCCTTAAGTTTGTAAAATTGCCAACAGTGAAGCACTGTATTTCCTTTTGTAGAACCGTTGTCGGATTTGAGAATAAATCTTAGCTCAAAAAACGTGCACAGAAAATTAAATGTACCGGACCATCACATTGAGAATGACTGTATGAGGTCTACATTTAGAGAGTGCTTCCCTTCTGTATCACTTCCTTCATCCGCATGTTGAGAAAGCGTGCTTTGTCGTCGTCGTCTTCGTCGTCGTCGTTGTTGTTGCTGTTGTTGTTATTTGTCTGTTGTTTCTTATACTTTCGGAATTCTAGAAAATTTTATGTTTGTCGTTAGCATCGTTTTATTACACTTCGTTTCTTTGCAAAGGAACTCTCCCCACAGGACTGACACAGCTCCACAACAAACTGCTCACGGATTCCCAGTCTGTTGATCGTCTGCTTTCTTGTGACAGGCGTGCCTCTTTACCCCTTCCTTCCTAATCGTTTCAGCCCTTGCTTTCCTTCCGCATTCCTTTGAACGGATTTCCTGCCTTTGGCAAGTTAAAAACAAGTCTTTGAAGCGAGCATTAAGGTGATTGGTAAGGAATCAATACAACGCTGGTTCCAGCGGGAACATCTGTGGTACCCTGACTCTCGACAGTGTGTCTGGCAATTCTTGGAGAGTTCCTTGAGGGAAGGGAGCGACATGGCCAGCGACAGCACAATGGGGCCGGGAAAAACAGGATATTTATATTTGAACAGTTGAATGACCGCGATTACAGGGTAAATGTGTGTGTGTGTGTGTGCGTGCGTGCGTGCGTGCGTGCGTGCGTGCGAGAGAGAGAGAGAGAGAGAGAAGAGAGAGAGAGAGAGAGAGGAGAGAAATTCAAATATCCCTGATGAAAACTGAATGCATTACAAACAAATCTCATGTCTTATGTGATCATAATTTTTACTCATGAGTTGTGCTCGTGTCTGAGGTGCGCAGAAAGATTCTCTCTCTCTCTCTCTCTCTCTCTCTCTCTCTCTCTCTCTCTCTCCTCTTTTCTCTCTCTCTCTCTGTTCAACATATTGCTAACGTTGTCAAACACGACTGATATTCATTCTGGTCAAAATAATGGAAAACTGTTGGATCAAGATTTTGACATGTGTGACTTGCTTGAAATATACTTTATATCCCTAGCTACAATCACTGTTTCATGGACAACTATTAGTTGACCACAGTCCAGAACTCCCTATTACTGCGGTGACACACTTTGATCTTAATTCCTTGCTTTTGGATCACTAAGCAGAGACCCAAAGATTGCTGGTCTAGCATGGTGATGCTATGCATCTTTGCAATATAGACCCTCGTTCTTACACATGTGTCTCCTCCCTATTTCACACCATTGTCTTTCAATGTCAGAATTTGCAGCTCATTGCTCACGGTGAAGAGAAACTGTTGATGATAATGATAATGATGATCATAACTATAGGTATAATAATGATAATAATAATAATGATAATTATAACAATAGTAGCAATAATGATAATGATGATGATGATAATAATAATAATAATGATAACAATGATGATAATAATAACAATAATGACAAATAACAGAGCATGTATCAAGCGCCTTGCCAAAGATTCTAGGCACTAAGAGTCCACACTCGCATGTACCCAACGTGCTGCCTACCTGGGTAGCGCCGACTGCAGAGCTGCCTGCTGGCGCTTCATTTAGTCGTTTCCCGTGTCATCCGGCCAATATTATTCAATACTCTTCTCTCAGTTTCCTTACTTCCTTCATTCTTTCCATTTCCCACGCAGGGTGCATGCTATGTGTAACGTGTCATCCACACCAACGGCCAAACTGGTCTTCTCTTCCAAAACCTGGTGATGGGATTTTACGTCTGTGCAAGATGTCATGCGTGCGTTTTACACACGGAACCTCGGTTTATAATCTCATTCGAAGAACTGTTTGGGAAACGGAGTCGGAACCAATGTAAACTCCGAGGGGAAATCCCCCTGTACCCAAGCGGCTCGGCGGAGATTCAAACCCACAACCCCAGGATCACCACGATTACGAGTCCGGCGCTCTACCAGCTGAGCTATTCTGGCCCCCGAATACTTTATCTCTGTTAGGTGCCTCGGTATAGGATCGTTACCGCCATTGTTGGGGATTTTGATTGCAGAAACACTACAGCAGAAACACCACAGCAGAAATGGTGGCTTTCGTTCTTTGTTTCTTTACCGCAATTGAAGCTTAATTTGTGGTGAACTTTCCATTAACATTTGCTGCTTTATTTGCGGTTAACTTCTATTAACATTAAAAATATTTTGTAGCTTTATTTGCGGTTAGCTTTCCATTTTCATTTGAAGCTTTATGTGTGGTTAGCTTTCCATTCCCATTTCTAGCTTTATTCAGCCATGTTCCTTTCCTCCACCCCCCCCCCCCTCACCTTCTTTCTCCTTTCTCTTTCTCATCTATTTCCCTCCCTCCTTTCTCTCCTTCTAAACAGTAACACCGTCTGATTGGTTGAAATGGTTTGAATGTCCACTCTGTTGTACTTCCATGAAGACACAGTTTGAATTTCCACTCTGTTGTACTTCCATGAAGACACAGTTTGAATGTCCACTCTGTTGTACTTCCATGAAGACACAGTTTGAATTTCCACTCTGTTGTACTTCCATGAAGACACAGTTTGAATTTCCACTCTGTTGGACTTCCATGAAGACACAGTGTAAATTTCCTCTCTGTTGGACTTCCATGAAGACACAGTGTGAATTTCCACTCTGTTGGACTTCCATGAAGACACAGTTTGAATTTCCACTCTGTTGGACTTCCATGAAGACACAGTTTGAATTTCCACTCTGTTGTGCTTCAATGAAGACAGTTTTCAGATTGTTAGTTTGTTTCTCCTCCACTTCTCTTTCCATTATTCA
>CM031601.1:91780521-91803021 GCA_018398815.1 Conus ventricosus | reverse complement strand
ACATGTACAATCATTATCAGCAGCAACAGCAGCAGCGGTATTGTTATGAAAATCCTCAGTTTATTATCATAGTCTTAGAATCATTGGTATGGTCTGGAACATCTTCACTGCTATCATTGTTTTTGTTCTGCTGCTTTGCAGGCATTTCCCGCTCTCCCACTCCTTAAGACATGCTCTCCAGCAAGCGTGTGAGCACGGTGCTGGGGATAGGGGATGGGGAGGGGTGAGGGAGGAACATAGTCAGACGTGCGTGCCCGCATTTTCGTGTGTGCCTACGCCCGCCCGCACGCAAACGCACGCACGCACGCACGCACACACGCACGCACACACGCACACACACACACACACAGATAGAGACAGACAGACAGACGGAGATGGGATGAGTGACCACTTTCAAAGGACGTGCGAAGACAGAGGTGCGCACAATAGGCTGTGTCAACGGATCGCCTAGTGGGAATACAGGTGCGCACAATAGGCTGTGTCAACGGATCGCCTAGTGGGAAGACAGAGGTGCGCACAATCGGCTGTGTCAACGGATCGCCTAGTGGGAAGACAGAGGTGCGCACAAAAGGCTGTGTCAATAGATCGCCTAGTGGGAAGACAGAGGTGCGCACAATAGGCTGTGTCAACGGATCGCCTAGTGGGAAGACAGAGGTGCGCACAAAAGGCTGTTTCAATAGATCGCCTAATGGGAAGACAGAGGTGCGCACAATAGGCTGTGTCAACGGATCGCCTAGTGGGAAGACAGGTGGGCACAATAGGCTGTGTCAACGGATCGTCTAGTGGGAAGACAGAGGTGCGCACAATAGGCTGTGTCAACGGATCGCCTTGTGGGAAGACAGAGGTGCGCACAATAGGCTGTGTCAACGGATCGCCTAGTGGGAAGACAGGTGCGCACAATAGGCTGTGTCAACGGATCGCCTAGTGGGAAGACAGAGGTGCGCACAATAGGCTGTGTCACAGGATCGCCTAGTGGGAAGAGAGGTGCGCACAATAGGCTGTGTAAATAGATCGCCTAGTGGGAAGACAGAGGTGCGCACAATAGGCTGTGTAAATATATCGCCTAGTGGGAAGACAGAGGTGCGCACAATAGGCTGTGTCAATAGATCGCCTAGTGGGAAGACAGGTGCGCACAATAGGCTGTGTCAACGGATAGCCTAGTGGGAAGACAGGTGCGCACAATAGGCTGTGTCAACGGATCGCCTTGTGGGAAGACAGAGGTGCGCACAATCGGCTGTGTCAACGGATCGCCTAGTGGGAAGACAGGTGCGCACAATAGGCTGTGTCAATAGATCGCCTAGTGGGAAGACAGGTGCGCACAATAGGCTGTGTCAACGGATCGCCTAGTGGAAAGACAGAGGTGCGCACAATAGGCTGTGTCAATAGATCGCCTAGTGGGAAGACAGAGGTGCGCACAATAGGCTGTGTCAACGGATCGCCTAGTGGGAAGACAGGTGCGCACAATAGGCTGTGTCAACGGATCGCCAAGTGGGAAGACAGGTGCACACAATAGGCTGTGTCAACAGATCGCCTAGTGGGAAGACAGAGGTGCGCACAATAGGCTGTGTCAACGGATCGCCTAGTGGGAATACAGGTGGGCACAATAGGCTGTGTCAATAGATCGCCTAGTGGGAAGACAGGTGCGCACAATAGGCTGTGTCAATAGATCGCCTAGTGGGAAGACAGAGGTGCGCACAATAGGCTGTGTCAATAGATCGCCTAGTGGGAAGACAGAGGTGCGCACAATAGGCTGTGTCAATAGATCACCTGGTGGGAAGACAGGTGCGCACAATAGGCTATGTCAACGGATCGCCTAGTGGGAAGACAGAGGTGCGCACAATAGGCTGTGTCAACGGATCGCCTAGTGGGAAGACAGAGGTGCGCACAATAGGCTGTGTCAACGGATCGCCTAGTGGGAATACAGGTGCGCACAATAGGCGGTGTCAATAGATCGCCTAGTGGGAAGACAGGTGCGCACAATAGGCTGTGTCAATAGATCGCCTAGTGGGAAGACAGAGGTGCGCACAATAGGCTGTGTCAACGGATCGTCTAATCGGAAGACAGGTGCGCACAATAGGCTGTGTCAATAGATCGCCTAGTGCGAAGACAGAGATGCGCACAATAGGCTGTGTCAATAGATCGCCTAGTGGGAAGACAGGTGCGCACAATAGGCTGTGTCAACGGATCGCCTAGTGGGAAGACAGAGGTGCGCACAATAGGCTGTGTCAACGGATCGCCTAATGGGAAGACAGGTGCGCACAATAGGCTGTGTTAACGGATCGCCTAGTCGGAAGACAGGTGCGCACAATAGGCTGTGTCAACGGATCGCCTAGTGGGAAGACAGGTGCGCACAATAGGCTGTGTCAACGGATCGCCTAGTGGGAAGACAGGTGCGCACAAAAGGCTGTGTCAACGGATCGCCTAGTGGGAAGACAGGTGCGCACAATAGGCTGTGTCAATTTGATCGCCTAGTGGGAAGACAGGTGCGCACAAAAGGCTGTGTCAATAGATCGCCTTGTGGGAAGACAGGTGCGTACAATAGGCTGTGTCAATAGATCGCTTAGTGGGAAGACAGGTGCGCACAATAGGCTGTGTCAACAGATCGCCTAGTGGGAAGACAGAGGTGCGCACAATAGGCTGTGTCAACAGATCGCCTATTGGGAAGACAGAGGTGCGCACAATAGGCTGTGTCAACAGATCGCCTAGTGGGAAGACAGAGGTGCGCACAATAGGCTGTGTCGATAGATCGCCTAAACCGAAAATTCAAACTGTGAAAAAGGAAGGAGATGACAGAGAGGAGGGAGACTGGAAAAAGGCGGGGGTGGGAGGGGGGAGGATCTGATGACAAAAGAGGGAGACTGGAAAAAGGCGGGGGTGGCAGGGGGGAGGATCTGATGACAAAAGAGGGAGACGGGATAAAGGCGGGGGTGGCAGGGGGAGGATCTGATGACAAAAGAGGGAGACGGGATAAAGGCGGGGGTGGCAGGGGGGAGGATCTGATGACAAAGGAGGGAGACTGGGAAAAGGCGGGAGTAGGAGGGGGAGGGGCAGAAAAGAAGAGAGGTAGGAACGTAACTGCAGAGGGGTGGGGGAGGGAAGGGGGGATTTGGGTGATGAAGAAAGGGGACTTATCCAACCAATGACGTCTTTTCTGCATCGAAACCATTGGACACAAGGATTCTTTTGTTTGTCTTTTCTTTCTGTGACGCTTTTCTTTTTGTTATTGTAAATAAGAAGCAGGGAGAGGTATGGAGGAACTCATAGCGCGTTTCGTTTCCTGCTCTTAACTGGTTCCAAGGGAAGACTAGCATAGCAGCAGACGAACGTAGGCAGAGCGGAAGTGCGCGTTTGTGGCGAGGAGGAGGAATGGTAGGTTGTATTTGGGGAGGGAGGTGGGGGGAGGTAAGCATTTTCCTAAGACCTATGCATAGATGACTGTCCTAGGCTCACTCGTTGGTTCGCATTCGGAACGACTATGAAAGCACCACCGCCACCACAAACCAAAACACAGCGAAGGAAAGGACTCTCTCCCAACACACCAACGTCATCGGAACCGCCAGCTCACAGCTGTACTAAGAGAGACAACCCAAGATACGAGCCATTTGCTTCCAGTACCTAGTTCTCTCCCTTCTCACAGACAGTAGTGGTCTGGACAACTGCATCTTTCCTGATGCTCCGAAAGTGGAATGAACGCATATCGATGTACAGGAGCAGAAGCGATCGTGTGTGAACGTAGATTCGCCGATTTCGCCTCTAAGTACATGCGTGTTTCAAGCGTGCGCTCTCGAGTGCACATACACCTGAAGAGTAGAAGGGGAAGCATACTTGTATTTCATACGAAGTCGTTAACCCACGGCGATGGTAAGTTAACCGTTATCTATTGCTTCACGAGTCCGAGTTCATATGCTACCAGATACAGTGACTCGAATTGAAAAGGTTCCTGTCATAATAATCATCCCCATCATCATAATGATAACTAAGTGAAATTATTATTATTAGTAGTATCATTATTATTATCATTATTATCATTATTATTATCGTCATTACCATTATCTTTATCCTTATTATTATCATCATCATCATTATTATAGTTATTATTATTATTATTACTATTATTATTATTATTATTATTATTATTATTATCACCATTATTATTATACCATGACAGGTTGAAGTCTTGACACATAAACCCTGTTATCAAAGCTGAACCACTTAGTGCCAATGATAGAATCACTAAGCTTCTGAGTAAAACACTGTGCTATTATAGCTGACAAAAATGCTACTAGTAATGATGGTGAAAAATGGCATTTACGAAACCGGTACAGGCCAGTAAAAAGGGACTTCCAGTATCAATTCACAAATGTTTCCTTTAAATCACGTGGCGTCACATTCAATAAACAACTGACTTCCAGTATCAATTCACAAATGTTTCCTTTAAATCACGTGGCGTCACATTCAATAAACAACTGACTTCCAGTATCAATTCATAAATGTTTCCTTTAAATCACGTGGCTTCACATTCAATAAACACTACAGCGTGGCCGGGGTTGCGATATGTTTTTTATGCTCCTGTGACCAGTATCAGACGTATCCTAATTTTTGTGTTTTAAAGCCACAGTTTGTGACCTGGGCTCTCAAAACGTGTGCCCTGATCGAGACTTAGACAGACCCGACTTCAATGCCAAGCAAGGTGTCTTAAAGAACCGTCGAACACACACTGATGTTCCACATTTGAGCGTCGACTCACTAATGAGCAGTAGCAGTGGCGTGAATGGGGCTGGTGGGAGTGTGTAGCAGAAAGAAACGATGAGGAAGCAGGAGAAAGAGGAGAATGACGGAAAAGTGATGAGGAAGCAGGAGAAAGAGGAGAATGACGGAAAAGCGATGAGGAAGCAGGAGAAAGAGGAGAACGACGGAAAAGCGATGAGGAAAGCAGGAGAAAGAGGAGGATGACGGAAAAGCGATGAGGAAGCAGGAGAAAGAGGAGGATGACGGAAAAGCGACGAGGAAGCAGGAGAAAGAGGATGACGGAAAAGCGATGAGGAAGCAGGAGAAAGGAGGATGACGGAAAAGCGATGAGGAAGCAGGAGAAAGAGGAGGATGACGGGAAGAAACGATGAGGAAGCAGGAGAAAGAGGAGGATGACGGAAAAGCGATGAGGAAGCAGGAGAAAGAGGAGGATGACGGAAAAAGCGATGAGGAAGCAGGAGAAAGAGGAGGATGACGGAAAAGCGATGAGGAAGCAGGAGAAAGAGGAGAATGACGGAAAAGCGATGAGGAAGCAGGAGAAAGAAGAGGATGACGGAAAAGCGATGAGGAAGCAGGAGAAAGAGGAGGATGACGGAAAAGCGATGAGGAAGCAGGAGAAAGAGGAGGATGACGGAAAAGCGATGAGGAAGCAGGAGAAAGAGGATGACGGAAAAAGCGATGAGGAAGCAGGAGAAAGAGGAGAATGACGGAAAAGCGATGAGGAAGCAGGAGAAAGAGGAGAATGACGGAAAAGCGATGAGGAAGCAGGAGAAAGAGGAGGATGACGGAAAAGCGATGAGGAAGCAGGAGAAAGAGGAGGATGACGGAAAAGCGATGAGGGAAGCAGGAGAAAGAGGAGGATGACGGAGAAGCGATGAGGAAGCAGGAGAAACAGGAGAATGACGGAGATTGTTCACAGGGCTCATCAGTTCCGTTCACTGAACGAATATGAGTACTGTTCATTGCTGGAACTTCAGTAGATAGTAGTGCTGGTGGTTTCAATTATGACATGCGCAGTGGTAGGAGTAGTAGTTGTAGTAGTAGTAATAGTAGTAGTAGCAGTAACAGCAGTAGTGGTGGTGGTGGTAATAGTAGTAGTAGTAGTAGTAATAGTAGTAGTAATAGTAGTAGTGGTAGTTGTAGTAGTAGTAGTGGTGGTGGTGGTGGTAATAGTAGTAGTAGTAGTAATAGTAGTGGTAGTTGTAGTAGTAGTAGTGGTGGTGGTGGTGGTGGTGGCACTGGCAGATGCAGAAGCAGCTGAAAAAGTAACAGCTGTATTAGTATCAACACCACCAGTAGTGGCAGCGGGATCAGTGACGTCAGCAGCAGAGTGTACATTCTGCGGTGCACGGTCAATGCTGCCAATGATTTGCCGCCAATCTGGACACCGACTCGCCCTGTTCTTTTATCTACGATCCAAGGAACTTTTACCCTTGGTTGTCTAGTGGGCTGCAACAGATTGTGCAACGACACGCTCAAACCTTTCCATCCAGTTCACTTCACGTAACACATCTGTTCTGTATTCATTTATTCTTTTTTTTCTTCTTTCCTTTCAGTCATGCATCTACTACTGTGTATGAGAATTCCATTCTTTAATCCATTACTGTCACGACTCCATGTTTAGTCACTCGTGTCCTCCTCTCTCATCGTTGAAGCTTTGGCTAGACGACAGAGGGGGAAAGATCAAGGATTCTACTCTGCAATTATCATGAGAAACTGAAATTTTAGACACGACGTATATTTGTTCAAGCACGTTTCTGTTGACTATATAAGGACATTTTTCATTCCCTGTTTTTGAATCAATCATTGTCGTACCGACTGTAAAAAATCAGTATCTTAGAATATAATGTGCGTGTACTTATGACAATGGTACTCCAAACGAAATGCATACATTGCTACCAAATCCATCAAAACTTACACAAATAAACAAACGTTACACCACATACAAACACACTCGCGCGCGCGCGCGCATGCCCCCCCCCCCCCCCCCCCCCCCCCCCTAAGTACTGCTTATACCGATTTAAAGCAGGTAGCATTAAAATAAGAAACAAATCACCATGCCAATGGGTATAGAGTGTGGAGTTTTCTTTAACACGTTTACCAAATCAAATTCCCTTGTAGTTTTTCTGTGAAGATAGTTCGCTTTGATTAATTCTGTAATAAAATAGAACTTTCGGGATAAAAGAAAATATTGATGCCACACCTGTATGCTGTTACTGTTGAATATTTGTGACTACTCTCAGGCAAAATAAGAGTCGGAACTTTCACTGTGAGAGAGGTGAAAATAATCCTCGTGCGACTCGCACATTTCTGTTGCATTTCGCAGGCGGCAATTCCTGTAGTCTGCACATTCCGTCCTGGGAATACTGCGTCACTAGCAGGTGTTCCGCTTCTCCGCCCTGCATTAATTGGAAGCACGGTTTATTGTTCTGCTTCTCCGCCCAGCACTAATTGGAAACACGGTTTATTGTTCCGCTTCTCCGCCCAGCATAATTGGAAACACGGTTTATTGTTCCGCTTCTCCGCCCAGCAGTAATTGGAAACACGGTTTATTGTTCCGCTTCTCCGCCCAGCACTAATTGGAAACACGGTTTATTGTTCCGCTTCTCCGCCCAGCATTAATTGGAAACACGGTTTATTGTTCCGCTTCTCCGCCCAGCATTAATTGGAAACGGTTTATTGTTCCGCTTCTCCGCCCAGCATTAATTAGAAGCACGGTTTATTGTTCCACTTCTCCGCCCAGCATTCATTGGAAGCACGGTTTATTGTTCCGCTTCTCCGCCCAGCAGTAATTGGAAACACGGTTTATTGTTCCGCTTCTCCGCCCAGCATTAATTGGAAGCACGGTTTATTGTTCCGCTTCTCCGCCCAGCATTAATTGGAAGCACGGTTTATTGTTCCGCTTCTCCGCCCAGCATTAATTGGAAGCACGGTTTATTGTTCCGCTTCTCCGCCCAGCACTAATTGGAAACACGGTTTATTGTTCCGCTTCTCCGCCCAGCATTAACTGGAAACACCATTTATTGTTCCGCTTCTTCGCCCAGCATTAATTGGAAGCACGGTTTATTGTTCCTGCTTCTCCGCCCAGCATTAATTGGAAGCACGGTTTATTGTTCCGCTTCTCCGCCCAGCACTAATTGGAAACATGGTTTATTGTTCCGCTTCTCCGCCCAGCACTAATTGGAAACATGGTTTATTGTTCCGCTTCTCCACCCAGCAGTAATTGGAAGCACGGTTTATTGTTCCGCTTCTCCGCCCAGCATTAATTGGAAGCACGGTTTATTGTTCCGCTTCTCCGCCCAGCAGTAAATGGAAGCACGGTTTATTGTTCCGCTTCTCCGCCCAGCAGTAAATGGAAGCACGGTTTACTACTTGCTGTGGTCGTCTTCAGTTCCATACTGACATAACCCAGGACACAAGACATTACACATGGAGCAACAACAGTCTTTCCGATCTGAATCATGTTTTGGGGCTGCTCTTCCCCTGATCATTGTGGGCGCACACCACTGCAGTCAACAATGATAAGGTATCGTCCCAAAACACCTGTTCCTCTCTCTGGACAATTCTCTGTGCTATGTTCCTCTCTCTGGACAATTCTCTGTGCTCTAGCGTCGGCTGACTGGCTGGTGGACCGCCAGGCGTCCAGAGCAGAAAGGTTTGATGGCCGTCTTCTCCAGGACACTGGATCCGCCAGGTTTGCTGGTGGTTGGAGAACATGCCTGTATCTACTGAGTGTCCTGTCGATCTGCCAGCTTTGCTGTTGGTTGGAGAACATGCCTTATCTGCAGTGTCCTGTCGATCCGCCAGCTTTGCTGTTGGTTGGAGAACATGTCTGTATCTGCAGTGTCCTGTCGATCCGCCAGCTTTGCTGTTGGTTGGAGAACATGTCTGTATCTGTAGTGTCCTGTCGATCCGCCAGCTTTACTGTTGGTTGGAGAACATGCCTGTATCTGCAGTGTCCTGTCGATCCGCCAGCTTTGCTGTTGGTTGGAGAACATGCCTGTATCTGCAGTGTCCTGTCATCTGCAGTGTCCTGTCGATCCGCCAGCTTTGCTGTTGGTTGGAGAACATGCCTTATCTGCAGTGTCCTGTCGATCCGCCAGCTTTGCTGTTGGTTGGAGAACATGTCTGTATCAACTGAGTGTCCTATCGATCCGCCAGCTTTGCTGTTGGTTGGAGAACATGCCTGTATCTACTGAGTGTCATGTCGATCCGCCAGCTTTGCTGTTGGTTGGAGAACATGCCTGTATCTACTGAGTGTCCTGTCGATCCGCCAGCTTTGCTGTTGGTTGGAGAACATGTCTGTATCTGTAGTGTCCTGTCGATCCGCCAGCTTTGCTGTTTGTTGGATAACATGCCTTATCTGCAGTGTCCTGTCGATCCGCCAGCTTTGCTGTTGGTTGGAGAACATGCCTGTATCTGCAGTGTCCTGTCGATCCGCCAGCTTTGCTGTTGGTTGGAGAACATGTATCTGCAGTGTCCTGTCGGAACCGGGTAAGTCGTCCGAACGACGGAAGAACCAGGAGCAGTGGGGAGGATGACAACGTCGAATCCGTTGCTCAATGTATGTGTGTGGTGGTGGGTGGGGGGGGGGGGGGGGGGGGGCTATCGGGAGACGGGAGTTCTGGAGGGGGTGGGATGTGCGAAACATATGATGATGTGGGTAGTAGGAGGGGAGGATATGTGTGGCTTCCTCATCTATCATCCACAGCTGTCCTGATCGTTGGGTTGCTGCTGATGCCGTCAATGCCTACAGTCGTAGCAGCTCTGTGAAATAGCCATTGTCGTCACATGATTGTTGTTAATTGTGGTAGCTATCAGGGCATTGCCGTCACATGCTTTTTGTTAATAGTGGTAAATAACAGGGCATTGTGGTCACACGAGGTTTTTTCCATTGTGGTAACCATCAGGAACTTTGCTTGTGGTAACTATCAGGACATTTTGCTTTGTGGTAACTATCAGGACATTTGCTTTGGGGTAACTATTAGGACATTTGCTTTGGGGTAACTATCAGGACATTTCTTTGTGATAACTATCGGGACGTTTGCTTTGTGGTAACTATCAGGACATTTGCTTTGGGGTAACTATCAGGACATTTACTTTGGGGTACCTATCAGAACATTTGCTTTGGGGTAACTATCAGGACATTTAACTATCAGGACATTCGCTTTGTGGTAACTATCAGGACATTTAACAAATCAGGACATTCGCTTTGTGGTAACTATCAGGACATTTAACTATCAGGACATTCGTTTTGTGGTAACTATCAGGACATGTAACTATCAGGACATTCGTTTTGTGGTTACTATCAGGACATGTAACTATCAGGACATTCGCTTTGGGGTAACTATCGAGGACATTCGCTTTGTGGTAACTCAGGACATGTAACTATCAGGACCATTCGCTTTGTGGTAACTCAGGACATGTAACTATCAGGGCATTCGCTTTGTGGTAACTCAGGACATGTAACTATCAGGACATTCGCTTTGTGGTAACATCAGGACATTCCCTCTGTGGTAACTCAGGACTTTGTAACTATCAGGACATGTAACTATCAGGACATTCCCTCTGTGGTAACTCAGGACATGTAACTATCAGGACATGTAACTATCAGGACATTCCCTCTGTGGTAACTCAGGACATGTAACTATCAGGACGTTTTAACTATCAGGACATTTGCTTTGTGGTAACTATCAGGACATTTGCTTTGTGGTAACTATCAGGACATTCGCTTTGTGGTAACTATCAGGACATTCGCTTTGTGGTAACTCAGGACATGTAACTATCAGGACATTCGCTTTGTGGTAACTATCAGGACATTCGCTTTGTGGTAACTCAGGACATGTAACTATCAGGACATTCGCTTTGTGGTAACTATCAGGACATTTGCTTTGTGGTAACTCAGGACATGTAACTATCAGGACATTCGCTTTGTGGTAACTCAGGACATGTAACTATCAGGACATTCGCTTTGTGGTAACTATTCAGGACATTCGCTTTGTGGTACCTCAGGACATGTAAACTATCAGGACATTCGCTTTGTGGTAACTCAGGACATGTAACTATCAGGACATTTGCTTTGTGGTAACTATCAGGACATTCGCTTTGTGGTAAACCATCAGGACATTCGCTTTGTGGTAACTATCAGGACATGTAACTATCAGGACATTTTCTTTGTGGTAACTATCAGGATATTTAACTATCAGGACATTCGCTTTGTGGTAACTCAGGACATGTAACTATCAGGACATTTGATTTGTGGTAACGATTCAGAACATTTAACTATCAGGACATTCGCTTTGTTGTAACTATCAGGAACATTCGCTTTGTGGTAACTCAGGACATGTAACTATCAGGACATGTAACTATCAGGACATTCGCTTTGTGGTAACTATCAGGACATTTGCTTTGTGGTAACTATCAGGACATTCCCTTTGTGGTAACTCAGGACATGTAACTATCAGGACATGTAACTATCAGGACATTCGCTTTGTGGTAACTATCATGATATTGCTTTGTGGTAACTATCAGGACATTTGCTTTGTGGTAACATCAGGACATTTGCTTTGTGGTAACTATCAGGACAGTCGCTTTGTGGCAACTATCAGGACATTTGCTTTGTGGTAACTATCAGGACATTTAACTATCAGGACATTTGCTTTGCGGTAACTATCAGGACATTCGCTTTGTTGTAACTATCAGGACATTCGCTTTGTGGAAACTCAGGACATGTAACTATCAGGACATGTAACTATCAGGACATTCGCTTTGTGGTAACTATCAGGACATTTGCTTTGTGGTAACTATCAGGACATTCCCTTTGTGGTAACTCAGGACATGTAACTATCAGACATGTAATATCAGGACATTCGCTTTGTGGTAACTATCATGATATTTGCTTTGTGGTAACTATCAGGACATTTGCTTTGTGGTAACTATCAGGACATTTGCTTTGTGGTAACTATCAGGACAGTCGCTTTGTGGCAACTATCAGGACATTTGCTTTGTGGTAACTATCAGGACATTTAACTTCAGGACATTTGCTTTGCGGTAACTATCAGGACATTTGCTTTGTGGTAACTATCAGGACATTTGCTTTGTGGTAACTATCAGGACATTCGCTTTGTGGTAACTATCAGGACATTTAACTATCAGGACATTTGCTTTTTCAGGGTCCAGTCAAAGGTTTGAGCGGGCAATGAGGAAGGTCAGAAGTCATGGTGAGGTGGGGATGAGGAAGGTCAGAAGTCATGGTGAGGTGGGGATGAGGAGGGTCAGAAGTCATGGTGAGGTGGGGATGAGGAAGGTCAGAAGTCATGGTGAGGTAGAGATTAGGAAGGTCAGAAGTCATGGTGAGGTGGGGATGAGGAAGGTCAAAAAGTCATGGTGAGGTGGAGATGAGGAAGGTCAGAAGTCATGTTGGGGTGGGGATGAGGAAGGTCAGAAGTCATAGTGGGGTAGAGATGAGGAAGGTCAGAAGTCATGCTGAGGTAGAGATGAGGAAGGTCAGAAGTCACGGTGAAGTGGGGATGAGAAAGGTCAGAAGTCATTTTGAGGTGGGGATGAGGAAGGTCAGAAGTCATGGTGAGGTGGGGATGAGGAAGGTCAGAAGTCATGGTGTGGTGGAGATGAAGGTCAGAAGTCATAGTGAGGTATAGATGACGAAGGTCAGAAGTCATCGTGAGGTAGAGATGAGGAAGGTCAGAAGTCACGGTGAAGTGGGGATAGAAAGGTCAGAAGTCATGTTGAGGTGGGGATGAGGAAGGTCAGAAGTCATGGTGTGGTGGGTATGAGGAAGGTCAGAATTTCATGGTGAGGTGGGGATGAGGAAGGTCAAGTCATGGTGGGTGGGGATGAAGAAGGTCAGAAGTCACGGTGAAGTGGGGATGAGAAAGGTCAGAAGTCATGTTGAGGTGGGGATGAGGAAGGTCAGAAGTCATGGTGCGGCGGAGATGAGGAAGGTCAGAAGTCACAGTGAGGTGGGGATGAGGAAGGTCAGAAGTCATGTTGAGGTGGGGATGAAGAAGGTCAGAAGTCATGTTGAGGTGGGCATGAGGAAGGTCAGAAGTCACGTTGAAGTGGGGATGAGGAAGGTCAGAAGTCACGGTGAGGCGGAGATGAGGAAGGTCAGAAGTCATGTTGAGGTGGGGATGAGGAAGTCAGAAGTCACAGTTGAGGTGGGGATGAGGAAGGTCAGAAGTCATGGTGAGGTGGGGATGAGGAAGGTCAGAAGTCACGGTGAGGTGGGGATGAGGAAGGTCAGAAGTCATGGTGAGGTGGGGATGAGGAAGGCCAGAAGTCATGGTGGGGTGGGATGCTATTGGAACAAGAGATGCAGGTTTGGTTGGTTGTATTGTAACTTATAGTCTCCTGTAGTGTGTCCGGCATTCGTTGTCTCGTCTATGACACGTTGGTTGTATTGTAGCTTATAGTCTCCTGTAGTGTGTCCGGCATTCGTTGTCTCGTCTATGGCACGATCAATGACTTTTGTTCACACTGTATTGGTCTCATAAACTTTGCCATGGCACTTTTTTTCCAATCAGGAAATGATTAAGTAATGACTTTATGGATGCCAAACATCGTCCGTTTACAGTTATTCTATTTGCATCATCCTGGTAGGAGTTTTGCAAAATGTGGGATGCATACCTTTACCTTCTTTGTGGTCCGTTATTCGAGTCTGGTGTCTCAGGCGTTGGCAATATTGACCTCAGCAATCTGGGATCTGGGACTGTCAGAAGAGGGGGGAGACAGAGAACTGAACATCTGGTATGACGATGGTCCGGGACCCAGGAAAGGCCAAGGCGGGAATTCTGAGAGGTTGTCCCGGAAGCTCATGGAAACCAAGGATTAGAACTGAGGATAGAGGTGAAAATGACATTCTGGAATATCTCACGTCTCGGAATGGAATCTTGTAGAGACCTCGGACAGAGCCGCTGTGGTGACTGGGTTCATCCTGTTGTGGAGACAGGCGATAGGGGGCATCATGGTGTGGTGACAGGTGATAGGGGGCTATCATGGGTGGTGACAGGTGATAGGGGCTAGCTATCATGGTGTGGTGACAGGTGATAGGGGGCATCATGGGTGTGATGATTGGGGCATGGGGGCTATCATGGTGTGGTGACAGGTGATTAGGGGGCTATCATGGGGGTGGTTGGGCAGGTGATAGGGGCATCATGGTGTGATGATTGGGGCATTTGGGGGCTATCATGGTGTGGTGACAGGTGATAGGGGGCTATCATGGTGTGGCGACAGGGTATAGGGAGCTATCATGGTGTGGCGACAGGTGATAGGGGGCTATCATGGTGTGGTGACAGGTAGGGGGTATCATGGTGTGGTGACAGGTGATAGAGGGCTATCATGGTGTGGTGACAGGTGATAGGGGGCTATCATGGTGTGTGACAGGTGATAGAGGGCTATCATTGTGTTTGGGGACAGGTTGATAGGGGGCTATCATGGTGTGATGACAGGTGATAGGGGGCTATCATGGTGTGGTGACAGGCGATAGGGGGCTATCATGGTGTGGTGACAGGTGATAGGGGGCTATCATAGTGTGGTCACAGGTGATAGGGGCTTATTCATGGTGTGGTGACAGGTGATAGAGAGCTATCATGGTGTGGTGACAGGTGATAGGGGGCTATCATGGTGTGGTGACAGGGGGCTATCATGGTGTGGTGACAGGTGATAGGGGGCTATCATGGTGTGACTGATTTGGGATGGGGGCTATCAACCTTCAGTGGACATGGGGGCTATCAAACTTCAGTGACAGGGGGCTATCAACCTTCAGTGACAGGGGGGCTATCAATCTTCAGTGACAGGGGGGCTATCAATCTTCAGTGACATGGGGGCTATCAACCTTCAGTGACAGGGGGGCTATCAATCTTCAGTGACAGGGGGGCTGTCAAACATCAGTGACATGGGGGGTATCAACCTTCAGTGACAGGGGGGCTATCAACCTTCAGTGACAGGGGGGCTATCAATCTTCAGTGACAGGGGGCTATCATGGTGTGATGATTGGGGCATGGGGGCTATCAAACTTCAGTGACAGGGGGCTATCAATCTTCAGTGACAGGGGGCTATCAATCTTCAGTGACAGGGGGGCTATCAACCTTCAGTGACAGACAGCTATCAACCTTCAGTGACAGGGGGGCTATCAAACTTCAGTGACAGGGGGGCTATCAATCTTTCACCTAGTGACAGGGGGGCTATCAACCTTCAGTGACAGGGGGGCTATCAACCTTCAGTGACAGGGGGGCTATCAACCTTCAGTGACAGGGGGCTCTCAACCTTCAGTGACAAGGGGGTATCAATCTTCAGTGACAGCTATCAACCTTCAGTGACAGGGAAGTATCAATCTTCAGTGACAGACAGCTATCAACCTTCAGTGACAGGGGGGTATCAATCTTCAGTGACATGGGGGCTATCACCCTTCAGTGACATGGGGGCTATCAACCTTCAGTGACAGGGGGGGTATCAATCTTCAGTGACATGGGGGCTATCAACCTTCAGTGACATGGGGGCTATCAACCTTCAGTGACAGGGGTCTATCAATCTTCAGTGACAGGGGGCTATCAACCTTCAGTGACAGACAGCTATCAACCTTCAGTGACAGGGGGGCAATCAACCTTCAGTGACAGGGGGGCTATCAATCTTCAGTGACATGGGGGCTATCAATCTTCAGTGACATGGGGGCTATCAAACTTCAGTGACATGGGGGCTATCAATCTTCAGTGACATGGGGGGCTATCAAACTTCAGTGACATGGGGGCTATCAATCTTCAGTGACATGGGGCCTATCAACCTTCAGTGACATGTGGGCTATCAATCTTCAGTGACATGTGGGCTATCAATCTTCAGTGACATGTGGGCTATCAATCTTCAGTGACAGGGGGCTATCAATTTCAGTGAATGGGGGGGGCTATCAACCATCAGCGACAGGGGCTATCATGGTGTGATGATTGGGGCATGGGGGCTATCAAACTTCAGTGACATGGGGGCTATCAATCTTCAGTGACATGGGGCTATCAAACTTCAGTGACATGGGGGCTATCAATCCTTCAGTGACATGGGGGCTATCAAACTTCAGTGACATGGGGGCTATCAATCTTCAGTGACAGGGAGGCTATCAACCTTCAGTGACAGGGGCTATTAATTTCAGTGACATGGGGGCTATCAATCTTCAGTGACAGGGTGGCTATCAATCTTCAGTGACAGGGGGGCTATCAACCTTCAGTGACAGGGGGGCTATCAACCTTCAGTGACAGGGGGGCTATCAATTTTCAGTGACATGGGGGCTATCAATCTTCAGTGACAGGGGGGCTATCAATCTTCAGTGACAGGGGGGGCTATCAACCTTCAGTGACAGGGGTGGCTATCAACCTTCATTGACATGGGGCTATCAATCTTCAGTGACAGGGGGGCTATCAGCCTTCAGTGACAGGGGGGCTATCAACCTTCAGTGACAGGGGGCTATCAATCTTCAGTGACAGGGGGGGGGGCTATCAAACATCAGTGACAGGGGTGGGGGGGCTATCAAACCTCAGTGACAGGGGGCTATCAAACTTCAGTGACATGGGGGCTATCAATTTTTCAGTGACAAGGGGGAATCAATCTTCAGTGACAGGGGGCTATCAATCTTCAGTGACAAGGGGAATCAATCTTCAGTGACAGGGGGGCTATCAATCTTCAGTGACATGGGGGCTGTCAATCTTCAGTGACAGGGGGAATCAATCTTCAGTTACAGGGGGGCTATCAATCTTCAGTGACAGGGGGGCTATCAACCTTCAGTGACAGGGGGTATCAATCTTCAGTGACATGGGGGCTATCAACCTTCAGCGACAGACAGCTATAAACCTTCAGTGACAGGGGGCTATCATCCTTCAGTGACAGGGGGGCTATCAAACTTCAGTGACAGGGGAGCTATCAATCTTCAGTGACAGGGGGGCTATCAACCTTCAGTTACAGGGGGGCTATCAACCTTCAGTGACAGGGGAGCTATCAAACATCAATAACAGGGGGTATCAACCTTCAGTGACAGGGGGGCTATCAATCTTCAGTGACAGGGGGCTATCAACCTTCAGTGACAGGGGAGCTATCAATCTTCAGTGACAGGAGGGCTATCAAACATCAGTGACTGGGGTCTATCAACCTTCAGTGACAGACAGCTATCATCTTCAGAGACAGGGGGGCTATCAACCTCAGTGACAGGGGGGCTATCAATCTTCAGTGGGCAGGGGGTATCAACCTTCAGTGACAGGGGGGCTATCAATCTTCAGTGACAGGGGGGGGGGGGGGGCTATCAACCTTCAGTGACAGGCGGCTCTCAACCTTCATTGACAGGGGGGTATCAATCTTTAGTGACAGACAGCCCATCGACCTTCAGTGACAGGGGGGTATCAATCTTCAGTGACAATCGGGGCAATCAACCTTTAGTGACATGGTCTATCAACCTTCAGTGACAGGGGGAATCAATCTTCAGTGACAGGGGGGCTATCAACCTTCAGTGACATGGGGTCTATCAACCTTCAGTGACAGGGGGGTATCGATCTTCAGTGACATGGGGGCTATCAACCTTCAGTGACATGTGGGCTATCAATCTTCATGACATGTGGGCTATCAAACTTCAGTGACAGGGGGGCTATCAATCTTCAGTGACAGGGGGCTATCAATCTTCAGTGACAGGGGGGCTAATCAACCATCAGTGACAGGGGCTATCATGGTGTGATGATTGGGGCATGGGGCTATCAAACTTCAGTGACAGGGGACTATCAATCTTCAGTGACAGGGAGGCTATCAACCTTCAGTGACAGGGGGGCTATCATTCTTCAGTGACATGGGGCAATCAATCTTCAGTGACAGGGGGGCTATCATTCTTCAGTGACAGGGGGGCTATCAACCTCAGTGACAGGGGGGCTATCAACCTTCAGTGACAGGGGGGGCTATCAATCTTCAGTGACAGGGGGGCTATCAATCTTCAGTGACAGGGGGGCTATCAACCTTCAGTGACAGGGGGCTATCAACCTTCATTGACATGGGGCTATCAATCTTCAGTGACAGGGGGGCTATCAACCTTCAGTGACAGGGGGGCTATCAACCTCAGTGACAGGGGGGCTATCAATCTTCATTTAAGGGGGGGGGGGGGGTATCAAACTTCAGTGACAGGGGTGGGGGGGGGCTAAACAAACTTCAGTGACATGGGGGCTATCAATCTTCAGTGACAAAGGGGGAATCAATCTTCAGTGACAGTGGGGCTATCAATCTTCAGTGACATGGGGGCTATCAATCTTCATGACAGGGGGAATCAATTTTCAGTGACATGGGGGCTATCAACCTTCAGTGACATGGGGGCTATCAACCTTCAGTGACAGGGGGTATCAATCTTCAGTGACATGGGGGCTATCAACCTTCAGCGACAGGGGGGCTATCAACCTTCAGTGACAGGGGGGCTATCAACCTTCAGTGACAGGGGGGCTATCAAACTTCAGTGACAGGGGAGCTATCAATCTTCAGTGACAGGGGGGCTATTCAACCTTCAGTGACAGGGGGGCTATCAACCTTCAGTGACAGGGGAGCTATCAAACATCAGTGACAGGGGGATTATCAACCTTCAGTGACAGGGGGGCTATCAATCTTCAGTGACAGGGGGAATCAATCTTCAGTGACAGGGGGGCTATCAATCTTCAGTGACATGGGGGCTATCAATCTTCAGTGAGAGGGGGAACCAATCTTCAGTTACAGGTGGGCTATCAATCT
Source organism: Conus ventricosus (assembly GCA_018398815.1). Taxonomy (NCBI): domain Eukaryota; kingdom Metazoa; phylum Mollusca; class Gastropoda; order Neogastropoda; family Conidae; genus Conus; species Conus ventricosus. The sequence goes on along the minus strand of CM031601.1, from coordinate 91,784,523 downwards.
TCAGTGACATGGGGGCTATCAACCTTCAGTGACAGGGGGGTATCAATCTTCAGTGACATGGGGGCTATCAACCTTCAGCGACAGGGGGGCTATCAACCTTCAGTGACAGACAGCTATCAACCTTCAGTGACAGGGGGGCTATCATCCTTCAGTGACAGGGGGGCTATCAAACTTCAGTGACAGGGTAGCTACCAATCTTCAGTGACAGGGGGGCTATCAGCCTTCAGTGACAGGGGGGGCTATCAAACTTCAGTGACAGGGGAGCTATCAAACATCAATGACAGGGGGTTATCAACCTTCAGTGACAGGGGGGCTTCAATCTTCAGTGACAGGGGGGCTATCAACCATCAGTGACAGGGGGGCTATCAATCTTCAGTGACAGGGGGGCTATCAAACTTCAGTGACAGGGGTCTAAACAACCTTCAGTGACAGACAGCTATCAATTTTCAGTGACAGGGGGGCTATCAACCTTCAGCGACAGGGGGCTATCAATCTTCAGTGACAGGGGGTATCAACCTTCAGTGAGAGGGGGGCTATCAATCTTCAGTGACAGGGGGGCTATCAACCTTTAGTGACAGGAGGCTCTCAACCTTCATTGACAGGGGGGTAATCAATCTTTAGTGACATCGGGGCTATCAACCTTTAGTGACAATGGGGTCTATCAACCTTCATTGACAGGGGGAATCAATCTTCAGTGACAGGGGGGCTATCAACCTTCAGTGACATGGGGTCTATCAACCTTCAGTGACTGGGGGGTATCGATCTTCAGTGACATGGGGGCTATCAACCTTCAGTGACATGGGGTCTATCAACCTTCAGTGACAGGGGGAATCAATCTTCAGTGACATGGGGGCTATCAACCTTTAGTGACATGGGGTCTATCAACCTTCAGTGACAGGGGGGTATCAATCTTCAGTGACAGGGGGTATCACCTTCAGTGACAGGGGGGCTATCAATCTTCAGTGACAGGGGGGGCTATCAAACTTCAGTGATAGGGGGGCTATCAACCTTCGGTGACAGGGGGGCTATCAACCTTTAGTGACATGGGGTCTATCAACCTTCATGACAGGGGGGTTATCAATCTTCAGTGACAGGGGGCGCTATCAACTTCAGTGACAGGGGGGTATCAATCTTCAGTGACAGGGGGCGCTATCAAACTTCAGTGACAGGGGGGCTATCAACCTTCAGTGACATGGGGGCTATCAACCTTCAGTGACAGGGGGCTATCAATCTTCAGTGACAGGGGGGCTATCAATCTTCAGTGACAGGGGGAATCAATCTCCAGTGACAGGGGGGCTATCAACCTTCAGTGACAGGGGGGGCTATCAATCTTCAGTGGCATGGGGGCTATCAATCTTCAGTGACATGGGGGCTATCAACCTTCAGTGACATGGGGGCTATCAATCTTCAGTGACATGGGGGCTATCAATCTTCAGTGACATGGGGGCTATCAAACTTCAGTGACATGGGGGCTATCAATCTTCAGTGACATGGGGGCTATCAACCTTCAGTGACAGGGGGGGGGGGCTATCAGTCTTCAGTGACATGGGGGGCTATCAATCTTCATGACAGGGGGCTATCAAACTTCAGTGACAGGGGGGCTATCTACCTTCAGTGACAGGGGGTACCAAACTTCAGTGACAGGGGGCTATCAACCTTCAGTGACAATGGGGCTATCAACCTTCAGTGACAAGGGGACTATCAAACTTCAGTGACAGGGGGGCTATCAACCTTTAGTGACAGGGGGGCTATCAACCTTCAGTGACAGGGGGGCTATCAATCTTCAGTGACAGGGGGGCTATCAACCTTTAGTGACAGGGGGGCTATCAATCTTCAGTGACATGGGGGCTATCAATCTTCAGTGACAGGGGGGCTATCAACCTTCAGTGACAGGGGGCTATCAACCTTCAGTGACAGGGGGGTATCAATCTTCAGTAACAGGGGGCTATCAACCTTCAGTGACAATGGGGCTATCAACCTTCAGTGGCAAGGGGACTATCAAACTTCAGTGACAGTGGGCTATCAACCTTTAGTGACAGGGGGGCTATCAACCTTCAGTGACAGGGGGCTATCAATCTTCAGTGACAGGGGGGCTATCAACCTTTAGTGACAGGGGGGCTATCAATCTTCAGTGACATGGGGGCTATCAATCTTCAGTGACAGGGGGGCTATCAACCTTCAGTGACAGGGGGGGGTATCAACCTTCAGTGACAGGGGGGTATCAATCTTTAGTAACAGGGGGGCATATCAACCTTCAGTGACAGAGGGCTATCAAACGTCAATGACAGCTATCAATCTTCAGTGACAGGGGGGCTATCAATCTTCAGTGACAGGGGGCTATCAATCTTTAGTGACAGGGAGCTATCAAACTTCAGTGAGAGGGGGATATCAATCTTTAGTGACACTGGGGGTTGGGGGGGGGCTATCAAGCTTTAGTGATAGGGGGCTCCTATGATTCAATTATAATGGGCTATCATGTGGTGATAGGGCTATTGTATTTCAGTGAAGGGGGCTATCCAGCTGTGGTGACCAGGGTGTCTCATGCTGTGGTTATAGGGGATTATCATGCTGGGCTGACCAGGGTGTCTCATGCTGTGGTTATAGGGGGCTATCATGCTGGGCTGAGCGGGGATTGCCGTGCTGGGCTGAGCGGGGATTGTGCTGGGCTGAGCGGGGATTGTCGTGCTGTGGCTGAGCGGGGATTGTACGTGCGGGCTGAGCGGGATTGTCGTGCTGGGCTGGGGCGGGGACTGCCGTGCTGGGCTGACCGGGGTGTCTCATGCTGTGGTTATTGGGGGCTATCATGCCGGGCTGAGCGGGGATTGCCATGCTGGGCTGACCGGGGACTGCCGTGCTGGGCTGACCGGGGACTGCCGTGCTGGGCTGACCGGGGACTGCCGTGCTGGGCTGACCGGGGACTGCCGTGCTGGGCTGACCGGGGAGTGTCCTGCTGTTCAGACACAGGGCTATCACCTGATGAACGCTGTGGTCCGCCATGCCGTAAAGACTGGGGTCTGTCAGTTTCTGAAGTCTCGCTGGACTCCTCTGAGGACAATTTGGGCCGATAATCCCTTAATGGTGGACCACTCTCAACATCAGACGATGGAGGTGATTCCAGAGACTCGGGCGTAGAGCTCCGAGACGAGTGTGAGGAACCATCGGTGGGCAACTCCTGCTCTTCATTTGAAGGACACTCGGGGCTCTCAAGCGGTGACGAGTCAGCACCAGCACCCTGGGAAGACTGCGGACTACTGCTGTCATTATGAACAGTCCCAATGCTAGAATCTTCAGTAGAGCTGCCCTCTGGGGAACTCCTGTGAGTTGTACTGGTGCTGGCAGGGGAAACCCGAGGCTCATGGCTGTCACTTGATGAAGGCTCCAGGTTCCCCTGCCGCAATAATTCGGGTCTACCATTACTTGAAGACTCGCAAGTATCCGCTGAGGACGAACTGGAGCAAGGATCCGATGACGATGGGGAGCTCTCATCTTGAGACAACCGAGGCCTTTCGGGAGACCGGGACACGCTGCTGCTGGATGACTGTGACCCGGCATCAGAGGTCAACTCCTTGGGAGACCGGGACACGCTGCTGCTGGACGACTGTGACCCAGCATCAGAGGTCAACTCCTTGCTGTCACTCGACGGGTGCCGAGTCCTGTCGGTCTCCGACGAGCTGGGACTAGAATCCTGGACAGACTGGGGATCATTGCTGTTCAGGCCGTGACTCTCAGAACGGGAGCTGCAGTGAGTGGTGTTGGGACTGGGGGAAGAATACTGAGGGCTATCACGTTGGAAGTAGTCAGGCTCATGGCCCTCGTAAGGCAACGGAGTTCGGGGTCGGGGAGGCTGAGGGGCGTAGGACAGATTCCTAGAGGTGTAGGACGGAGACTGTGGGTCGTAGGATGGAGACAGAGGGGCGTGGTATGGAGACTGAGGGGCGTTCAACGGAGACTGTGGGACGTAGGGCGGAGCCTGTGGGTCGTTGGATGGAGACAGAGGGGCGT
>CM031601.1:91725521-91775521 GCA_018398815.1 Conus ventricosus | reverse complement strand
AAAATCACCGTCATCAAGATGTAGCTGTAAAGGTGGGAAAATAACCGTCATCAGGATGTAACTGTAAAGGAGGGAAATCACAGTCATCAAGCTGTAACTGTAAAGGTGGGAAAATCACCGTCATCAACATGTAACTGTAAAAGTCGGAATATGTAACTGTAAATGTAGGAAAATCACCGGCAGCAAGATGTAACTGTAAAGGTGGGCAAATCACCATCATCAAGATGTAACTGTAAAGGTGGGAAAATCACCGTCATCAAGATGTAACTGTAAAGGTGGGAAAATCACCGTCATCAACATGTAACTGTAAAGGTGGGAAAATCACCGTCATCAACATGTAACTGCAAAAGTAGGAAAATCACCGTCATCAAGATGTAACTGTAAAAGTGGGAAAATCACCGTCATCAAGATGTAACTGTAAAGGTGGGAAAATCACCATCATCAAGATGTAACTGTAAAGGTGGGAAAATCACCGTCATCAAGATGTATCTGTAAAGGTGGGAAAATCACCGTCATCAACATGTAACTGTAAAGGTGGGAAAATCACCGTCATCAACATGTAACTGTAAAGGTGGGAACATCACCTTCATCACCATGTAACTGCACAAGTTGGAAAATCACCTTCATCAACATGTAACTGCAAAAGTGGGAAAATCACCTTCATCAAGATGTAACTGTAAAGGTTGGAAAATCTCCATCATCAAGATGTAACTGTAAAGGTGTGAAAATCACCGTCATCAAGATGTAACTGTAAAGGTGGGAAAATCACCGTCATCAAGATGTAACTGTAAAGGTGGGAAAATCACCGTCATCAAGATGTAACTGTAAAGGTGGGAAAATCACCGTCATCAACGTGTAACTGTAAAGGTGGGAAAAATCACCGTCATCAAGATGTTACTGTAAAGGTGGGAAAATCACCATCATTAAGATGTAGCTGTAAAGGTGGGAAAATCACCGTCATTAAGATGTAACTGTAAAGTGGGAAAATCACCGTCATCAAGATGTAACTGTAAAGGTGGGAAAATCACCGTCATTAAGATGTAACTGTAAAGGTGGGAAAATCACCGTCATTAAGATGTAACTGTAAAGGTGGGAAAATCACAGACATTAAGATGTAACTGTAAAGGTGGGGAAATCACAGTCATTACGATGTAACTGTAAAGTTGGGAAAATCACAGTCATTACGATGTAACTGTAAAGGTGGGAAAATCACAGTCATTACGATGTAACTGTAAAGGTGGGAAAATCACCGTCATTACGATGTAACTGTAAACGTGGGAAAATCACAGTCATTAAGATGTAACTGTAAACGTAAGAAAATCAACGTTATCTCTTTTTCTTTTCCCGCGTACGCAGGCTGATACTCCTGCGGACCCTCCCTGTACAGACAGGCAAGGATTAGTCCCATCTGCCCAACAAAGGGTGTGGAGTTTTGTGTATATGACCGGTTTTTTTATCCCGCCATTAAGGCAGCCATACTGCAACTTCGGGAAAATCACCGTCATCAAGATGTTACTGTAAAGGTGGGAAAATCACCGTCATCAAGATGCAACTGTAAAGGTGGGAAAATCACCGTCATCAAGATGCAACTGTAAAGGTGGGAAAATCACCATCATCAACATGTAACTGTAAAGGTGGGAAAATCACCGTCATCAAGATGTAACTGTAAAGGTGGGAAAACCACCGCCATCAACATGTAACTGTAAAGGTGGGAAAACCACCGTCATCAGGATGTAACTGTAAAGGTGGGAAAATCACCATCATCAAGATGTAACTGTAAAGGTGGGAAAATCATCGTCATCAAGATGTAACTGTAAAGGAGGGAAATCACCGTCATCAAGATGTAACTGTAAAGGTGGGAAAATCACCGTCATTCGGGACTATGTTCCAACAAATGTATTGCAGGAAGAAGTAAATGAAGAGTTTCACAGTACACTCTTGACAGTACTGGAACACCAACAAGAGAAATGGATACCCTGTGGGAGACCTGCATGGCAAACTGATTTGAGGCAGTGTTTCGTATAATGCTAGTTTGCTTTTCAGGGTGTGGAATTCTTCAATAGCAACTGCGGTGATTTCTTTCTTTGGCAATAGCGAAGCAATGTACATTGTACACAAATCATACATCCACAGGCGCTGTAGTATCGAGTCCACCATATTTGTCCATATGTCCTTAATGCACTAGATGTTTCTATTTCCCATATTTCTCTCTCCACTTTTTTCCCATATTGTCTCTTTGTATATTACTTTGTACACATAAATTTGACACGTGATGAAAAATGTTTTGTTCTGGGCTTCTTCACACTTTTGTGGCTTTTTTGAAAATGTAAGTTACGATTTAAAAACAAAATAATTCTAAAATGTGTTTTCTCCGCTGGAACAACGTAAACGCGATCGCCTGCATTGTCAGTGAGAAGAAATCGAAACGGACTTACTCGATGTCCGAGTTAAGATGTAGTGGTGAGACTGAAACGAATGTCTTAACATTCGAATCTCTGGTTCACGTTGTTCTTGCTCGAGTCCATTAGATTTTCAATACAAATGATGAATACAGCGACTTAAAGCTTAAGTTTAGAGACCAAATCTTTACCAATACTTGATGACGTTTTTATCTGCTATAAATAGTAACCGCATCTTGTGGGGATCACAGACATCTCGTTTCTTGTTTTCCTCAGGATTTTGTTCAACTCAGCCGAGAGGAAAGCGGAAATAGTATCAACAGAGCAAAGCCAAGGGAGAGAAGTGTCAGAAAGGCAGCAGTTTGGCGAAGTGAGCGGCCGTTAAATACGAGCTCTCATGGGAATTCGGGCGTTACTTGCCCTTGTCATGTTTGGGCGCGCTACGATTTAAACTTTGTGAAAGTGGAATGAGACGCCTGTGCTTCTCTGCCCCCACCCCCACCCCCTGCAACCATCTTCCCTTCGCCACCTTGAAGAGAGAGAGAGAGAGAGAGAGAGAGAGAGAGAGAGAGAGAGAGAGAGAGAGAGAGAGAGAGACAGAGACAGAGAGAGACAGAGAAAGAGACAAAGAAAGAAAGAAAGAAAGAAAGAGAGAGAGAGAGAGAGAGAGAGAGAGAGAGAGAGAGAGAGAGAGAGAGAGAGAGAGAGAGACTGACATCTTTTATTGACAATGGCTTATAGCCTTTTTTGTCAAGGGGGTACAATGTCTTTTTTCATGCATAGAAGAAATGAAAACAAAAGAACTGCAAATTAGGTGTCTACACAACTAATCAAAATTAAGAAATGATTTCCATTTCCATCACTCATTTGCGTTTCTTGTATATGTTCTAATACAAAATCATTCTCACACAACATCCATTCCCGTCACATACGCACACTTATCCATTCTATCTTCCATCGACTTACACGCACGCATTTGTATCCTTATCCTCCCTTCTCCCCATTCACAAACATTCTCTGTACAGATGATTTATCTGGCTTGATATGAAAAAACACTCACTTGAACCATCAAGCTTCAAGGTCAAATAAGTATTCTGAACAATAAAAATGAAATATAATTGATATCCCCTCAGTGTTTTGAACTTTTATTAATTCATAATTTTCTTCCGCGTGTCTACAGCTTCTGTTAGATATTTTGCTAGCATCTTTAACAATGTTCCATCATTTGTTTGCAAAATATTGTTAAGGTTTCGACTCTTTACTATGTTATGATCAAAGAATCTTGATCTTTTTCTAATGTTCCCATAAGCAGAACAAGTGAACAAAAAATGTAACTCATCTTCTTTAATTGCAATATCATTACATAATGGACATGAATCATCAACAGCATCATTATTTAGATACCATCTTTTATTAGCATTTAGTCCCAGTGGTCTATTTCTAAATCTTGCAAGGATACCTCTTTGCCATCGATTAGATATTAGATGTAAATACTTTTCTGCCTCCAAGTTACTTTTGAAGGATAGGAACCAGGAATATCTGTCATGTTCTTCAAGTTGGCTGTGCCAGTTTTGTTTATACGAGGAAATTAGTCTATCTTTGAATTCAGACATAAAAGCGGTCTCGTTTCCGACTGCCTGGCTCAACCATACTATCCCAAACCCATTCTCTGTCAAGAGAGAGAGAGAGAGAGAGGAGAGAGAGAGAGAGAGAGAGAGAGAGAGAGAGAGAGAGAGAGAGAGTGCTTCTCTGCTCCCCACCCCCACCCCCCACCCCCACCCCCACCCCCTGCAACCCATCTTCCCTTCGCCACCTTGAGAGAGAGAGAGAGAGAGAGAGAGAGAGAGAGAGAGAGAGAGAGAGAGAGAGAGAGAGAGATTCGCTTTCGGACAATTTAGTTCTGGAACTTCAGAAACGTCACAGACAGACACAGCCGAAGAAAGATGGGTGGGTGTGTTGAGACCAGAGGGAAAGGCGAGAGCTCAGAAGATCGATTTGCTGATGGAATTTAATGAACTTGAGCACTCCCCCTTTCCTTCCCTCCTCCCCCACCTCAATGTGTGTGTGTGTGTGTGTGTGTGTGTGTGTGTGTGTGTGTGTGTGTGTGTGTGTGTGTGTGTGTGAAAATGATAGTTATTATAATCATGTGTGCCGGCGTGGGAAAAGGCAATAAAACATAGGCAATATTCGCATCAGTTCTTCTTGTGAAGAAGTCTTAAAGTCAGAAGATTGAATCAAACTGAGGTGTTGTTAAAACAAAATACGAATAAAACCACAAAAGAAAGTGCGCAGTATTGCATATACAATACACAATTCCAGAGAGACAACAAGAGTTTAAAAGAAAACAATAAAAATTATAAAGCTAGTATGTCTTCTTCACACCTAGAGAGAGAGAGAGAGAGAGAGAGAGAGAGAGAGAGAGAGAGAGAGACAGAGACAGAGAGAGAGAGAGAGACAGAGACAGAGAGAGAGACAGACAGAGAGACAGAGAGACAGAGAGACAGAGAGAAAAACAGAGAGAGAGAGAGACACAGAGAGAGAGAGGGAGAGAGCGAAGGAGAGAGAGAGAGACAGACAGACAGACTGGCAGACAGACAGAGATTGAGATAGACAAAGACACAGAGACAGAGAGAGACACAGAGAGAGACAAAGAGAAAGACAAAGAGAGAGAGAGAGAGAGAGAGAGAGAGAGAGAGAGAGATGGGGGGGGGAGGGGAATCAGTGCTATCGATTCCTTCACACACACACACACACACACACACACACACACACACACACACACACGCACGCACGCGCGCGCGCGCGCACACACACACGCACGCACGCACGCACGCATGCACGCACGCACGCACGCACACACACACACACACACACACACACACACACATACACAACATACACAACACACACACACACACACACACACACACACACACACACACACACACACACACACACACACACATGCGCGCGCGCGCGCGCGCGCGCGCACGAGTGAGAGAGAGAGAGAGACAGACTGACAGACAGACAGACAGACAGAGACAGAGAGAGAGAGACAGAGAAAGAGATAGAGAGAGAGACAGACAGACAGACAGACAGACAGACAGACAGACAGAGACAGAGACAGAGAGACAGACAGAGATAGACATAGAGCGTTGTATGTGTGTGTGTCTGTGTGTGTGTGAGAGAGAGAGAGAGAGAGAGAGAGAGAGAGAGAGAGAGACAGAGAGAAAGAGAGAGAGAGCGAGACACAGAGAGAGAGAGAAAGAGAGAGAGAGAGAGACAGAGAGAGAGAGAGAGAGAGAGAGAGAGAGAGAGAGAGAGAGAGAGGAAGGGGGATAGGGAGGGAGAGTGGGAGATTATAATGTATTGAGGGAACTGGAAGCTTTCACATACATGCCAGCATGATAGCCCCATGATACTCTGCCTTGCTTGTCCAGGGGTAACGAGACCCGGGTGGGGCTAAAAGAGCCGGGGGGGGAGGGGGGGGGTCGGGGGGGGGGGGAGGAAAGAAAAAGAAGCAATTGGGGGAGTTCTAAACAGCGACAGTGCCCACCCTTTTTGCTTACCCACAGCATGGGGGATTGTGTCGCCATGCATATTGGGGGGCCGGACGACACAGCGAGTCTGCACCCCCTTATTTTCCAATGTGGGCCGTTTTGGTGCGCGTGCGTGCGTGCATGCGTGGTTTGGGCGTGCGTGCATGGTGTTGTGGGGGGCGTGCGGCTCGGCGTGGACTCAATCAACTAACTAAGACGAGACTGTGATTGTAACGAAACCCTTAAGGTTTATAAACAGGTGGTTTTTTTAAAAACCGCCATTATGGATAGACCAAATTTCTCTAAGGATAACCAAATTCCTATGGATAGCCCAAAATTTCCGGGGCCCAGGTAGGCCCCCTTTTTTGTCTTTTTAAATTCAGGCAATTGGGGCTACTTTTCTGCTATCAGAGCATATTTTCTGCAATCTGATCTATTTTTCATGCAATCATAAGCATATTTTTTCTCAATCATACAAATTTTCCCAAATAGATCATACTGAAATTTGAATTTGTGAGTCTCAGGGCCTGAATTTCAGGGGCGAAGGTGATTTTTTTTGGGGTTTTGGGCCCCTGTTGAAGCTGCCTTCATGGTGGCTTGGCCATCTTTTGGAGGGGCCTTTTCAGGTTGGTTTGGCCTTCTTTTAAAAGGGGGCCTTTCAGTTTGGTTTTGGCCATCGTTGATAGCGGCCTTTTCATTTTAGCTTTGGCCATCGTTGATAGGGGCCTTCAGGGTTTGGCTTTGGCTTCTGTTGATAGGGGGCCTTCAGGGTTGGTTTTTGGCCCTATTGTTATACGCCTTTTCATTTTTGGCTTTGGCCTACGTTGATAGGGGCCCTTTTCATGGTTAGTTTTGGGCCCTATCGTTGAAAAGCCCTTTCAGGGTTGGCTTTGGCCTTTTGTTGATAGGGGCCCTTTCGGGGTTGGCTTTGCCTATTGTTATAGGGCCTTTCTTTTTGGATTTGGGCCTACTGTTGGAAGGGGCCTTCAGGGTTGGTTTTGGGGGCCTACTTTGTAGGGCCTGTTAGTTTCAGTCGCGGCAGTTTTTCTAAGCAGTCTAGAAAAAAATTTTTAAACTTTGACCACCCACTGGACTTTTTCCGCCCGTCTTTGTATGTTCCTTTCTCCCCCCCCCTTTTTGTGGGTTCACACCACACCACCCATCCCCCCCCTTCGTTTTTTGGGCCCCACCCCCCCACGCCTATTCCCCATTCTTTTTAGCACCCACCCCAAATGCTAAAACTACCCCCTTCGTTTGGGAGGTCACACCCACCAAGCGACTCCCCCCTTTCCTTTTTGTGGGTCACACCACACCAAACGTACTACCCCCTTTTGGGGTCACACCACCCAATCCGTATCCCCCCCTTTTGTTTGAGGTCACACCACACCACATCCGTATCCCCCCCCTTCTGTTTGTGGGCCCCACACCACAGCCGAAATCCCCCCCCCTTCTGTTTGTGGGCACACCAAACCAATCGTATCCCCCCCCTTCTTTTTGGTGGGGCACCCAACCACATGGGCGTTTCCGTCGCTCTTGTTTTCCCTGTACTCCCCCCTTCTGTTTGTAGGCACCCCACACCCACCGTTCTCCCCCCTTCTGGGGGGGTCCACCACACCACAGCTGTATCTACCCCCTCTTTTTGAGGCACACCACCCCACATCCCGATCCCCCCCCTTCTTTTGCAGGCACACCCACCACAGTGTATCACCCTTTGGGTTTGGGGTCACACCCACCACATCCGTATCCCCCCCCCCTTCTGTTTTTGGGGTCACACCACACCCATGCTTATCTCCCCCCTTCGTTTGTGGGTCACCCACACCACATGCGGGCGTTTCCGTCGTCTCTGTAGTTTTCCGTTTTACTCCTTTGTTGTAGGCCACCACCCCACAGGCTGTTTTCCCCCCCCTTTTTTGTGGGTCACACCACACCAACTGTACTCCCCCCTTCTGTTTGTAGGTCACACCAAACCACATTTATCCCCCCTTTGTTTGTGGGCCCAACCAACCACAGCTGTATCTCCCCCCTTTGTTTGGGGGTCAACCCCCCACATGCGTATCCCCCCCCCTTTCTGTTTGGGGCCCCACCAAAACCCATGCTGTATTCCCCCTTTCTTTTTAGGTCACACACCAAATGTATTCCCCCTTCTGTTTGGGGTCACAAAAACCACAGCTTATCCCCCCCTTCTTTTGTAGGTCACACCACCCACATGCAGTATCCCCCCCCTTCTGTTTGAGTCACACCACACCACAGCGTATCTCCCCCTTCGTTGTGGGTCACCCCACCACATGCTTATCTCCCCCCTTTGTTTGGGGGCACCCCACCCCACAGCTGTACCCCCCCTTCTTTTTGTGGGTCACCCCACCACATGCGTATCTCCCCCCTCTTTTTGTAGGAACACCCCCCACATCTGTATTCCCCCCCCTTTGTTTTAGGCATGACGATGAGGGGAAATCTCTGACTCATGTCGTGTTCGAATTTTGAATGTTTACTAGTATTTTCAAGTCAGTAGTTTTCAGTCACATGACGAAAAGGATTCTCGAAGTTTTTTTTTTTTGCTTACCCAAAAGCTATGATTCAGATTATTATTTCGTTTTGATGGCTCTTTTGTTCCCGACATAAAGATTCGGGGGTTTTTTCTCCCAGATAGATTTATTCAAAATTTGCAAACAGCTCCGATAAATTTACCCTTGGAAGTAGTTTTTCTAATTTCGGAGATGCTGTTTTAAAGGGCGGGGATTTGTCGCTTTGTAATATGTAACCCCCCCCCCCGTGTTTTGGGATATTATTTTGGGTAATTGGGGAAAACGAACCCGTTCTATAAAAGCTGAAACTTGGGCCTTTTTTGGGGAGGCCTAGAGTTTTTGCGCAATGCTGGAGATTCCCTTTTGTGTAGGCCCCAGTAGTCCTTTCAAAATTTTTTTTGTACTTTTTAGTGAATTTGTTTGGAAAGGTAAAAAAAGGGGGCCCCCATTGTGACTGCAAAAGGGAATTTATACAGGACCAAGTTATATTGGGGGCAATCGCATAAAGGAAAGGGCGGCATAATCAGTGTTTATTTTTTGTTTCCTTACCCCACACAAAGGGGGTTTTTTTGGGGGGGGGGGGTTTGGGGGGGGGGGGGGGGGGGGGGGGGGGGGGAAAAGGGGGGGATTCTTTTGGGGTTTTTGGCTTTTGTAAATGAATTTTTGTTTTTCCTTCATTGGGGTCCTAATACCCATAATTAAAAACAATCCAAAAATTTATTTAAAGTTTTTGAGTCCCGTTTGAAAGGACAAGGAATTTTCCTCCCCTCTAAAAAACAAATTAAAAATTTTTGGGGCACTTTTTAAGTTAAATCAGGCGAACCAATCTGAATGGTTTTAAAAAGGCAAAATAATTGAAAATTGGTCTTAGCGTTTTCGGGAAAAAATTTTTGGAGGGACTGGAACGCGTTGTTTAACAGGGTCCCCGTTTCAACCCTTTGTCCATTATTTTTGAAACAATTCCGTTTTTGTTTGTTCAATTTTTTTTCCCGCAGAGCTTCGTCCCAACCGCATTTCGCATCTGACGACAAGAGAAACAAAAAGACGACAGACAGACAGAAAAGACGACACACGGCAGCAATAACAGAGGAGGATGAGGGGAAAAAATAAGGGGGAAAGGGGAAAGGGGGGGGGGGGGAAATGGTGCAGAGAGAAAAAATATGCAAAGGACAAGGGGACCCGAAAAAAAACCAAGAGGCGACAAGGCAGCCGTGAACGGGTTTGGGGTTTGGGGGAAAAACAAAGGCTGGAGAAAGGGGGCATGGGTGAGGCCAAGGGGAGCCCGCGAAAGAGGTTTTTGGGGGGGGGGAAAAAGGGGGAGGGATGGGAGGGGGGGGGGGGGGGCGGGGCGGGGGGGGGCGGGTTGTGGCGTCCGGTTAAACCGAATTACATTTTCCCCGTCTCATTTTCACTACCGGGCCCTGCAATGGGGGTGTGTGTGTGTGGTTTGGGGGGTTTTTGTGTGGTTGTGTTGGGGTGTGTTTGTGGTGGTGGTGTGTGTGTGTGTTGTGGGTTGGGGTGGGGGAGAGAGAGAGAGAGAGAGAAGAGAGAGAGAGAGGAAAAGAGAAAGAGAGAGAGAGAGAAAGAGAGAATTCGGTGGGGATGGGGGGGAAAAGGGGGGCCCGGGGGGGGGGGTGGGAAGGGGGGGCCGTTGGGGGGGAGAAAGGGGGGGTGTGGTGGGGGGGGAGAAGGGGGGGCCTGTGGGGGGGGGAGGAAGGGGGGGGTTGGGGGGGGGTGAGGGAAAGGGGGGCCCCGTGGGGGGGGTGAGGGAAAGGGGGGGGGGTGGTGGGAGGGAAGGGGGGGCCTGTGGGGGGGGGTGAAAGGGGGGCCTTGGGGGGGGGGGGAAGGGGGGGCCCTTTTTGGGGGTGAGGGGTACTGTCAGATGTTTTCCCAAGCTAAAATAGGGAGGGCCCTTTTGGGTTTTTCGAGTAAAATAGGGATGGCCCTTTGTGGCTTTTTCAAGGGTAAAATGTATGGCCCCAAGGCTTTTTTCAAAAAGCAAGGGAGGGCCCCTTTGGGGCTTTTTCAGAGCTAAAAAAATAAGGGGGCCCATAGGCTTCAAGGGTAAGATAGGGGATGGGCCCCTTTTGGCTTTGTCAGAGTAAGCTAGTAGTGGCCCTTATAGGTGTGTCAGGCAAGCAAGGATGGCCCTTATAGGCTGTGGCAGACTAAGCATAGGTAGTGGCCCTTTTTGGGGGTGTCAGAGCTAAGCATGGGTAGTGGCCCTTAGTGGCTTTGTCAGAGCTAAGCATAGGTAGTGGCCCTTATAGCTATCAGAGAGGTTTGGAACACTCTTGATACGGATGTTATACGCATGCACGACACACACACACACACACACACACACACACACACACACACACACACACACACACACACACACACACACACACACACACACACACACACACACACCACACACACACACACAGGGACGCACGCACGCACGTACACACATACGCACGCACAAAAACACACAGAGAGAGAAGAGAGAGAGAGAGAGAGAGAGAGAGAAGATGGGTGATGATTTTATTCAATAAGGTCATGGCCCCTTTCAAAGGGGTATGTGAACAAAAATCACAGGCACAGCAAGCAATCATAATGAAAACATGGAATCTGCTAATGAACAAGAGAGAGAGAGAAGAGAGGAGAGAAGAGAGAGAAGAGAGAGAGAGAGAGAAGAGAGAGAGAGATTCGCCGTGTAGTCGGTGTACTAAGGGAGGCAACTCATACCAAGGACTCCCTTTCCCGAGTTCTTCCCCCTTTTTCTGTTGATCGCAGTCTTGGCCAACAGCACCGCCGACTGATAGCTTCTTTGCATGCGAACGCAAGCTTTGGCTGGTCGACCGGTGCAGACATGTTTATTCTGGGTGTTTGCAGCCGCACGTAATGACAAATGGACTCTTCTTGCTTTCATTTCCAAGAAATTCTGTGTTTGATTTGTACATCGTTTCCGTTTTCGCGTGTACAAGAGTCAACAGACAGAGACGGAAAGCATGCTTTATTCAAAGCAAAGCAGGTTTCAAGTTTCCATCAGTTTGGCTTTAAACAACAGGACAGGGAAACTCACTGACTGATAAAAAGGCAACACGGGAAAGGCACGTTTGCTAAACTCGTACTAATGACAGGCCACTCGTTTTACGCCATTTCTTATCTTTAAAAGGTGAAGAAGCTCCGTGGTGCATTCCATATCATGTACTACTCACAGTGAAAGTTTAAGTCAAGTCAAGAACGCTTTGCTATCTCCAAAGAGAAATTGAAACAAACATAAAAGAAAGGGTACCGTTCCGCCGAACGAAACAAACAAATCACAAGACAAAACATACTATGCGTTTGACATCTTTGGTCTTTTTCAGGCAAGGCAAACGACATTCAAGACAATGAATTGCCTTCATGCAAGGCAAACAACCTTATTTAGCCAGAAGAACACAACAGGGTCGAAACGCCTAGAGCTTTGTCTTTTGGTAATATTTTTTATATCTCTTTCGTTCAGCAGAACAGTAATTTTTCTGTAAATGTTGTTTACAGTTCAAAGAAAGCAGTTGGGCCACAGCGATGCTGGTTAAAGTGCTGAGTGTTTACGACATAGAGACCAAGGCGACAAAATGCAACGAATCCATCTACTGCCAGCTGAATGCTTAGTCGATGAAGCTCAGAAGCATGAAAATGTCTGAACAATGGCACCATCAGCAAAACAATTATCATCTTCTTCTTCATCATCATCATCATCATCATCATCATCATCACATCATCACCATAACATCATCATCATCACATCATCATCATCATCAATCATCTTCATCATCATAAATCATCATCACATCATCATCATCATCATCATCACATCACATCATCATCATCATCATCATCTTCGTCGTTGCCGTCGTCACATCATCTGACCGCCATAAGATTGTTAGTAGTCGAAGGTCCATGTGTTTGTGGTTTGGGATCCAGGATGCGTTTTGGAGATCTAGGGATTGGAGTCATGGACTTGGTCAGTTGACCCAACATGGAACAATTGGTGCAGGGGCCCCCAAACACGGGTTTTGCACAATAGCAGAAACTCATTTCAGATCTGAGCCAATGGTTTTAGTAAGCTTCAGGAGATATGGGTTCTTCGACATTGCCCGCATGGATGTCTTGATCATGTAGGATCTTGATCCTTTCGACATTGCCCCATGGATGTCTTGATCAGGGTAGGATCTTTGAGTGACCCTTTTCGACATTGTCGCATGGATGTCTGACATGTAGGATCTTGGAGCGATCTTTTCCAATACACTGCTGGTTCTTCCACTCTCTCTCTCTCTCACTATCAAGTTTCTGTAAAACCATGTCACCGGGTTGGTAGTTCGGGAAGCTGACGCACACCGTTTTTTCCCTTTTGGGCAGTTGCGTTGATTTCGGTTTTTCTGTCTGTTGTCTCTGGACTAAACAAGGCTGTTCAGGATACGGGACCTCAAGATTGGAAGGAAGAGTCGAACTGTTGTTCTGTTATTCCTTCCGTAAAGGAAAACTGCTGGGTTCTCCTGTTGTTGACGTTGGTGTTGCACGGTATGTCAAATGTGAGAATTGGATCACTCTACTCAGATTTTCTTTGCTGTCTGTACGGCTCGCTCTGCCTCTCCATGTGACTGTACGGCACGCCTGCCTCTCCAGTGACTGTACGGCACGCTCTGCCTCTCCATGTGACTGTACGGCACGCTCTGCCTCTCCATGTGACGTACGGCAAGCTCTGCCTCTCCATGTGACTGTACGGCACGCCTGCCTCTCCATATGACTGTACGGCACGCTCTGCCTCTCCATGTGACGTACGGCACGCTCTGCCTCTCCATGTGACTGTACGGCACGCTCTGCCTCTCCATGTGACTGTACGGCACGCTCTGCCCTCCATGTGACTGTAGGGCACGCTCTGCCTCTCCAGTGACTGAGGATAATGAGGCGGTACGCTCTGGCCTCTCCACGGACTGAGGATAATGAGGGCCTGACGTGATGTGATCAAATCCCCAGATGGCAGCAAATTTCCGGAACTCCGCGACACAAACCGTCTCCTTTGTCCGTGACAAGGATTAGGGGGTTTTCTGTGGTGTGCGAACATATTTTTCAGTTTTCCAACTACGGCTCTCAAGTTAACACGGGGAAGATGTCCAATTTCAAGGTATCTTGAAAAACAGTCCACCAAACTATGTAGTCTCCCCCTTGGAAGTGCCGATATCAGCAGCAACGTTTTTAAAGGGAAACGCTCGCAGTTTATTGATATCAACGTCTTTTCTTTAGCTGGCTTTTGTTCTTCACAACACCTCAGTTCTGTACCACTTGCTTGGTGCTTCTGTTGATGTTGGGCCACCAAACTGAAGCATTCGCTCTTTCCCTAATGCCTTGTTCCCCTTTGGTAAATTCTTGCCCAAACATCACCTCCAAAGCTTGTGGAATCACAATGTGACTTCCCGAATAAGTAGTCTTTCATGTTCAAGTGTGTTGTGTGTTGTGTGGGTGTGTGTGTGTGTGTGTGTTTTGGGGTGTTGTGTGTGGTGTGTGTGTGTGTGTGTGTGGTGGGGGTGCACGCGAGAGTTGTGTGAGTGTTGGTGTGGGGGTTGGTGTGTGGGGTGTGTGTGTGGTGTGTTTTGTGTGTGTGTTGTTGTGTGTGTTGTGTGTGTGGGGTGTGTGTGTGTGGCACGCGGAGAGGTTGTGTGATGGTGTGTGGTGTGTGTGTTGTGTGTGTGTGTGTGTGTGTGTGGTGTGTGTGTGTGTGGGGTGTGTGTTGTGTGTGTGTGTGTGTGTGGTGTGTGTGTGTGTTGTGAAGGAGGAAAAATGGTGGAAAGAGGGAATTTATTTCAACAGTTTCCCATTCAATAGTAATCAATTCAATTCGAATCGAATTATTTTAAAAATGAAAAAAATCTTGTTGTTCAATTCACTAAACACAATAGAAAAATTACATTTACAAATCGCGCAAGATACATTTTGGTCAATGGTACATGCTCAAACACCTTCCCCATCGTGTGCAAAGCTCGTTTCCTCATAATCAGCTCGGTTTGATGTTTCCAGAACATTTTTGTGTTTTTTTCTAAACCTGTGCGTAAAGAACATGTGCATGCCCACACACAACACACACGCACGTGTGGGGTGTGTGTGTGTGTGTGTGTGTGTGTGTGTTTTGTGTGTGTGTGTGTGTGTGTGGTGTGTGTGTGGGGTGTGTGTGTGTGTTGTGTTGTTTGTGTGTGTGTGTATATAAATAAAGTAGATAGTAAATAGTAGTAGTACTTTAATTTAAACGTCTCTCCCAATCAAGTGACATTAACAACAACAAAAAAGGGAAATATATGCATGTGAGAGAATATAAGTGTTTGAGTGTTTTTGAGTAAATAACATCAATGCCATACTTTAAATTTTTAATTCTTAAAAAACACAACTGATCTCAACATTACCAGCAACTATCAAAAAAATACCAAAAGAACTAGAATGCAAAGTTTCTGAAAACAACTTAAGAAGATCAAGGTCATTAACTATTTTCTGTAATGTTACGATCTCGAAGGTTTAACACAGTGCCTCCATTTTTTAGCATTTGAGCTTGATGGCAGGACAGTGCAGAACAGATGATTCGTAGAAATTTGACTCCCCCAAAACACAAATAATAAACTTTACAAATTTTGTTTTTAGAGCAATTTACACACACACACACACACACACACACACACACACACACACACACACACACACACACACACACACACACACACACACACATAATAAATATATATATATAGAGAGAGAAGAGAGAGAGAGAGAGAGAAGAGAGAGAGAAAAGAGAGAGAGAGAGATCAGTATAAATAATCCTGAGACAGCGCAACACCTCGAAACAAATTTGTAGATAGTTTTAAGATTCCTCTTTAACTTGTTCTAACTACTATATATATATAATAAATAATATATATAAATATATATATAAAATATAAAAAATATAATAATAATATAAATTTATATATATATACATACCCCACCTACGCACACACGCATGCAAACACGCACATACCCCTCCCCCCCCCCCCCAAAAAACACACACTCACACACCCAAAACACAAAAACACACACACACACACACACACACACACACACACACACCACACACACACACACACACACACACACACACAGAGTCACACACGCAAACGCCCACAGGGGTAAATATAATAAACGAGAAAATAAGACACCATTCTCTCTCTCTCTCTTTCTCTCTCTCTCTCTCCTTCCTCTCTCTCTCTCTTCTCTCTCTCCTCCTATCCTCTCTCTCTTCTCCCCCCTCCTCTCTCTTCTCTCTTTCCCCCTCTCACCTCCCCCTCCTCTCCCTCTCTCTCTCCCCCTCCCTCACTCTCTCTCACTCCCCTCTCTCTTCATGTGCATTGATGTTATATATATGTGTGTATGTGTGTATGCACATGTTATTCGTACTTATTGTTATATATATGTTGTCACATACTAGTTTTAATTGAAATGAACAATTCTTTGGTTAGACTGGATAGTTGGTTGACACTGAATTAATAGAATTTATTAGTTATGCTTTAAATGTCTGCGTTGTAGAGTGGTTATTTTTGTTCTCTAAAATTGAAACTGACGCTGCGAACTCTTTGTGAATGGACCTTTGGCCCCACAATAAATGGCGCGGCGTTAACGCGCGTCAAGTGTCAAGTGTCAAGTGTCTCTCTCTCTCTCTCTCTCTCTCTTTTCTCTCTCTCTCTCTCTCTCTCTCTATGATGCTCACATATGCTCTACACCAATCCCAGCTCAGAGCACACTATAACCAAGTCATCTGCAGCATTTTTCATAACAGGTAAACCAACTGACAAATGAAAACCAGCAAGGTTTTTAACGGCTCAAAAAAACAACAACAACAAAAAAACCTCAGTAAACATGGTTAAGGTACTTTTTCTTGTTTCTTTTTAATGAAAAACTAAATACGTGTACTTTTGGTGTATTGATATCACTCAGCTGTCAGACTTGTCAGTTCATGTTCTGATTCATCAATTTCATATTGATATCGCTCTGCTGTCAGATTTTTCAGTCATGTTCTGACTCTCAATTTCATATCACTCAGCTGTTTGACTTGTCCGCCATGTTCTGATTTTTCAGTTTTTATTTCTCTCTAATCTTAAGCCTCACTCCAGCTGCATTACCCCCACCCCCACCCCCGCACCACCACCACCCCTGCCGCTCATTCCGGCTCCACATCCATAGCCACACCCTGGCTGGTCCAGTCACAGGCCTTGCACCTGTAAGCCACAGGAACAGTCACTGTCTGTCACAGGCCTTGCACCTGTAACCCACAGGGACAGTCACTGTCACAGGCCTTGCACCTGTAACCCACAGGGACAGTCACTGTCACAGGCCTTACACCTGTAACCCACAGGGACAGTCACTGTCACAGGCCTTGCACCTGTAACCCACAGGGACAGTCACTGTCTGTCACAGGCCTTGCACCTGTAACCCACAGGGACAGTCACTTGTCACAGGCCTTGCACTGTAACCACAGGGACAGTCACTGTCACAGGCCTTACACCTGTAACCCACAGGGACAGTCACTGTCACAGGCCTTGCACCTGTAACCCACAGGGACAGTCACTGTCACAGGCCTTACACCTGTAACCCACAGGGACAGTCACTGTCACAGGCCTTGCACCTGTAACCCACAGGGACAGTCACTGTCTGTCACAGGCCTTGCACCTGTAACCCACAGGGACAGTCACTGTCACAGGCCTTACACCTGTAACCCACAGGGACAGTCCTGTCACAGGCCTTACACCTGTAACCACAGGGACAGTCACTGTCTGTCAAAGGCCTTGCACCTGTAACCCACAGGGACAGTCACTGTCACAGGCCTTACACCTGTAACCCCAAGGGACAGTCACTGTCTGTCACAGGCCTTGCACCTGTAACCCACAGGGACAGTCACTGTCACAGGCCTTACACCTGTAACCCACAGGGACAGTCAATATCTGTCACAGGCCTTGCACCTGTAACCCACAGGGACAGTCACTGTCTGTCACAGGCCTTGCACCTGTAACCCACAGGGACAGTCACTGTCTGTCACATGACTTGCACCTGTAAACCCACAGGGACAGTGAATGTCATGTGGTATGAAGGAAACTACCTGTAAGCCACAGGGACAGTCACTGTCTTGTGGTATGAGGGAAACCAGGGGAGACAATGCACCGGTAATCCACAAGGACCGTCACTGTCTTGTGGTATGAGAGAAACCAGGGGAGACAATGCACTGCTGCAGAGTGACGTCGGTGGTGTTCCGTGGTGTCTGTTCTGACCCAGCATACACAGGACACCACCTGCTGACCCCTGCTGACTCCCTGCTGACACAGGACACCACCTGCTGTCCCCCTGCTGACTCCCTGCTGACACAGGACACCACCTGCTGTCCTCCTGCTGACACAGGACACCACCTACTGACCCCCTGCTGACCCCCTGCTGACACAGGACACCACCTACTGACCCCTGCTGATCCCCTGCTGACACAGGACACCACTGCTGTCCTCCTGCTGACACAGGACACCACCTGCTGTCCTCCTGCTGACACAGGACACCACCTGCTGTCCTCCTGCTGACACAAGACACCACCTGCTGTCCTCCCTGCTGACACAGGACACCACCTGCTGTCCTCCTGCTGACACAGGACACCACCTACTATCCTCCTGCTGACACAGGACACCACCTACTATCCTCCTGCTGACACAGGGACACCACCTACTATCCTCTGCTGACACAGGACACCACCTACTATCCTCCTGCTGACACGGACACCACCTACTATCCTCCTGCTGACACAGGACACCACCTACTATCCTCCTGCTGACACAGGACACCACCTACTATCCTCCTGCTGACACAGGACACCACCTACTATCCTCCTGCTGACACAGGACACCACCTACTATTCTCCTGCTGACACAGGACACCACCTACTGTCCTACTGCTGACACAGGACACCACCTACTATCCTCCTGCTGACACAGGACACCACCTACTGTCCTCCTGCTGACACAGGACACCACCTACTGTCCTCCTGCTGACACAAGGACACAACCTACTATCCTCCTGCTGACAATCAATGCTTTGTTCTGACCCAGCATACAAAGGACACCACCTACTATCCTCCTGCTGACACAGGACACCACCTACTATCCTCCTGCTGACAATCAATGCTTTGGTCTGACCAAGCATACACAGGACACCACCTACTATCCTCCTACTGACACAGGACACCACCTACTATCCTCTGCTGACACAGGACACCACCTACTATCCTCCTGCGGACACAGGACACCACCTACTATCCTCCTGCTGACACAGGACACCACCTACTATCCTCCTGCTGACACAGGACACCACCTACTATCCTCCTGCGGACACAGGACACCACCTACTATCCTCCTGCTGACACAGGACACCACCTACTATCCTCCTGCTGACACAGGACACCACCTACTATCCTCCTGCTGACACAGGACACCACCTACTATCCTCCTGCTGACACAGCACACCACCTACTATCCTCCTGCTGACACAGGACACCACCTACTATCCTCCTGCTGACACAGGAACACACCTACTGACCCCTGCTGACCCCATGCTGACACAGGACACCACCTACTGACCCCCTGCTGACACAGGACACCACCTACTGACCCCTGCTGACCCCTGCTGACACAGGACACCACCTACGGACCCCTGCTGACACAGGACACCACCTACTGACCCCCTGCTGACACAGGACAACCACTACTGACCCCTGCTGACACAGGACACCACCTACTGACCCCCTGCTGACACAGGACACCACCTACTGACCCCCTGCTGACACAGGACACCACCTACTGACCCCTGCTAACACAGGACACCACCTACTGACCCCCTGCTGACACAGGACACCCCTACTGACCCCCTGCTGACACAGGACACCACCTACTGACCCCTGCTGACACAGGGACACCACCTACTGACCCCTGCTGACACAGGACACCACCTACTGACCCCTGCTGACACAGGACACCACCTACTGACCCCCTGCTGACAGAGGACACCACTATATCCTCCTGCTGACAATCAATGCTTTGTTCTGACCCAGCATACACAGGACACCACCAACTATCCTCCTGCTGACAATCATGCTTTGTTCTGACCCAGCATACAAGGACACCTCCTATTATCCTCCTGTGACAATCAATGCTTTGTTCTGACCCAGCATACCAGGACACACCTACTATCCTCCTGCTGACAATCAATGCTTTGTTCTGACCCAGCATACACAGGACACCACCTACTATCCTCCTGCTGACAATCAATGCTTTGTTCTGACCCAGCATACACAGGACACCCCTACTATCCTCCTGCTGACAATCAATGCTTTGGTCTGACCCAGCATACACAGGACACCACTACTGACCCCCTGCTGACACAGGACACCACCTACTGACCCCTGCTGACACAGGACACCACCTACTGACCCCCTGCTGACAGGGACACCACCAACTATCCTCCTGCTGACAATCAATGCTTTGGTCTGACCCAGCATACACAGGACACCACCTACTATCCTCTGCTGACAATCAATGCTTTGTTGCAGAGTCTGCCTTAGTGTGCATTTCATGGCACCGCCATGTCCTTCCTGCGGCAGTCCCCATGAGCTCACTGGTATCAGCAACATCATCATCAACAGGTAGGGGATCAGATGTGAGAGGCAGGTATGGGCTTAAAAGTGGAGAGGCAACAGAAACTGAGGTCACCATAAGGGCAGGAAATGAGAACAGGAATTAGAGATTATTCTTTTAACATGCTGATTGATGAGGATGAAGTGAGGAAGAAGATGCTTTGCAGTTCCATTTTGACTGACAACTGCATGCAAGCTGTACTCTTCATTTACTTTCTTTGATGTGTCCTGGTATCAACCAGGCCTGAGAGATACAGACACCTACAGTGTTTGTCTGGAAATCTGACCAACACTCTGAGAGATGCATCCATGATCTTCACTTTATCTGTTTTATTTATCTATTCATTCATTTAGTAATTGGTTGCTATCATCTTTACTTCACATGCTTGATCCCTTCACCCCTTAGGAAGCAGCATTTTTTTCTCCTTGTGTGATGGCTCTAGAGGTTCTGCTGGCTTGTTGACAACTTACAGATGATTCTGCATGAAGTTCTGTTGGCTTGCTGACATTTACAGATGATTCTGCATCAAGTTCTGTGTCTTGCCGACTCTCGAAGACGTTTTTGCATGAAGATGTTGCTTCCGTTGTTAGGCTCTGACCCAAAGACAGTCTGATTTGCGTCGTGTGCATGCTACAGCAAAGATCAACTAAAGTCAATAGAAATTGGTGATTTGTTTTTAATTTTCTGGCATCCTCTTCAAGGAGATAAAGCTGGAACTGTATCTGAGCTTTCAGGTGTCATGTAAAAGCAATGAAAAAACTGGAAACTTTTTTTTTTATCCACCAAACTTCTTCAGATTTGGACGGACGTTTATCTATGACGTCTTGTTGGAACCTAAACTTCTGAACCCAATTTGAAGCGCTCTCTGATTTCAGAGTCAGAGACAGGCATCTATGTGGTGATGGAAGCCCTGAAGAAGCCGTCAGCTTTATGCGAGCAGTAAACAAGGCAGAGGCTACCCCCCCCCCCCCCCCCCGGCCTCTTTCTGAATTCCACTAAAAGAAACTATGGGCCCCAAAATATCGAAATATTTTTCTAGGCATCGTCTAAAAAAATCAAAACAACATTAACAGTCAGAATGTCGGTAAAATCACCTGGCAGATGCGTTGGGAAGGTGTCTGAATAGATTAACATGATCAACCCTGGCAAAATCCACTGGTACATGCGTTGTTAAGAACATCTGAATAGATTAACATGATCAACCTTGGGCCAACAACAAGGACCATTAGGCATAATCAGTAAAACAGGACAAATAACAAAACTGATGAAATGCATATGCAAATGATTCTGTAAATTCATACAGTATCCACAAATCTAGCCTAAACATAGCAATTGTCCAATACTTCCCATTACACAGACCCCCCTTTACTTGGACATGGTCCATGTACAACCTGCAAATGGAATCTCCTTCTGATCACGTCCTGTTTCAGGCACTGGCTCTAGTCGTCAACGCACTACCAAGTGTCAAGGTCTTCTGATCACGTCCTGTTTCAGGCATTGGCTCTGGTCGTCAGCGCACTACCAAGTGTCACGTTCTGATCACGTCCTGTTTCAGGCACTGGCTCTAGTCGTCAACGAACTCCAAGTGTCAAGGTCTTCTGATCACGCCATGTTTCAACGCATTGGCTCTGGTCGTCAACGCACTACCAAGTGTCAAGGTCCTCTGATCACGCCCTATTTCAGGCATTGGTTCTAGTAGTCAACGCACTGCCAAGTGTCAAGGTCTTCTGATCACGTCCTGTTTCAGGCATTGGTTCTAGTCGTCAACGCACTACCAAGTGTCAAGGTTTTCAGGCACAGCCGGTAAATCCATGGGCCGACTCACTTTCTTGTATGAAAACAAGCTCCAGCCTTGAAGAAAATCTTTGGCGTTTTCTGGATGGCAGCATTCTAAAAGGAACAGGGTCAGCGTCAGGAACTACGAAGGATCAAGGGGTGTTTCTCTCTGCCAAGATGAAATCCAAACACCTGAAACACTGGGGATGGATGAGGAACTCTGGCTGTGTCTAACACCACTGCATCATTCCTTCTGATGATGGTAGGGCTGTGCGGCAAGTGTGGGAATGCCATAGTATGTCACATGCTGTGTTTTACATACAAGCACGCATGCACGCACGCACAAACACACGCACACCACACACACACACACACACACACACACACACATACACACACGCACACACAAGCAAACACACACACACACACACACACACACACACACACACACACACACACACACACACACAATATATATATATATATATATATATATATATATATATATATATATATAATATATATATATATATATATATAATATATTATATATATAAAATATATATATATAATATATATATATAGTTAAAACAAGTTAAAAGAGGAATCTTAAAACTATCTACAAATTTGTTTCGAGCGTGTTGCGCTGTCATCAGGATGGCCCTCGGTTTGCCCACCGCCGATGTTATATAGCGGTGGGCTCCCGTTTGCGGTTGTTTGCACGTGCGGGTTGGCTGCACGTGTTTTTGGGGGGCTTTCAGGTTTTTGTTTTGGATGTGTTCACTAACAACGATTTCCATTTATGCCTGCAGTTGTTTACTATTTCTGTTTTGGTGTTTAAAGTTGCTAAGTATGGTTTGCATAGTATTAACCATTTTTCAGTTAAACATAGGTTGCACCTTTTTGAAACATTGCTGTATGGTGATGCTCTTTTTATGATTTTCCAGGATAAATTGTAGCTTGTTTTTGCGTCTTTAAGTTTCCAGATATATTTGCTCAGTTCTGTTTGGTTTTTATATTTTTCTTTATTAAATGACTGTTTGTGGTTTGCATATCTGGTTTTAAAGGGTTTTCAGTGATCCCTATGTATGTTTCTTTTTCATTTTCTGATGTCACAGTAGCCTGGTATACAATGTTGCTGTGAAGACATTTGTTGTTTAGTGGGCACTGCTCCTTTCTGGTGCAATTGCAAGATTTCCTTTCTTCACCCTTCTTTGCTGTGTTGATTTTCATTTTGTTAGATGCGTCAATCAGGTTTTTGAGGTTTGGGCATACATGAGTACGATAGTTTGACAGTGTTTTTGTTAAATATTTTGGACAATTTGTGTTCTTTTGGAAATGAAGTTGTTAGGATTCTAAAGAATTCTTTCCCTATGTTCGTTTTGACTTTCCCGTCGTATGGGGGGTTATACCATATGATTTTTCTTTTCCTATTTTTCTTGCTTTATTTGTGTTGTTGTCTGGGTTGTATTGTAATTTGTAATTGTATCCACTTGTTTGTAGTGCCTCCTGGTATTCTACTGCTGCATTGTTGAACACTCTCTCACTGCATGACAGGTTTGATAGTCTCTTGTTTATGCCATGGGGTATGGTCTTCAATACAGATGGTGGATGGTTACTTTTGGTGTGTACATAAAGAGGTGTATCGTTGGGTTTCTTGTATGGTTTGTATATATGATTGTTGAGATCCAGTGTTATGTCTAAGTAGTTCACTACCTTTTTGTTTGCTTCAATGGTAATCTTTAAGTTGTGGTTTTGGAAGATTTTGCATAGTTCTTTCTTCTTGTTTTCGATGGTTCTTGGGTTGTTGGTTAGTGCAGCAAGGCCATCGTCTCTGTATAGTCCCGACTTGTTTTCCGAGAAAAAAACTCGGAAAACAAGTCGGACTATACAGAGACGATGGCCTTGCTGCACTAACCAACAACCCAAGAACCATCGAAAACAAGAAGAAAGAACTATGCAAAATCTTCCAAAACCACAACTTAAAGATTACCATTGAAGCAAACAAAAAGGTAGTGAACTACTTAGACATAACACTGGATCTCAACAATCATATATACAAACCATACAAGAAACCCAACGATACATCTCTTTATGTACACACCAAAAGTAACCATCCACCATCTGTATTGAAGACCATACCCCATGGCATAAACAAGAGACTATCAACCTGTCATGCAGTGAGAGAGTGTTCAACAATGCAGCAGTAGAATACCAGAGGCACTACAAACAAGTGGATACAATTACAAATTACAATACAACCCAGACAACAACACAAATAAAAGCAAGAAAAATAGGAAAAGAAAAATCATATGGTATAACCCCCCATACGACGGAAAGTCAAAACGAACATAGGGAAAGAATTCTTTAGAATCCTAACAACTTCATTTCCAAAAGAACACAAATTGTCCAAAATATTTAACAAAAACACTGTCAAACTATCGTACTCATGTATGCCCAACCTCAAAAACCTGATTGACGCATCTAACAAAATGAAAATCAACACAGCAAAGAAGGGTGAAGAAAGGAAATCTTGCAATTGCACCAGAAAGGAGCAGTGCCCACTAAACAACAAATGTCTTCACAGCAACATTGTATACCAGGCTACTGTGACATCAGAAAATGAAAAGAAACATACATAGGGATCACTGAAAACCACTTCAAAACCAGATATGCAAACCACAAACAGTCATTTAATAAGAAAAATATAAAAACCAAACAGAACTGAGCAAATATATCTGGAAACTTAAAGACGCAAAAACAAGCTACAATTTATCCTGGAAAAATCATAAAAAGAGCATCACCATACAGCAATGTTTCAAAAAGGTGCAACCTATGTTTAACTGAAAAAATGGTTAATACTATGCAAACCATACTTAGCAACTTTAAACACCAAAACAGAAATAGTAAACAACTGCAGGCATAAATGGAAATCGTTGTTAGTGAACACATCCAAAACAAAAACCTGAAAGCCCCCCAAAAACACGTGCAGCCAACCGCACGTGCAAACAACCGCAAACGGAGCCCACACGCTATATAACATCGGCGGTGGGCAAACCGAGGCCATCCTGATGACAGCGCAACACGCTCGAAACAAATTTGTAGATAGTTTTAAGATTCCTCTTTTAACTTGTTTTAACAATGTTGCTCCCCAAGGGTCGAGCACTTTAAAGTCATTTTAGGCTTTTAATCATATTCATCATATATATATATATATATATATATATATATATACATATATATATATATAAATAAATATATAAATATATAAATATATATATATATATATATATATATATATATATATATATATTATATATATATATACTTCCCCGAAGATGGAGAAAAAAAAAGAAAAAAAAATATATATATATATATGCCTAAAAACAGAATCAAAATCAAAATCCAGTCAAAGACTGCCAAATGCACATGACATTGTCAACACTAAAACCCAATCACAGACTGCCAAATGCACATGACACTGTCAACATCAAAACCCAATCACAGACTGCCAAATGCACATGAAATGAGGAATTTACAGTGGACACAAATCAGGAAGCTGAAATCCACGGAATCAAGATTACAGTGGACAAGACTGTCATCACTATCTTCAATGTGTACTGCTCACAAGACAAAGTGCTCTCTCTACAGAAAATGG
Source organism: Conus ventricosus (assembly GCA_018398815.1). NCBI lineage: Eukaryota > Metazoa > Mollusca > Gastropoda > Neogastropoda > Conidae > Conus > Conus ventricosus. The sequence continues at coordinate 91,749,916 of CM031601.1, read as the reverse complement.
ACATACCATCAGAGAACTGCATAGTAGTAGGTGACTTTAACAGCCACTCAACCTGTTGGGTTTACAGTGAGAAAGACCGACGAGGAGACGAAGTGGAGGACTGGCAGATAGAGAGCAACCTGCTTCTGCTGAATGATCCAGAAGGCCCACCAACTTTCTTCTCTCGCCAATGCTCACCATGGCCACCCCAATTTTGCCTTTGCGCAGGCAGCGACCACAGACCAGTACTACTGGCCATCAGTTTGCAGTAAACACCAAGTAATGCCAAATCCTTTCCCAGATGGAATTACAAGAAGGCGGATTGGGAGATGTTCGCGGGCCTCTCGACGAGTATTGTAAGACCATCAAAGTGGACGATTACAACATCAACCGAGCTACCAAAAGCTTCAACCAAGCCATCCTGAAAGCAGCCTCAGAGGCAATTCCACGTGGCGCTCGAAAGAACTACAGGCCATATTGGACAGAAGAACTGCAGGAGCTTGAAGATGAAGAGACTAGGACTAGAGAGGAGTGGAAAACAACCCAATACAAGAAAACATCACTCTCAAAGCCTGCACTGCCAAATACAGAAAGGCCTACATCCAAGCTTCAAGTACAAGCTGGATGGAGAAAACAGAAAAGCTGAACCTTGACAGAGATGGCAACAAACTTTGGAAACTGACCAAAGCCATGAATAATGAAGAGACAAAGTCAGTGCCTGTCACGCTCCAAAAGATCAGGAGATTGTGACAGGGAGAGAGGCAGCGAACTGCTTCATAGACAGCTATGAGCAGACCAGTAACATCTCTGTGACAGAGAACAGAAACCAACAAGTCCATGATAAAATGAAGAATCACCAAGATGACCAAGACCAACCTGATTTCATGGACAGGCCTTTCAAACTGAAAGAAATGGAAGAAGCCGCAAAATCTTTACAGGACAAAAGATCTCCAGGTCCTGATAAAGTCTAGTCACCAACGAGATGCTCAAACACCTCGGCACCAAAGCAAAGACCAAACTCCTTGCTCTCTTCAACAACAGCTGGAAGACGGGCATGTTCCACAAAGCTGGCGAAAGCTGATATGGTGCCCATACATAAGAAGGGCAAAGACAGGGTCAGGGCTGACAGCTATCGCCCCATCAGCCTCATCAGCTGCGTGGGCAAGCTCCTAGAGCATATGATCAATTCGCGGCTAGTTGGCACCTGGAGAAGAACAACATCATCACTCCAGAGCAGGCAGGCTTCCACCAACATCATTCCACTGAGGATCAAGTGACCTACTTAGCCCAGAAGATCGAGGATGGCTTCCAGGACAAACAGCATACTCTGACGGTGTGGATAGACATGGAAAAGGCGTACGACAAAGTCTGGAAGGATGGCTTCCGGAGAAAACTCCAGAAGAGTGGTGTGACTGGCTGTATGTACCAATGGATCTCGCAGTACCTGAAAAATAGGAAGGCCCGAGTCCACATCAACGGGCATACAGTCGGAAGAAGACACTGAGAGAAAGAGTCCCTCAAGGAGTTGTCCTCAGCCCTACCCTATCCTTGTCTTTGTCAACGACATCGTCAGATGCCTCGCAAAGTCCAAGGAGCCATCTATGCAGACAATCTTGTCCTATGGTGCTCGGAAGAACACCTCACAACTGCCAGCTACAGGCTACAGCAGCGCTGAATGTTCTCGAAAGCTGGACAAAACAGTGGCTGGTAACAATTAATGCCAAGAAGACCACTTACACTGTTTTCAGCCTCTCACCCAAAGAACAGAAGGCCAACATGAGCATCAATGGACAAACTCTGCTTGCTGAAAATAATCCTACGTACCTGGAAGTCACCTTTTGCAAACGCCTGACGTGGAAGAAGCAAGCAGAGAAAACAGAATTAAGAGCAAAAGTACGCCTTGCCCCCATGAAAAAGCTGGCAGGAACAACATGGGCGCAGACAACACAACCCTCAGGAGACTGTACACTGGTACAGTCAGGCCAGCGCTGGAGTATGGCATGACTGCATGGGCACTACAGCCAAATCAAATTTTGAACGGATCAACAAGATTCAGAATCAAGCTGCCCGTATCACAACAGGAGCCATGAAGTCTACGCCAATCCAGGAGCTTGAAACCATCACAGAGCTCCTGACCCAGGCTGCTAAGTTCAAGAGGCTGCAAGGCCACCCCATGATATATGTATATATGTATACCCCCCCCCCCTCCCCTTGTCCCCCCCCTCCCCACCCCGGACCCCAATCCCGCACGCACACGCACACACACACACACACACACACACACACACACACACACACACACACACACACACACACACACACACACACACACACATACACACACACACACACATACACACACTCACTCACACACACACAACACACACACAAACACACACACAAGCACACACTCTCTCTCTCTCTTTCTCTCCCCCCCCCTCTCTCTCTCTCTCTCTCACACACACACACACACACACACACACACACACACACACACACACACACACACACGCACGCGCACACACACACACACACACACACAAACAAACACACGCACACACACACACACACACACACACACACACACACACACACACACACACACACACACACACACACACACACACACACACACACAACACACAAAATCAGAAAAAAAAATAATTACAGACCTATTGCTCTTACATCACACGTGGGAAAACTTATGGAAAGAATAATTCTAAATAGGCTGGAACACTTCTGTGAAAAAAATTGTATAATACCAATACAACAGGCGGGTTTTAGAAAAGGTAAATCATCAGTTGATCATCTAGTAAAAATTACCACACAGATTAAACATCAATTTTCACGTAGGAAAAACGTACTTGCCACTTTTTTTGACATTAGAAAGGCATATGACCAAGTTTGGCATTCAAAACTTCTAAACAAACTAAGATCAATAGGTATTTCAGGCTGTATGTATAACTATATAAAGGCATTTTTTAAGTGAAAGAGCAATACAGACTAAGGTTGGTAATGCCTACTCTAATCAAAGACGTATACAGATGGGAATCCCACAAGGAGGTGTAATAGCCCCGATCCTTTTCAACATTTTGATGCATGATCTTCCAAAAGTGGTCTCAAATAATGTCGAGCTAGTACAATATGCAGATGAATTTGCATATGGGTGAAAGTTACTCTAAAAAGCTTACACCGATTAGATCAATTAACTATATTAAAAAGATATATCAAAATGAACCCTAGACAAAATCAGCAAATACATGATTGAAAACGGACTAACCCTTTCACATGAAAAATCGCATATGGTTCTCTTCAACTCTGGCTATGATCCTAAACCTTTACCCTCTTTTCAAATAAATGGAATGTCGCTTGAATATAAAAATGTGTTAAATTTCTAGGAGTAAGCATGACTTCTAAATTGAATTGGAACTACCATTTGGAAAATATTCTGACAAAAGCCAGAAAAGGATTGAATTTATTAAAAATGATAAGTCAACAGTCGTGGGGAAAAGATAGTAAGGTACTTATTCATTTAGCAACTGCACTTGTGAGATCAAAATTATCTTATGCTCAGGAAATATTCTTTTCAGCTCCAAAATATTTGATAACAAAGATGCAAAGCATCGATAGCAAAGCTTATAAGATAGCTCTCGGTGTCCCCGTCCATGCCTCAACACTAAAAACCTACACAGAAATAGGAATTTTGCCTTTTGCCGAAAATATGAAACTTGCTTCAGCAAAATATATTAAGAAGTCATTCAACGCAAAATTCATGTATAAAGGAAACTGGTTTAAAATCAGATATACATTTTCCAAGCGAGCACGGAGTTTTGACTCTGTAAAAACTATAGGCTCCTATACGTCCCAGTTATTTACAGATGCTGGTGTTGAACCCCAAACAGTAGCTCCTCAAACGAGTTACAGTAATATTCCTCAATGGGAGCTTAGCAAGGCTAATTACGATATTAACTATACAGATTTAAGGAAAAGTGATGGGACCATGCTGCCAACATATGTCAAGGCACATATAAATAAAAATTATATAAACCATCTTAAAATATATACAGACGGTTCTCTACTTGAAAACCAATTATCAGGTGCTGCATTCATTATTCCATCATTAAAATAGATAAATCGTATCACATTGGGAAAAATTACTCTGTATTCACAGCAGAGCTAATTGCCATTATTATGGCACTGAACTATCTTCTTAGTTTTCCATATTCGATATTTAAAATATTATTTGTGTCGATTTAAAATCTGTCTTACAAGCTTTAAAATATTCTCATACAAGAGTGAGAGGAGAAATGATATCAGAGATATACCATTAATTCATTTTTTGTCTTTTACGTGGTTCTTCTATTGACTTTTGTTGGATTCCATCACATTGTGGTTTAGCAGCAAATGAAAGGGTTGATCGGTTAGCCAAAAATAGTGCAGCGAAGGAAAAGAGCTCTACAAAGATAAATATTCCTTTATCCTTGGATGAAAATTACAGCCTTTTAGGTAAAGCATCATGGGATTCGGTGTTACGAAGACAAAAAGAGTGTCCAAACATAATAAAGGACAACAAGGGAAAAATTCTTTAAGGAGCTTGTAAAATATAAAACGGGACACAATCTCCATCAGGAACGGATTTTGAAGAGTTTGATCTTTAGACTCAGACTAGATGCATACAAAACAAAATATTGTAAAAATGTCATTTGCATTTGTGGCCAAAATATTACACCATTCCATGTCATCTTTCTTTGCAGAAATACTAAAAAAATATTTGCCTACTTGGTTATTAAGTTTGAACCCATCAATCGCGAATTTTTGGGACATTTTTGGGAACGAAGCGAAAGCTATAGAAGTTGTTAGGGCAATTGTTAAGAGTCCAGTTGGACATTACTTTGATTCTCTAGTTATTTGTTGGTTTTATTCTCTTATTATTTCAATGCTTAAAATGTTTTGTTTCTTTACAAATGTTCAATATGAATCAAGGCTAAAGCAGTTTTACCGTTATGCCGGCAGATTAGAATGGGGTTAAAGTGATGGTCACTTATTGGTATCTCATTAACTGAATAGACTATGCATGCAAAGATTAGCATACTACACTACCTCCACACTCCATACACTTTTAATGACAGTTTGAAAACAATAGACACATTTATGCCCCCCCCCACCCCCCCCACCCCCCACCCCCACCCCACCCCCCCCCCCCCACACACACACCACACACGCGCGCGCGCGCGCGCGCTCGCGACATAACACACACCGGCCCCTTTTACATGTTTTTTTGTTTTGTCTTGTTTGTTTGCCTGTTCGTTTGTCTCTTGTCTTTGTCTAAGATCATTGTAAAGTGGATAGACATTAAATTAAAGAACGAACACACACACACACACACACACACACACACACACACACACACACACACACACACACACACACACACACACACACCACTCTGTGCGTGCAAAGATCTGTTTAGCAGGACTTGAAAACTGACAGGCATGTGTGTGTGTGTGTGTGTGTGTGTGTGTGTGTGGTGTGTGTGTGTGTGTGTGTGTGTGTGTGTGTGTGTGTGTGTGTGTGTGTGTGCTCGCGCGCGTGCATGCACGTGTGTGTACGCGCATTGTGTGAATGTGCGTGTGTGCGTATATGTGCATGTGTGCATATTTGCCTGTAGGTGTATGCTTGTTGATGTAATTGAGTATCTGTGATCTGCATATGTAAATGCATGACTGTGTTGTCTACATCAAATTTGTGTGCACACACGTCCGTCACATCATGTTCACTCACAAACATACTGATGTATGTTTCATGGTGGCATTACAGAAGGAGAAAAAAAAGTCTAGGTCTTTTAGATGACATGGGAACAAATAAGAAACAACACACAATTTGCAGTCCAATAAGGGAACTGTCCCTTAAAAAATATGTTACTTGAAAAATCAACTTTGAAAGATGAACAGAAGTGGTACAGACAGTTTAAAACAAAATAAAACGTGGTTGGACCCTACGATGGCCGACCACTCTTCCAAGATTTCCACTTGGTGAAATCTGTAGTGACAATCGCCTTATAAAACACTATATTACTGAGTAACTGAAAACAAGTAAGGAAAGAAACATGACCATCACAATGACAGGAGCGCCGCATCTTCAGTACAGTGACACTGCTTATGAAAACAAAAACAAAAAAAAGCTACAATGAGAAAAAAAAGAGAGAGAGAGAGGCTGAACGGACCATTGATTCCACCTGTTTCATGTCCTTCTCCACCCGGGCCTGCATCAGCCGTGTCTGTACCACTGAATCAAGCCCCAGCAGGCTTTCCCTGAACCCGGCCAGCCTCCTCTATGTCTGCCTGCAATAGCACCGACCTCTCTCCCTGTGACTAGCTGCACTCCACAGTTAGCACTCCCCATCAACAACACAACCCTCCGGCTCCACTCCACAGTTAACACTCCCCATCAACAACACAACCCTCCACATGACTGGCTCCACTCCACAGTTAGCACTCCCCATCAACAACACAACCCTCCGGCTCCACTCCACAGTTAACACTCCCCATCAACAACACAACCCTCCACATGACTGGCTCCACTCCACAGTTAGCAATCCCCATCAACAACACAACCCTCCACATGACTGGCTCCACTCCACAGTTAGCACTCCCCATCAACAACACAACCCTCCACATGACTGGCTGCACTCCACAGTTAGCACTCCCCATCAACAACACAACCCTCTCCATGACTGGCTCCACTCCACAGTTAACACTCCCCATCAACAGCACAACCCTCCCCATGACTGGCTCCACTCCACAGTTAGCACTCCACATCAACAACACAGCACTGCTGCCTGCTCCGTACACCCCAACACTCAATGAAGAGGTTCATGCTGAGTGATTTATCACGTGATACACACCAACACTCAGTGAAGAGGTTCATGCTGAGTGATTTATCACATGGTGCACACCAACACTCAATGAAGAGGTTCATGCTGAGTGATTTATCACATGTGCACACCAACACTCAATGAAGAGGTCCATGCTGAGTGATGTATCACATGATACACACCCGACACTCAATGAAGAGGTTCATGCTGAGTGATGTATCACATGATACACACCCGACACTCAATGAAGAGGTTCATGCTGAGTGATTTATCACATGACACACCCCAACACTCAATGAAGAGGTTCATGCTGAGTGGTTTATCACATGATACACACCCAACACTCAATGAAAGAGGTTCATGCTGAGTGGTTCATCACATTATACACACCCAACACTCAATGAAGAGATTCATGCTGAGTGATTTATCACATGGTACACACCCCAACACTCAATGAAGAGGTTCATGCTGGAGTAATTTATCACATGGTACACACCAACACTCAATGAAGAGGTTCATGCTGAGTGATTTATCACATGGTACACACCCAACACTCAATGCAGAGGTTCATGCTGATTGATTTATCACATGATACACACCCAACACTCAATGAAGAGGTTCATGCTGAGTGGTTCATCAAATGGTACACACCACAACACTCAATGAAGAGGTTTCTGTTGAGCGATTTATGACATGGTGCACACCCCAACACTCAGTGAAGAGGTCCATGCTGAGTGATTTATCACATTATACACACCCAACACTCAATGAAGAGGTTCATGCTGAGTGATCTATCTCATGATACACACCCCAACACTCAATGAAGAGGTTCATGCTGAGTTATCTATCACATGGTACACACCCCAACACTCAATGAAGAGGTTCATGCTGAGTGATCTATCACATGGTACACACCCAACACTCAATGAAGAGGTTCATGCTGAGTGTTCACCACATGATACACCCCAACACTCAATGAAGAGGTTCATACTGAGTGGTTCACCACATGATACACCCCAACACTCAATGACGAGGTTCATGTTGAGTGGTTCATCACATGGTGCACACCCCAACACTCAATAAAGAGGTTCATGCTGAGTGGTTCATCACATGGTGCACACCCAAACACTCAATGGACAGGTTCATGCTGAGTGATGTATCACATTATTCACACCCAACACTAAATGAAGAGGTCCATGCTTAGTGGTGTATCACATTATACACACCCAACACTCAATGAAGAGGTTCATGCTGAGTGATCTATCACATGGTACACACCCAACACTCAATGAAGAGGTTCATGCTGAGTGGTTCACCACATGATACACCCCAACACTCAATGACGAGGTTCATGTTGAGTGGTTCATCACATGGTGCACACCCCAATACTCAATAAAGAGGTTCATGCTGAGTGGTTCATCACATGGTGCACACCCAAACACTCAATGGAGAGGTTCATGCTGAGTGATGTATCACATTATACACACCCAACACTCAATGAAGAGGTCCATGCTTAGTGGTGTATCACATTATACACACCCAACACTCAATGAAGAGGTCCATGCTTAGTGGTGTATCACATGATACACACCCAACACTCAATAAAGAGGTTCATGCTGAGTGATCTATCACATGGTACACACCAACACTCAATGAAGAGGTTCATGCTGAGTGGTTTATTACATGATGCACACCCAACACTCAATGAAGAGATTCATGCTGAGTGATTTATCACATAGTGCACACCAACACTCAATGAAGAGGTTCATCCTGAGTGGTTTATCACATGATACACACCCGACACTCAATGAAGAGGTTCATGCTGAGTGGTTCATCACATGATACACACCAGACACTCAATGAAGAGATTCATGCTGAGTGGTTCATCACATGGTACACACCCCAACACGCAATGAAGAGGTTCACATTCGGTTCAGATTTTTTTTAGCTGTGCTGTCCGTTATTTTATTTCGTATACTTAAGCCATTCTTCAGTAGTTTTTTTTTCCTTGATTCATGTAGTGCCGCGATCATTTAGACAATAGAGTGGAACCAGTGGGTGAATTTGATATTTCCTGTGGAAACACAAGATTGTATGTTATTAGTAATAACGTGGATAAGAATGGAAATACACCAGGAGTTAAATCGGTAGAGAGCTGGAACTGGAAGAATAAAGACAGGTATGCTGTGGGACAGAAAGGTGGATCTTAGAGCTTGTCTTCTTCACTCCTGGAAATGCCAGCTTGGCAGAAACTGGACTGGACGTGTTCTCTCCGTTTCACTTTACAAAACTGGCACCACAGTTCCTTATCCATCGAAGTCGATCAGAATAATGTAAATGGCCACCACATCAAGTTTCATTTCGAAATGGCAAGCACGTTTCCCATAAAGCGGGAGGAGTTGGAAGGAGAAGAAGACGTCATCATCTGACCCATGACACAACCCACAGACTGCTGGTGCTTGTATGCCCCGCACCAGCCCCTGTAGTAGTGACAAAGTCAAATGGCACAATCAGGATTTGTTGTGCAGTTGACTCGATGAAAGAAGAGAAACGTTTCCTCGACCATCTCCTCGCTGAGCAGCCAGCCACAGTCTCCTTCTTCTGCGAACTAGATCGCGATAATAGCGGATTTTGTCCACAGATAGGAAGAGTCTCAGCTGTTACACCACTATTCGCAAGATACTACTTGCTTCTTCTCCTTCGAGTGGACTCGGAATAATAAGTTCAGGCCCCCCTCCTGACGTTTTCCCAAAGAGAAATAATCGATCACATCCTTACGGCCTTCACTCGGATTACTAGCTGTAACACACAGTATCGAAGAAACCATCGTGAAAATAAAAGCAGTGGTGTGTGTGTGTGTGTGTGGGTGTGGGTGTGGGTGTGTGTGTGGGCGTGTGTGGGCGTGTGTGTGTGTGCGTTCTCCTTCTTCAAAAGCACAACTAATTTTTTTGTATAGTCAAAAGATGGCGGACTTTCTTCGCCAATGGGTTTGCAGATGGCATCTCATAACTTTCACCTCCGTTGTTGAGAACTAGATGTATTTTGATGGCCGTCGTTGCAGGATCGAGTGTGCGCAGAAAGTCAGTCACTGTCGCCAGGAGATCGTTGACCACGAGCAGCGAGGTAGTTGACACTACTGGTTCTTGGACAGTTTGAGCCCCTAGAAAGACCAGCCTTTTGAGGTTTCTTTTCTGCCAAGCTCTATCAGCATGTCGTAAAACGAATATTTTTATAAACCAGCGGTTAATTAGACACTGACATTCTGTAAATACTGACATTCTGTAAATACTGACATTCTGTAAATACTTATCAAATTTCTTGATCATGAATTTGTTACTTTTGCAACCAGCGGCTTCGACACGACCATGTAATACGGAGTATCCTTCTTGTAGGGTCGTCCGGATGCTGATGTCCCTCCACACGGAGAGAGAGTTGAACCTTTTACAAGCGCTTCCCAGATAACCCGGTCCGGCAGTGGAAGCATCTTGAAGATCATCAGCAACACGAGCTCCGTTAATGTTTCTAGACCCAAACGAGACACCTGGTCGGAGGCACCTGCCGCCGTGCTGGCTATTTCCTCCTGCATGGTGTCCAGAAAAATAGCTCCCTGTCAGTTCTGCAATGGCGGTACAAGTTTTTTTCTTCTTTTTTTTTTTTTTTTTTTACATTTTCAAACAACACCTATTAAAAATCCCTTGTTGTTGTTTCAAAGTTATTGTAGCTAAGAGGAGTTAGCTTCCTGGACACTACACCAACCAGAATCGAAGAGGGAGAAGGTGGGTGATCTTTTTCTTGATTGTAAGAGTTTATCGTAGGGTTACTACAACCCACAATCCTGTTTAAATGCGGACGTAGCGGGGGGGGGGGGGGGGGGTTATCTTGAGCCACAGGCGTTGCTAATGTTCTTCTTCTTCGGGCTGTTCAACTTGTTTTAAGTGGACAGGAAGATCTAGTAACCCGCGGGCAGTTTCCCCGCCTGCCGATGGTACCTGCGATCGAAAAAGCCGAGTTATCTTCAGAATAGTAAGTCCGACAATCGTTAACTGAGCGATTTCATCAAAGAAAAAAAAATCCACCAAATATTGTAAAAAACTAAAAAAATAAAGAGAGAGAGAGAGAGAGAGAGAGAGAGAGAGAGAGAGAAGAGAGAGAGAGAGAGAGAGAGAGAGGAAGCAATGGGCTAGCTCTTTTTGGCTTGATACTGCTGGCTACTTACTAAGTATCTTTTGCCTTTGTTTGGATTTATTGTTGTTGTTTTTCTTTGTGTTAATTGTTGCTGTTTGTACATACTCTCTTTCTCTTTGTATTTATTTCTCCCTGTCTCTCTTTCTCTGTCTCTGTCTCTCTGTCTCCCTCTCTCTTATTTCCTCTCATGACAATGATTGTGCTCAAAGACATTTTTGGTTTGTCACTGCTCCTCTCTCCTTATGAAGTTGGATGTATGTGCTCTTTTTGTATTCAATGCGTGTGGACAAATTTGATGTCCTGGAATATAGCAAAACATTGCTGTGTCTTTTTGGTGTTCATTTTAAACCTCATCTTGTAAAAAAATGGATAGTGGTGTATCATTTTTTTCTGTTAATTGTCAGGGCCTCAATACCGCCCGGGATATCTTTCATTACATGAGAAACAAAAACCATTCCATTTATCTTTTGCAAGATGCACATTGTGAGAAGAAAATGGAAAAGTATGTTTTAGCGGAATGGGGTGTCAGGGAATTTTCTCAAGCTTTACATCAAATGCAAGAGGAGTCGCGATAATGTTTAATAATAACTTTGAATTTAAAGTTGAAAGAACTATTAAAATAATTCAGGTTATTACATTATGGTAGTTGCTGAAATCCATAAGAAGAGTTTTCACCTTGTAAACATGTACGGACCAAATAGAGACAACCCAGAGTTCTATAGTAACCTGAAACAAAAATTAGTGAAATAAATGTTGAAAATATTAAAATAGCTGGGGATTTTAATCTAGGTCTTCAGCCTGAAAAAGATTACCACAACTATAAACACGTTAATAATCCTAAAGCAAAAGAGGCAGTTGATGATATGATCGAAAACTTAGATTTGAACGATATCTGGCGAGAATTGAATGTGGAATGCCTTCTTTATACATGGAGAAGAACCAGCCCTTTTCGGCAGGCCAGATTAGACTTTTTTTCTGATCTCAGACTCAGTAGTGTCGTTTGTAGAGGACGCAATATCGAATGTGGCTACAGACAGGTCATTCGGCTGTTGTATTAAATTAAAATTTGAAGACACCGGTGAACGTAACACGTTTTGGAAATTCAATGCGTCCCTTCTAAAAGATAAAATGTATTTGGATGAAATTAATTCGGAAATTGATAAGTTAAAAAAGAAAACGCGCTAAATGCAAACGTAGAGGAAGTAACTGACGAAGAGCTGAGGTTTTCTGTCCCGATGACATATTTCTTGACTTTGTTTTAAAGAAAATAAGATCCTAAACAATTTCATATGCCACGATGAAAAAGAAAAAAAACTGACAGAAGAAGAAGAACAGCTTGAACATGACATACAACGACTAGACAGAATCAAAAATAAAAATGAAGAAGACATCAGATTTATAGACATGAAAAAAGAACAGTTAAAACAGATAAGGGAAAAACGAATGGAGGGAGTATTGTTAAGGTCGAGAGCTCGATGGATAGCGGAAGGGAGAAATGAGTAATTATTTCTGTAATTTAGAGAAACGTCACTATGTTAGCAAAAATATGGCTAGATTGATGAACAACATGGCAATACTCTAACAAACCAGAAAGACATTATTCAAGAAGTATATACATTTTTATAGATCGCTGTATGCAAAGATTGAGGTAGAAAATTGCGAAATTAAAGATTTAGTAGAAAATATCGCGTGTTTAAACGAAGAGGAAGCAAAAGGATTAGAGGGGAAAATAAGTCTAGAAGATGCTACATGTGTTTCTAAAGAACATGAAAAATAATAAAAGTCCCGGTACAGACGGTTTCAGGCGGAATTTTTTTACGTTTTCTGGAAAAATAGGACTCTTTGTTGTAAGAGCACGAATGCGAGTTTTGAACGAGGAGAACTTTCAAACGTACAGAAAGAAGGAATCATTACTTGCATTCCGAAACAAAGCCAAGACAGTATATAAAAAAACTGGAGACCTATCTCGTTATTAAATGTGATTTACAAAATTGGGTCATTCTGTATTGCAAATCGTTTAAAGATAGTATTACCAAAGATCATCAGCGAAGACCAAACCGGATTTATGAAAAATAGGTATATTGGGATAACTTAAGACTGATTTATGATACAATTGTCTACTTAGATAAACATGAGTTACCAGGATTGCTGTTGAATATAGATTTTGAAATAGCTTTTGACTCGATAAATTGGGAGTTCATGTTTAAAGTATTAAAAGCGTTTGGTTTTAAAGAAGACATATGTAAATGGATAAGTGAATTCTATAGAAATACTAAATCTTGTGTTATAGTGAATGGCCAGGTGTCAGAATGGTTTCAAATAACAAAACGTTGTAGACAGGGAGACCCCATATCTCCATATCTTTTATATTGTGTGTTGAAATATTAGCAAAGACTGTCAGAGAAAACACAGATATTAAAGGCATTACGGTGAATAATGCTGAACACAAGCTGACACAGTACGCTGATGACACTGAATTTTTACTGGCAGGAGACAGAAAGTGTTTTGAAACTTGCATAGATGTACTTGACATGTTTAATTCTGTCTCAGGGCTCCATATAAACTCGGGCAAAACTAGTGTGATTTGGCTAGGGCATCGGAAAAATTCCACAGCTCGTTGTATGGAACACTTAGGTTTAATAATAATAATAAATAATAATGAATACTTATATAGCGCCTATTCTCGCTAGAGACCAAGCTCTAAGCGCTTTACAATCAACACTCGTTTACACAACAGGCTGCCTACCAGGAGTGCCGACTGAAGAGCTGCCAGCCGGCGCTTCATTCAGTCGTTTCCCGTGTCATCCAGTCAGTATCGTTCAATATCGATCGCTCATTTTCCTTACTTCCTTCATTCTTTCCATTTCGCACGCAGGGTGCATGCTATGTGTAACGTGTCATCCATACCAACGGCCAAACTGGCCTACTCTTCCGAAAGCTGGTGATGGGATTTTACGTGTGTGCAAGATGTTATGCGTGCGTTCACACACAGAACCTCGGTTTATAGTCTCATTCGAAGGACTGTAGGAAATGGAGTCAGAACCAATGTTAACTCCGAGGGAAAAATCCCCTGTACCGAAACGCCCCGGCGGAGGTTCGAACCCGCAACCCCAGATCACCAAGATTACGAGTCCGGCGCTCTACCAACTGAGCTATTCCGGCTCCCAGGTTTAAACTGGAATCCGCCGAAATTTCGTGTGTTAGTGTTTGGTTCACTAATGATTTAAAAGGATGTCTTGAAGTTAATTACTCAGAAAAAATAGCAGAAGTAAAGTATCTGTTCAAAACTATGGGTCAAACGTCAGATCACACCTCTTGGCAGAGTTGCAATATTAAAATCTATAATCCTTTCAAAGCTGACTCATCTCTGGCTCATTTTGCCAAACCCACCAGACATATTTTTTCAATACGTGTCAACAAATTTGTTATAAATTTATTTGGAACAGGAAACCAGACAAAATCAGTCGAAACATTTCACACAAAAGTGTGGAGGAAGGGGCGTTGGCCTTCCTGATTTGAAAACATTTGTCTTATCTTTGAAACTTTCATGGATTCGTAAAGCTGAGAAAACAAAACATAAATGGAAAAGTCTTCTGTTGCATAACTTTTCCCAAGTGGGAACTTATTGATAAGTATGGACCAGAGTTTGTCTCAAAATTCACTAAATACAATCAGTTTTGGTCAGACGTTCTTGAAGCATATAAGGTGTTTTACTACAAATGCATTCCTAAAAATTCTGCTGAACTTCTTACTGAACCTTTATGCTATAACAAGCGGTTTCAAATGGGAAGAAAATTTATCATCTCACAAGTATTGCATAACAAAAACATATTTTGTGTTGCCCTTTTCTTTGATGATAATGGGCAGTTTCCTCACTTACACATGTTTCAAGGATAAGTATGATATTAATATCAATTTTCTTACTTACGCTGGTTACAGATCTGTAATACTTGACTATGCAAAAAAGTCTGGCATTAATATAAATAGCAATACATACCGAAACTCATCATTGTGCTTAAACAACTGTTTTCGGTTCACAAAGGTTGTAGATTATATTATGATATATTGATTACAAATAACGTAACGCCTAAATGCTGCGAAAAATGGGATGCCAAGCTCTCAACATCCCATGACTGGAAATCTTGTTTTTTATACGCACACAAGATACAGATGTAAAACTCCAGTGGTTTCAGCTAAAAATAATACATAGATGTCTATGTACAAATATCATATTAAAGGAAATTGGTGTAAAAAATAATGATAGATGTGACTTTTGTGGAGAGTATAAAGATAGTATTGATCATGTGTTCTGGAAGTGTCATTATGTACAATTATTCTGGAATAATCTCACTGATTTAATGAAAGAAAGATGTATGAATGCACAAAATGTGCGACTAACAGAGTCACTGATAATATTTGGTAATGATGCAGCAATTTCTAGTGATGTGATCTTTTATTTTATAATTCTTTTCGCAAAATACTATAAATACACTTGTAAAGTACAAAACAGTTTACCACAAATAAGTACATTTATAAGGAAACTAAAGAATCGGTATATAATTGAAGAACACACATCGCATACTTAAAATCAAACCATACAGATTTCACTGTGAAATGGTGAGTGTACAAACCATTATTTGTGAATGATTAACTATTTAAACATCACTCGATCTGTATCCCATGACCCATATTCACAGACTTAAACGTTTGTCAACTTTTAGTAACCTGTTATGCTCTGATCTCTGTACACACAGACTACCTAATGTTGCAGATGAGTCTGTACATGTGTCTGTTCTAACATCATTATTATCTCTTTTATTGATGGTTATGTTTTTGGTTTCTGGCCAGTGTGATTTACTTTGTGAAAGTAACTTGTGTCAACATATTGATTGAATGTAATCCATCCAACGTGTCCCTCTCTTCTGTCTCTCTCTGTCTCTGTCTCTGTCTCTTCTCTGTCTCTCTCTCTCTTCTCTCTCTCTCTCTCTCTCTCTCTCTCTCTCTCTCTCTCTCTCTTTCTCATCTTCTCTCTTTTTCTCTACCCCTCCCTCCACTTCTTCTGCAAAACCTACATTTCTTTTCTTTTTTTTTCAAATGAAAAATGTTGAATTTTTTTCTTGCTTGTGGGATTCTCTTTTCCCCAAAATTCTTACTGCTTATGTATGTCCTATGTTCATGTAAATGTTTGAAATGAAATTTTTTTATTAAAGGAAAAAAAAAAGAAAAGAAAAAAGGGAAAAAAAATCCAAGGGTGGCAGAAATCCGTCGAAGAAGAAAAGAAGACACCCCGACGACTCATCTTATTTCTTTCAAAAGAGGCTGACAGCAGACACTCCCCTTCTTCCTTTTCTTGTAGTAGTAGTAGTAGTAGTAGTAGTAGTATAGTAGTAGTAGTAGTATAAATATGTAAGGGGGGGGGGGGGGGGGGGGGGGGGACGGAGTCTCAAGCCACACACACACACCGCAGCAGTCCTGATAAAAAAAAAATTAAATTAAAAAAAAACCGCAAGCTAATAATTATATTTACTCTCTTCGCATTGGGGGGCGTATGAAGTTGGACCAAATAACCCACAAAGCGGAATACTGTTCTCGGGAGAAATATAACGTTTTCTTAGATCGCATCAAAGAAATTATACTTTAAAAAAATGCTCCTCCCAACTACCTGAAAATGTATGCTGCTGTTGTTATTGTAAAATTGGATTATTCGTTTTTTCCCCAGAAAGCTCGAAATTATAAGGAACTCCCTCCTTTTTTTTCTTCTCAGTAAAGAGCTAGTAAAGTAGTGGGGGAAGATTTCCCGACCCGACTCAAGGTGGTGAGACTCGTGGCCACTGTGGATTTTGAACTTTCGCACAAACTGAATAACTGTCCACCATCGAAACACCACCACTGCACCAACAATTAATGTCCCCGTTACACATTCGTTCTTAATAAGAACGTGGGTGTTTCTTAATGATGATCCAACACACATCAACAACAAAAACAAGAAAAAGAATTGATGAGGCAAAAGGGTCATTTTCCGTCCCAGATTATAACCATTACGTTGCTGGCGCACTCGGTTTTGACCCAAGAAGCCGGATGACGAACAAGGTTTTATTTATTAAGACTCTGTGGAGTCAAAATAAATCGCAACAAATGAGATGTAATGCAAATAATGTACAAAATCAAACGTTTGAAATGTGTTAAAATAATAGGGGGAGAAAAAAAGAACCAACCAAGAAAGAATATATTTTTAAAAAACACACACACAGTTTATTCCACGAAGAGCGTGTCTCCCAAAAAGCCGTTTAAGTAAAGTACAAAGCAAACGGCTGGTAATTTTAAATATATATATATATATATATATATAATATATATATATATATATATATATATATATATATATATATATA
Organism: Conus ventricosus; assembly: GCA_018398815.1. Classification (NCBI taxonomy): domain Eukaryota; kingdom Metazoa; phylum Mollusca; class Gastropoda; order Neogastropoda; family Conidae; genus Conus; species Conus ventricosus. The sequence continues at coordinate 91,732,486 of CM031601.1, read as the reverse complement.
TATAAATATATATATATATATATATATATATATATAATATATATATATAAAAACGCACCGCCCCCCACACCACCCCGCCGCCAAACGCTGTCTGCTTATAGGTAGTCTACTATGACCCCAGAGAACATTTCAGCCGCGAGTCCATTCCACGCATTTTTGTGTCTTTGTCTGCGAATCTTCTGTGATTTGTGAGATTGAGTCAATCGGATAATGATATCCTTATTATTATCCTTCTGCGCATTACTCGTTAAGACGATCTTTTTGGAATCGAGTTGAATTTGTCACAGAGTATTTCAGAACACCTCACGAAAAAGGAATACAGCACTGTGCCGGAAGATAATCTAGTGACGTTAGAAAGCGGACTTGAGTTTGTTGATGCGAGCTGTCGCCAGCGATTCGTGAAAACGCTTCCGCAAAAACAGGATGCATCGCGCTGAAAGAAACGCGACAGCTTCTACCTTCACGTTTGTTCCATCTTCGACAGCGGTTTTGGAAACGCTGTGTATTGTTGTTCTTTTGGAAACGCTTTATCGTTGGTTCTTTTTGGAAACGCTGTGTATTGTTGGTTCATTTGAAACGCTGTGGTATTGTTGTTTCTTTTGGAACGCTTGTGTATTGTTGGTTCTTTTGGTAACGCTTGTTAATGGTTGGTTCTTTATTGGAAACGCTGCGTATGTTGGTTCTTTTGGAAAAGCTGTGTATTGTTGGTTCTTTTGGAAACGCTGTGTATTTTGTTCTTTTGGAAACGCTGTGTATTGTTGGATTCTTTTGGAAACGCTGTTTTATGTTGGTTCTTGCATGAGGCTATTAGCAGTTCGAATTTGACCTAACGATTCCACATGATGGCTCTTTCTTCCGGGTCTAAGATGCCCCAATCACCTATTACTACGCCACTCGAGCCTCCCCGCTGCAGTTCAGGGTGGTGGTGGCGACTACTACCACCATTCTTAGTGTGGCAACCTCTAGGCCCGGATGAAGCGGGTGTTAGGAATATTGAGCGCCTGCTTACAGATGATTATGACACGGCCCGTTATGTATGACTACTTGCACTAACCTTTTGTTAAAATGTACCCAACAGACCCGGCTATGACTTATTCGCGTGCTCTGATAGAAATTTAGTCACCCCCTCCCCCAATAAAAGAACCCCATACCTAACGCCAGCACAGCAAAAGAAAATCAGAAGGGACATAAGAGTTAGGCAAAAGAACAATCAGAAAGGGGGGCCACAGAGTTGAAGATTGAGGGAAAAGAGTACGACAAAGAACTTTGTTGTCGGTAGTAGAATATTTTGCCTATTGTATTAACGGTTGCAACTACTTCTTTGGTGGGACGTATCTGTTAAAACCGTAGCGCTCTGTGTTTGCGAGACAGCCGTCAAACTGGAAAAGTTTTGCAATTGTAGTAATCCCGAAAGTTAATCGCCAAGAGAATCCGTGGTCTTTGGCATGATAGGAATAGTCAGTCCCCGTGTTGATACACCAAATCCGGTGTTACGGAGATATTGACTTTTTGTTTTAATTGCAGACGGCAGCCGCTATTTATACAACTATCACTGTTTAATGCAGATTGTTATTACGATATTAAGGTAGAAACGAAAGATAATGACCCACAATTGCTGTCTCTGTTCAAAGTCTTGGCCATTGCGCAACTTGCCAGGTGCACAGCTTCGTTTGTCGGCTAAACGACTTCCCGCATTCCATACTGTGAAGTTCACGATAAAGACTGGACATGTCGCAGGACTTCCTTAACACCTGACACGGTCGAGGCATAGCTTGATCAGTCTATGCTCAAGCCAAAACTTCAGCAACCGAGCTTTGAAAACAAGGAAATCAATGTAGTGGGTGTTGTATCAATAAGATTTTTTTCAGACTATGTTTTTTCACAACGAAATGATAGTTTATCTATTTTTTTTTACACGAAATGATAGTTTATTTAAATGTTTACAAGGTGTGTTTTTAGGAAATTAAAGTTACCAGACTTGCAGTAAACTTTCATTATTGGGAAACCATTCATTGTTTTGAAAAATATGCCTATCTGAAATAAACTAGCCAAACTACTGGCTCTGGTAAGCATGCAGGATGGGTAACAGTCATGTTTGGTTGAACTCTGCATCAAACAGCTCCCGTATAATTTGCAGATGATGCAGACGAAGATTCTCCACTATAAATATGCTGAAAGGATTCGGGTCGATGACTGCTATGGTCTGAGCTCACTTCTGTCCATTTTTGAGAACCTTATCAGCATCCCTTACTCACACACAGAGACATACAAGCATACATACCCTAAATAACATAAGAACAAGCAATCCCATACATGAAATAAAGAAGATTAAAAAGTTAAAAATCAATCAAACCAACAAAAAACCCTGCAGAAACGTGTGCAATTTACAAACCTGTAATAAAGTAAGTTATACCTAGTCCATCGACATGGAGACCTATATTCTGTGCAGATCTACTAAATGCGTGGTCTACTTACCAACATCCAGATCGAGTGTGCTACCCAAATGCAACGAGGGGTTCATTATACTCTGGCTTGGAGTAGCAACTGAAACATTTCGAAATGATGATTATGGCAAACTAAAAAATTCTCGACATAGTTATCATCGCCGTTCAGTGTGAGATTTCTCTAACGACATGATCTGCCAAAGACAGATAACTGAAGAAGTAATAATCGAGAAAATATATACCAGACAAATTAAAAAGAGTTTTGACACAACAAAAAGAAATTTCCGAAGAGAAGCAAGAAGTTTCTTTTCATTCTGAGAGCACAATCTGTTTTTCACAAGAATCGACAAGGCGAACGTCTGCAGTTCTTCCACAGAATACATGTTAACGAAGCGCAACTCATTGTCCACGCCCATCAACACGGCGGGCACGCTGTTGTGAACAAGACATAAGTACAATGATCATCCATTCTATTTTATCGGGCGTAAATGAGTCTTTTTGCATTATCTATTCCCTCCTCCCTGACCCCCCCCCCCCCCCCCCCCCCCCCGCCCCTTCTCTATTTTTACCAAATATACTTTACAAGTAGACTCTGCATAAAAATACTACTTCAAGCAAACAACGCAGCCCTTGCCAAAGGCAAAAAAAGGTTATTGTTTGTTTCAGTAACATACCTGACACAATATAGTAGGGTCGATTTTTTTTTTAAAGATTTTTTTTTTCATCACAGAAACGACAAAATCTACTTCTGTAGGAAAAAACGGTTTGTCCCAAGAAGGAGAAAGACAGACTCAAACTGTGTTTGCAATCCTGGCGTACACTTGCAGCTAAAATAAAAGTATGTCACTGCAGCGTCATTACTGGTAGTTCCAAAAGCATGGTACATAGTCTTCCACAAAATCGACTTCGATAAAGCATTTGATTGCTGTTAGTGTGCGTGGAGTGTGTGTGTGTGTGTGTGGTGTGTGTGTGTGTGTGTGTGTGTGTGTGGTGTGTGTGAGTTAGGAAAAAAAAAGAAAAAGTCTAGGGTCGCAAGGAAAATTGGTTAGGGTCCGTGTGCCCAAGACAAACAACCTTTTTCCCTTGGACAAAGCTCTTTGCTCTTACTGCACACGCGATTTTTTTTTGCGTTAGCTTACATGTGTTGTCCAAATTTAAACTGTGTGAAGGAACCACAAATCTAAACGGCAAAACTGCACAGATATCAACACACCATCATTCTGAGAAAGTTTCGATCACACCATCTTCGTTTGCTACTTACAAACAACGTCACAAATAAAGTGAAGTAAATCATTGTTCATGCTAAAAAGACAGAAGCCCAGGCAATTCACCAACTGCGTGGTCGGCCTTGTTCTTTGCACCGCCATCTCTGAAAAGACACCAAATCTGTTCGTCGTGACCTTGTGACCATTGACCACGGCTAGAGTTGCTTAATGATTAATCCTAATATTTTACACAGCACACATTAGGTGTCACACACACACACACACACACACACACACACAACACACGATCACACACACAACACACACACACACAACACACACACACACACACACACACACAACACACACACAGACGCACACAACACACACAAACACACACACACCACACACACACCACACACAGACACACACACACTACGCACACACACACACAATAAAAACTTTTTTTTATGTATGAAAGGCTAAATAAAGCCCAGGAACTTTCCTCACCTGCTTTTTATAAGACAGTGAATTTAGTCGTAAGTCAAACTCAAATTGAAAATCCACTGCAAACCTCTACTCTTTAGCTAGTTTGTCTGTCTATCTCTTCTGTCAGTCCGAATTTTGGATGTAGAATCGCCCAAACACAAGATGAATCTTTGTACGAGACAACACAAAACAGCCACTGTAATACTGCTGCTGGTCTGCTACTCAGCCCCACACGCCACAGCACATGTGCAATGTACACGCCAGCACACACCACACTACGCATACAGAACACACACGGCTGCAAATCATGATTCGCCGCGCGCGCGCACAAACATACACACGCACACGCACGCACACTACACTCACACACACACACACACACACACACATCCTACACACACAAATGTACATCACACACACACACACACACACACACCATAAAATTAAACACATATTCATGTACGCCGACGCGACCACATCAACCAAGATGCGGCACACAAGCATACACGGTCACAAAACATTCTAGCCACGAGATCCCAATCACAGATACACAACAATCCATCATTGGTCATTAGCAAATATTTCCAACAAGTCATCAGACGAATGAAACAAATAGAGAACGACACGGAGAAACATCCCAAATAAATACGCTAGATTTCTAGTCCCAAAAATCTACCATTGGCTTACATTTAACACTTGGCGTCAAAACAACGCCAGATAATAATTAATCAATAAAAAAATAGAAATAACGAAATAATTCCCTAAAAATGAAGCTCTGTGTCCGATTGTGTGTTTTTTCTGGGTCCAGAGTATCTTAGGCATATGTACTGCTCAAGGAAACAGCCTGCTTGATATGTGATTTAAAGCAACAGCATTATCACTTGGAAGGAAACCATCTAAAAGAGCTGTTCAGCTGCATGACTTTCTTCACACACACACACACACACACACACACACACACACACACACACACACACACACACACACACCACACACACACACACACACACACACACAACACACACACACACACACATACACACACACAATTGCAATTATAAAAGCTGCTTTACACGCCAGCACATGCCCATACGCGCAATTTAACATGGCCAGAGTGATCTGACCTTTCACTCACAGACTTTATTTTTCTTGTGAGGTTTATGGTTGTAAAATACAACGAACCGACCAAGTTTCCTTTAGATCCGTTTTATAAATCCCAAGAAACAGCTGTGAAGAAAAATTAACGTGGCCATTGCTACCTTGATCGTTGAGTCACAACTCCCCCCCCCCCTTTTTTTTTCTTTTTTCTTTTATTTTTGTGAAGGTGATTATTGTGGATAGCAACTAAACCACCAACGTTCGTTGAGATCTGTCCAATAGTTCCCGAAAAATCCCCGAGAACAAGATACGAAGGAAAATTAACGTGATCAGTGACTTTTTTTCGCGTACTGTCATACAAACACACACTGTGACAGACAAACTGAGCTGAAAACTTACCAGAGTTTGCAAACTGCAACAAAATTGACACATGAGTCGTTTTTCTATGGGAGTTAATATTCTCCGTAACCATAGGAGTCAATATTCTACAGAAGGGTCAATAATCTCTGCAGAATTTTGACTCCAAAACTTGTAGAAAACTGAACGGTTCATTTTTCTCCGGAGAAAAAAGACCGGGGAGTCAAATTTTACGGAGTCAATATTCTCCGTAACACCATGGCTGACTCCGGAGGAGTAACTTTGGTTGAGTGTGAATCCATAGGTACTGTTTCTGACTTTATCCTCCGATGTTTTGTTGGGGTACTGGACAGTTCAGCGACTGTCCAGGGCGTGGCTTTCCCGCACGAAGGGTTTGATGTACAGTCCCGGGGATTTTCATAGTGCAGCGTGGACATTTGTTCGCACTGACGTTACATCGACAACTCAGTGTCACCCGCTGGGTCTTCATCTGTACCTCGCCGCTAAAATCGCAGTCATCAACCGCCACAGCCGTAAGGAAGAAAAATGTAGACAGTAGAATCATACTCCCTAATATCATTGGCCCACTCAGATACCGTTTGCCGCTCAGAACTTTCTCTCTAGCATTGCTGCACTTGTGCCATCACTTTTTGACTGGGAACAAAAAGGAGGGAGTATAAAAACGGCGGGGAGGGGGGGAAGTGGGGGGATGTTAGATTGGGGAAAAAAACAACAATCTAGTCTTTCTTCGTCCTTCACCCCCTTCTTTAACCGACAATAAGAATTTCAAAATGGAGTGACTGATGGCGGCGAACGAAGTAAAATTTAGAAATAGAGTTTGTTTCTTACCGCCAATGACATTGACAAACAAAGCACATGACAAGATACGATGCATTTCAACCACTTGGGTCTTCTTCAGGCGAAAAAATAAATCACATTTAACATTTGGGACACTACAAACAAAGAACGAAAAACGAAAAAAAGAACGAAAAATGACTCATCTGTTGTTGTCCATGTGGTGCGGAGAATAGCCGGTAGGCGGAAATGACATGGGGGATTATGGGAGAGGAAAAGGAGGGGGGGAGTTGCGTGGGGGAGGTGTTGTGTGTGATATGATAGGGTTGTGTGTCTAGTTTATTGGGATGGTGTGATATCTTTGTGATGGTTGTGGTAATGGTGGATTGATAATAAAGGTAAGGGGAAAAAGGGGGGGGGGGGGGAACTGAGGAAAAAAAAAAGGTTAAAGGGGAATAAAATAAATGATTTCGTTGGGTGATGAAAGAGGTAGTGGTAGTTATGCGTGGGTAGTTGAGAAGGTGTGTGGGTAATGTTAGGGAGGGAAGGGGATGGAAGATAAATGGGTGATAAGGTA
>CM031601.1:91690521-91720521 GCA_018398815.1 Conus ventricosus | reverse complement strand
CCGTTACAGCCCATAGTAACGGATATAACGGTAAACTAAAACATTGGGAATTATTCCTGACCATACTGAACATACCTACAAGTTTTCAGAAAGATCGACCAAGTACTTTTTGAGATATTCCATAAAGAAGGAAAACCGTTACAGGCCGTTACAGTCATTAGTAACGGCTATAACGGGGTAAACTAAAACATCGGGCGTCATCCTCCCCCCATCCTGTTCATGCCTGCCAATGTTCACAAAGATCGGACAAGTACTTTTTGAGATATTCCATAAAGAAGAAAAGGCGTTACAGGCTGTTACAGTCGTTAGTAACGGCTGTAACGGTAAACTAAAACATCGGGCATCATCCTGACCCATAATGAAGATACCTACAAATTTTCAGAAAGATCAATCCAGTAGTTTAACTGGAGCGAGTGGAACACATTTAGACCACGGACGGACGGACGGACAGACACACAGAAAGCATTTCTTCGTTCCCATTCTAAAGTACGCCCTGTTCTATAAGAACTGGGAGTACAAAAAGATAGAAGAAAAGAAATGCCTAGAATTATATAACCATACAGTTTTCTTTTTCGTGGGCTTCACATCAATGCAGCGTCAGTGGAGATTTATTACCTGCATACATAAGAGAAAGAGAAATGATTTATGGCATGAGCTGCCTTCGATTTTACTCTTTGGCAGGTGACAAATGTGTGTGTGTGTGTGTGTGTGTGTGTGTGTGTGTCTGTGTGTGTGTGTGTGTGTGTGTGTGTGTGTTGTGTGTGTGTGTGTGTGTGTGTGTGTGTGTGTGTGTGTGTGTGTGTGTGTGTGTGTGCTTGTGTGCCTGCTTGTTTGTTGTAAATGTCAATGAGTGCATGCTGTGTGTGTGCACATTCTCTCTCTCTCTCTCTCTCTCCTCTCTCTCTCTCTCTCTCTCTCTCTCTCTCTCTCTCTCTCTCTCTCTCTCTCTCTCTCTCTCGCATTTCGAAAAAAGGAGATATTCTCGAGAATAAAGGAATAGGAGAAATACGGCGATGAACACATACATTTAGTCAACAGTCACAAACACCCATCAGTGCACTTCACAACGAATATGATGGTTCATGAAGGTTGGTTCTATGAATCAATAAAAAATCTGATGGCTGAAGTTGTATGTTAACTGGAGATCTATATGTGTAAAAAACAAATTCTTGGGGAATTTTTTTTTCACCCCGGGATGGGGGGGGGGGGGGTCATGTGATATAGCCTCACATGGAAACAAAAGAGACTTGTTTGATATGAATCATTTCCCAGGTGATAGCAAAAGGAAAGGGTTAAAGGAGATAAATTCACGTGGCCTAACCAGTGTGGACGGTGTCCCTAACAGCTGTGAGAATCACTCAGTGAAATGGATGAAGGTTGACCATTGGGCAAAAGTTAACCAGAGGCTGGTAATGTGTAGCGATCACTGAATACGTACTCAGGAGGAGTGAAGGAAGAAAGAGTAAGGTATAGCCAAGAGATAGCCTGGAGACATTGACCAGACAGGTAGCTTTGAACGGAAGGAAACGGTCCTCGGCTCTCGATTTTCCTTGTTTCATTTTCTTGGTAGATTTACACACCCCCCCCCCCCCCCCCCCCCCCCCCCCCCAGGTGCTGTGGCAGGACTAGATGTCTTAAAGTGAAGGAAACCAGGAAACCAGAGAGAGTTCCTGGGTAGCTGAGGCAGCACCCGCCTATCTCCAGTGGCTGGAGAATTTAGACGAGAAGTGGGCAGCGCCTTCGACAGTCGTGGAAGAAGTTCATGAGTTGAACGAGCGTCGTGCTGGTCTATCATGATTACTTGTTGTTCCCCTTGGTTGTGTCTTGGACATTTTTCTGAATTGTAAGCCATCTCATTGTTTTTGGAAGCTGGTGAATTGTCTCTCCATTGGAAAGGAGAGAATCATTGAAAAGATTTTGCCTATTAATCAACGTTGTGTGAATTGTCTCCTCATTGGGAAGGAGAGGATCACCGATAAAAAATTGATTATAACTAAATGATTATGTGGTATATTTGTCCCTCCTCTAGGAAGGAGTGACTGAATGAAGAAATTGTAAAAGAATATCGTGTATTGATCAAGCATTATTTTGGATTGTGCTGCTGATCATTGTTCAGTAAACTGTTCCCCAGTAAGGAGGGGGAGGAGAAAAGGGAAGTGTAGTTGCGCCTTCTGGTTGTCCGGAGTGACTGCGTGCACACGTGGTAAATGCTATCATGAGTGCTTGCGTGCATTTGTGCTAGTGTGACAGGATCCTATGTCAAACACAGGGCCCTATACTGGACGACCTGAACAAAAAATGCAGCTATAGGGCCAAGAAGGGAACCACGAAACAGAACAGAACAAGATGCAACGCACATAAACGTACTCCCAGTTTATCCTGAATACGCGTGAGATATTCCATGAAGAGGAAAAACGATCTTGGGCTGGTGTAACCGTTAGTAATGGCTATTCTGGTAAACATCGGCTATCGTCTGTGATCTAAAATGAACATACTAACAAGTTTTCAGAAAGATCGGCCAAGAACTTTCTGAGATTTTCCATAAAGAAGAAAACCATTATGGGCCGTTAGTAGCGGCTATCATCCGTGACCCATAATTAAACATATCTACAAATTTCAGAAATATCGGCCGCGTGCTTTCTGAGATATTCCATAAAGAAGAAAAACAGTTACGGGCCGTTACAGCCATTAGTAACGGCTATAACGGTAAACTAAAACATCGGGCATCATCCGAGACCCATAATGAAGATACCTGCTAATTTTCACAAAGATCGGCCAAGTACTTTCTGACATTATTCCATAAGAAGAAAAGCGTTACGGGCCGTTACAGCCGTTAGTAGCGGCTATAACGGTAAACTAAACATCGGGCATCATCCGTAACCCATAGTGAACATACTGCTAATGTTTACAAAGATCGGCCAAGTACTTTCTGAGATATTCCATAAAGAAGAAAAAAGGTTACATTCCGTTACAGCGCTAGTAACGGCCTATAACGGTAAACTAAAACTTTCGGGCATCATCCTTGACGCATAAAGAACATACCTGCTAATTTTCACAAAGATCGGCCACGTACTTTCTGAGATATTCCATAAAGAAGAAGAAAAGTTACAGGCCGTTACAGCCGTTAGTAACGACTGTAACGGTAAACTAAACATCGGGCATCATCTGTGACCTATAATGAACATATCTACAAATCTTTAGAAAGATCTGCCTAGTACTTTTTAATATATTCTAAAAAGAAGAAAAACCGTTACAGGCTGTTACACCCTTTAGTAACGGATATAACAGGGTAAACTATAACCTCGGGCACATCCGTGACCCATAAGGAACATACTTGCTAATTTTCAAAAGATCGGCCAAGTACTTTCGGAGATATTCCATAAAGAAGAAAAAGCGTTACAGGCCGTTACAACCGCTAGTAACGGCTAAAAACGGTATACTAAAACGTCGGGCATCATCCTTGACCCATAATGAACATACCTACAAATTTTCAGAAAGATCGACCCAGCAGTTTGTCTGGAGCGAGTGGAACACATTTTGACCAGGGACACACAGACAGAGAGACAGATACACACACACACACACACACACACACACACACACAGAGACACACACACAGACAGCATTTTTTTCGTTCCCATTTTAAAGTACTCCCTTTTAAGAACTGGGAGTACGAAAAGAAGCTTTAAAAGAAAAATGAAGGGAAGTATTGGAGGATGGGAGCGAAATGCACGGACGTAGCACACCTGGGGTATCAAAAACATCTCCTTGCTAATGACGCAAATAAATCATGATTGATAATTACATCTATATCGGGCTTCACACACACACACACACACACACACACACACACACACACACAACACACACAAACAAAACAAAAAAACAGGTTGCCCTAACCAACTAAAATGATGTACGTCCCTGACAATGAGGACACCTGTGTGTCGACACGTTTTGAAATAACGAAGCGATTTGAAATAATTATTTTAAAAACTTGTTGAGTTAATTTCAAAACAAACACTTTACAATGATCCCCCGTCAGCATGTTGAGGTCTACAAAACATTCTAGAATGATCCATGTCAGCGTGTTGAGGCCTACAAACACTGTATCATAATCCATGTCAGTGTGTTGAGGTCTGCAATGACTCTACAATGATGCATGTTTTCTTTCTTTTTTTTTCTTTCTGCGTACGCAGGTTGATACTCCTGCGGACACTGCCTGTATAGACAGGCAGTGGAGTTTTGTGTGTATGACCGTTTTTTATCCCGCCATTAAGGCAGCCATACTCCATCTTCGGGAAGGTGCATGCTATGTGTAACGTGTCATCCATACCAACGGCCAAAATGGCCTCTTCCGAAAGTTGGTGATGGGATTTTACGTGTGTGCAAGATGTTGTGCGTGCGTTCACACACGGAACCTCGGTTTATAGTCTCCTTCGAAGGACTGTTTGGGGAATGGAGTCAGAGCCAATGTTAACTCCGAGGGAAAAATCCCCCTGTACCGACATTCAATGTCATGTCAGTGTGTTGAGGTCTGCAAACACTCTACAATGATCCATGCCAGCGTGTTGAGGTCTACAAAGACTCTGCAGTGATCCATGTCAGCGTGTGGAGGTCTACAAACACTCTACAATGATCCATGTCAGCGTGTTGAGGTCTACAAAGACTCTGCAATGATCCATATCAGCGTGTGGGTGTCTAGAAACACTCTACAATGATCCATGTCAGCGTGTTCAGGTCTACAAACACTCTAGAATGATCCATGTTAGCGTGTTGAGGTCTACAAAAGCTCAACAATGATCCATGTCAGCATGTTGAGGTCTACAGACACTCTCTCGTAATCCATGGCAGCGTGTTGAGGTCTGCAAACATTCTACAATGATCCATGTCAGTATGTTGAGGTCTACAAACACTCTTTATCATCCATGTCAGTGTGTTGAGGTGTACAAACATTCTACAATGATCCATGTCAGCGTGATGAAGTCTACAAACACTCTATCATAATCTATGTCAGCATGTCCAGGTCTACAAACACTCTACAATGATCCATGTCAGCGTATTGAGGTCTGCAAACACTCTACAATGATCCATGTTAGCGTGTTGAGGTCTACAAACACTCTACAATGATCCATGTCAGCGTGTTGAGGTCTACAAAAAGTCTGCATGATCCATGGCAGCGTGTTGAGGTCTACAAACACTCTACAATGATCCATGTCCGCGTGTTCAGGTCTACAAACACTCTAGAATAATCCATGTCAGCGTCTTGAGGTCTACAAACACTCTGCAATGATCCCTGTCAGCGTGTTGAGGTCCACAAACACTCTATCGTAATCCATGTCAGCATGTTGAGCTCTGCAAATACTCTACAATGATCCATATCAGCTTTTGGAGGTCTACAAACACTCTACAATGATCCATATCAGCGTGGGGAGGTCTACAAACACTCTAGAATGATCCATGGCAGCGTGTTCAGGTCTACAAACACTCTGCAATGATTCATGCCAGTGTGTTGATATCTACAAACACTCTATCATGATCCATGTTAGCGTGTTGAGGTCTACAAACACTCAACAATGATCCATGTCAGCATGTTGAGGTCTACAGACACTCTCTCGTAATCCATGGCAGCGTGTTGAGGTCTGCAAACATTCAACAATGATCCATGTCAGCATGTTGATGTCTACAAACACTCTTTAATGATCCATGTCAGCATGTTGAGGTGTACAAACATTCTACAATGATCCATGTCAGCGTGTTGAAGTCTACAAATACTCTATCATAATCTATGTCAGCATGTTCAGGTCTACAAACACTCTACAATGATCCATGTCAGCGTGTTGAGGTCTACAAACACTCTAGAATGATCCATGTTAGCGTGTTGAGGTCTGCAAACACTCTACAATGATCCATGTCAGCGTGTTGAGGTCTACACACACTCTACAATGATCCATGTCAGCATGTGGAGGTCTACAAACACTCTACAATGATCGATGTCAGCGTGTGGAGGTCAACAAATACTCTACAATGATCCATGTCAGCGTGTGGAGGTCTACAATCACTCTACAATGAACGATGTCAGCGTGTTGAGGTCTACAAACAGTCTGCAATGATCCATGGCAGCGTGTTGAGGTCTACAAACACTCTACAATGATCCATGTCAGCGTGTTCAGGTCTACAAACATTCTACAATGATCCATGTCAGCGTATTAAGATCCACAAACACTCTATCATAATCCATGTCAGTGTGTTGATGTCTACAAACACTGAACAATGACCCATGTCAGCTTGATGAGGGCTACAAACACTCTACAATGATCCATGTTAGCGTGGTGCGGTCTGCAAACACTCTACAATGATCCATGGCAGCGTGTGGAGGTATACAAACACTCTACAATGATCCATGTCAACGTGTGGAGGTCTACAAACACTCTACAATGATCCATGTCAGCGTGTTGAGGTCTACAAACATTCTACAATGATCCATGTCAGCGTATTGAGATCTACAAACACTGTGTCATAATCCATGTCAGTGTGTTGATGTCTACAAACACTGAAAATTGATCCATGTCAGCGTGTTGAGTTCTACAAACTCTCTGCAATGATCCATGTCCGTGTGTGAAGGTCTACAAACACTCTAAAATGATCCATGTCAGCGGGTTGAGGTCTACAAACACTCTACAATGATCCCTCTCAGCGGTTGGAGGTCTGAATGGTTGTACTCAAACACTTAAGGGAATTTATTTCAAATTGTGGTCATATTTCAAAACGTGTCGACACTCACCAATGCGTTTTGAAATAAACTCGACACGTTTTGAAATAATTATTTCAAATCGCGTCGGTGTGCAGCGAGAAAAAAAAAAACCCTACAAAAGGAGAAAACAGCGGGGAAATGTGGAGAATTTGATGCAGTTGTAAAAACAAAACCCTACAAAAGGAGAAAACAGCGGGGAAATGTGGAGAATTTGATGCAGTTGTAAAAACAAAACCCTACAAAAGGAGAAAACAGCGGGGAAATGTGGAGAATTTGATGCAGTTGTAAGTTATAACACATGTGGAAAACCCGGGAAACAAACATCTGTCCCCACAATGGGGTGCGTGTCTTCTGTTCACCTTACATCCGTCCTTTCCGCTGATTGTAACATCATGCAGAAGATGATTGTGTAACATAATGCAGAAGCTGATGTGTAACATCATGCAGAAGCTGATTGTGTAACATCATGCAGAAGCTGATTGTGTAACATCTTGCAGAAGCTGATTGTGTAACATCATGCAGAAGCTGATTGTGTAACAAACTGCAGAAGCTGATTGTGTAACAAACTGCAGAAGCTGATTGTGTAACATCATGCAGAAGCTGATTGTGTAACATCATGCAGAAGCTGATTGTGTAACATAATACAGAAGCTGATTGTGTAACATTATGCAGAAGCTGATTGTGTAACATCATACAGAAGCTGATTGTGTAACATAATGCAGAAGCTGATTGTGTAACATCATGCAGAAGCTGATTGTGTAACATAATGCAGAGGCTGATTATGTAACATCATGCATAAGCTGATTATGTAACATCATGCAGAAGCTGATTGTGTGACATCATGCAGAAGCTGATTGTGTAACATAATGCAGAAACTGATTGTGTAACATAATGTAGAAGCTGATTGTGTAACATAATACAGAAGCTGATTGTGCAGCATAATACAGAAGCTGATTGTGTAACATAATACAGAAGCTGATTGTGTAACATAATGCAGAAGCTGATTGTGTAACATAATGCAGAAGCTGATTGTGTAACATAATGCAGAAGCTGATTGTGTAACATAATGCAGAAGCTGATTGTGTAACATCATGCAGAAGCTGATTGTGTAACATAATGCAGAAGCTGATTGTGTAACATAATGCAGAAGCTGATTGTGTAACATAATGCAGAAGCTGATTGTGTAACATCATGCAGAAGCTGATTGTGTAACATAATGCAGAAACTGATTGTGTAACATAATGTAGAAGCTGATTGTGTAACATCATGCAGAAGCTGATTGTGTAACATCATGCAGAAGCTGATTGTGTAACATCATAGAAGCTGATTGTGTAACATCATGCAGAAGCTGATTGTGTAACATAATGCAGAAGCTGATTGTGTAACATCATGCAGAAGCTGATTGTGTAACATCATGCAGAAGCTGATTGTGTAACATCATACAGAAGCTGATTGTGTAACATCATGCAGAAGCTGATTGTGTAACATCATGCAAAAGTTGCTGCGGCGCGTGGGCCACATGTTGACTGTCAAATTGTGTGCATCGTTTCATTTCGTATTCAGATAAAATAATAAACATAGAAGAAGAAAAATGAAGGGAAGTATTGGAGGATGGGAGCGAAATGCACGGACGTAGCACACCTGGGGTATCAAAAACATCTCCTTGCTAATGACGCAAATAAATCATGATTGATAATTACATCTATATCGGGCTTCACACACACACACACACACACACACACACACACACACACACACAACACACACACACACACACACAACAAAACAAAAAAACAGGTTGCCCTACCAACTAAAATGATGTACGTCCCTGACAATGAGGACACCTGTGTGTCGACACGTTTTGAAATAACGAAGCGATTTGAAATAATTATTTTAAAACTTGTTGAGTTAATTTCAAAACAAACACTTTACAATGATCCACGTCAGCATGTTGAGGTCTACAAACATTCTAGAATGATCCATGTCAGCGTGTTGAGGCCTACAAACACTGTATCATAATCCATGTCAGTGTGTTGAGGTCTGCAAAGACTCTACAATGATGCATGTTTTCTTTCTTTTTTTTTCTTTCTGCGTACGCAGGTTGATACTCCTGCGGACACTGCCTGTATAGACAGGCAGTGGAGTTTTGTGTGTATGACCGTTTTTTATCCGCCATTAAGGCAGCCATACTCCATCTTCGGGGAAGGTGCATGCTATGTGTAACGTGTCATCCATACCAACGGCCAAAATGGCCTCTTCCGAAAGTTGGTGATGGGATTTTACGTGTGTGCAAGATGTTGTGCGTGCGTTCACACACGGAACCTCGGTTTATAGTCTCCTTCGAAGGACTGTTTGGGAATGGAGTCAGAGCCATGTTAACTCCGAGGGAAAAATCCCCCTGTACCGACATTCAATGTCATGTCAGTGTGTTGAGGTCTGCAAACACTCTACAATGATCCATGCCAGCGTGTTGAGGTCTACAAAGACTCTGCAGTGATCCATGTCAGCGTGTGGAGGTCTACAAACACTCTACAATGATCCATGTCAGCGTGTTGAGGTCTACAAAGACTCTGCAATGATCCATATCAGCGTGTGGATGTCTAGAAACACTCTACAATGATCCATGTCAGCGTGTTCAGGTCTACAAACACTCTAGAATGATCCATGTTAGCGTGTTGAGGTCTACAAAAGCTCAACAATGATCCATGTCAGCATGTTGAGGTCTACAGACACTCTCTCGTAATCCATGGCAGCGTGTTGAGGTCTGCAAACATTCTACAATGATCCATGTCAGTATGTTGAGGTCTACAAACACTCTTTAATCATCCATGTCAGTGTGTTGAGGTGTACAAACATTCTACAATGATCCATGTCAGCGTGTTGAAGTCTACAAACACTCTATCATAATCTATGTCAGCATGTCCAGGTCTACAAACACTCTACAATGATCCATGTCAGCGTATTGAGGTCTGCAAACACTCTACAATGATCCATGTTGCGTGTTGAGGTCTACAAACACTCTACAATGATCCATGTCAGCGTGTTGAGGTCTACAAACAGTCTGCAATGATCCATGGCAGCGTGTTGAGGTCTACAAACACTCTACAATGATCCATGTCCGCGTGTTCAGGTCTACAAACACTCTAGAATAATCCATGTCAGCGTCTTGAGGTCTACAAACACTCTGCAATGATCCCTGTCAGCGTGTTGAGGTCCACAAACACTCTATCGTAATCCATGTCAGCATGTTGAGCTCTGCAAATACTCTACAATGATCCATATCAGCTTTTGGAGGTCTACAAACACTCTACAATGATCCATATCAGCGTGGGGAGGTCTACAAACACTCTAGAATGATCCATGGCAGCGTGTTCAGGTCTACAAACACTCTGCAATGATTCATGCCAGTGTGTTGATATCTACAAACACTCTATCATGATCCATGTTAGCGTGTTGAGGTCTACAAACACTCAACAATGATCCATGTCAGCATGTTGAGGTCTACAGACACTCTCTCGTAATCCATGGCAGCGTGTTGAGGTCTGCAAACATTCAACAATGATCCATGTCAGCATGTTGATGTCTACAAACACTCTTTAATGATCCATGTCAGCATGTTGAGGTGTACAAACATTCTACAATGATCCATGTCAGCGTGTTGAAGTCTACAAATACTCTATCATAATCTATGTCAGCATGTTCAGGTCTACAAACACTCTACAATGATCCATGTCAGCGTGTTGAGGTCTACAAACACTCTAGAATGATCCATGTTAGCGTGTTGAGGTCTGCAAACACTCTACAATGATCCATGTCAGCGTGTTGAGGTCTACACACACTCTACAATGATCCATGTCAGCATGTGGAGGTCTACAAACACTCTACAATGATCGATGTCAGCGTGTGGAGGTCAACAAATACTCTACAATGATCCATGTCAGCGTGTGGAGGTCTACAATCACTCTACAATGAACGATGTCAGCGTGTTGAGGTCTACAAACAGTCTGCAATGATCCATGGCAGCGTGTTGAGGTCTACAAACACTCTACAATGATCCATGTCAGCGTGTTCAGGTTCTACAAACATTCTACAATGATCCATGTCAGCGTATTAAGATCCACAAACACTCTATCATAATCCATGTCAGTGTGTTGATGTCTACAAACACTGAACAATGACCCATGTCAGCTTGATGAGGGCTACAAACACTCTACAATGATCCATGTTAGCGTGGTGCGGTCTGCAAACACTCTACAATGATCCATGGCAGCGTGTGGAGGTATACAACACATCTACAATGATCCATGTCAACGTGTGGAGGTCTACAAACACTCTACAATGATCCATGTCAGCGTGTTGAGGTCTACAAACATTCTACAATGATCCATGTCAGCGTATTGAGATCTACAAACACTGTGTCATAATCCATGTCAGTGTGTTGATGTCTACAAACACTGAAAATTGATCCATGTCAGCGTGTTGAGTTCTACAAACTCTCTGCAATGATCCATGTCCGTGTGTGAAGGTCTACAAACACTCTAAAATGATCCATGTCAGCGGGTTGAGGTCTACAAACACTCTGCAATGATCCCTCTCAGCGGTTGGAGGTCTGAATGGTTGTACTCAAACACTTAAGGGAATTTATTTCAAATTGTGGTCATATTTCAAAACGTGTCGACACTCACCAATGCGTTTTGAAATAAACTCGACACGTTTTGAAATAATTATTTCAAATCGCGTCGGTGTGCAGCGAGAAAAAAAAACCCTACAAAAGGAGAAAACAGCGGGGAAATGTGGAGAATTTGATGCAGTTGTAAAAACAAAACCCTACAAAAGGAGAAAACAGCGGGGAAATGTGGAGAATTTGATGCAGTTGTAAAAACAAAACCCTACAAAAGGAGAAAACAGCGGGGAAATGTGGAGAATTTGATGCAGTTGTAAGTTATAACACATGTGGAAAACCGGAATCAAACATCTGTCCCCACAATGGGGTGCGTGTCTTCTGTTCACCTTACATCCGTCCTTTCCGCTGATTGTGTAACATCATGCAGAAGATGATTGTGTAACATAATGCAGAAGCTGATTGTGTAACATCATGCAGAAGCTGATTGTGTAACATTATGCAGAAGCTGATTGTGTAACATCATGCAGAAGCTGATTGTGTAACATCATGCAGAAGCTGATTGTGTAACATAATGCAGAAGCTGATTGTGTAACATAATGCAGAAGCTGATTGTGTAACATCATGCAGAAGCTGATTGTGCAACATAATGCAGAAGCTGATTATGCAACATAATGCAGAAGCTGATGTGCAGCATAATACAGAAGCTGATTATGCAACATAATGCAGAAGCTGATTGTGCAGCATAATACAGAAGCTGATTGTGTAACATCATGCAGAAGCTGATTGTGTAACATCTTGCAGAAGCTGATTGTGTAACATCATGCAGAAGCTGATTGTGTAACAAACTGCAGAAGCTGATTATGTAACATAATGCAGAAGCTGATTGTGTAACATCATGCAGAAGCTGATTGTGTAACATCATGCAGAAGCTCATTGTGTAACATCATAGAAGCTGATTGTGTAACATCATGCAGAAGCTGATTGTGTAACATCTTGCAGAAGCTGATTGTGTAACATCATGCAGAAGCTGATTGTGTAACAAACTGCAGAAGCTGATTATGTAACATAATGCAGAAGCTGATTGTGTAACAAACTGCAGAAGCTGATTGTGTAACATCATGCAGAAGCTCATTGTGTAACATCATAGAAGCTGATTGTGCAACATCATGCAGAAGCTGATTGTGTAACATAATACAGAAGCTGATTGTGTAACATCATAGAAGCTGATTGTGTAACATCATGCAGAAGCTGATTGTGTAACATAATGCAGAAGCTGATTGTGTAACATAATGCAGAAACTCATTGTGTAACATCATAGAAGCTGATTGTGTAACATAATGCAGAAGCTGATTGTGTAACATCATGCAGAAGCTGATTGTGTAACATAATGCAGAAGCTGATTGTGTAACATCATGCAGAAGCTGATTGTGTAACATCATGCAGAAGCTGATTGTGTAACATAATGCAGAAACTCATTGTGTAACATCATAGAAGCTGATTGTGTAACATAATGCAGAAGCTGATTGTGTAACATCATGCAGAAGCTGATTGTGTAACATAATGCAGAGGCTGATTATGTAACATCATGCATAAGCTGATTATGTAACATCATGCAGAAGCTGATTGTGTGACATCATGCAGAAGCTGATTGTGTAACATAATGTAGAAGCTGATTGTGTAACATAATGCAGAAGCTGATTGTGCAACATAATACAGAAGCTGATTGTGTAACATAATGTAGAAGCTGATTATGTAACATCGTGCAGAAGCTGATTGTGTAACATAATGCAGAAGCTGATTGTGTAACATAATGCAGAAGCTGATTGTGTAACATAATACAGAAGCTGATTGTGCAACATAATACAGAAGTGATTGTGTAACATAATACAGAAGCTGATTGTGTAACATTATCAGAAGCTGATTGGGTAACATCATACAAAAGCTGATTGTGTAACATAATGCAGAAGCTGTTTGTGTAACAAATGCAGAAGCTGATTGTGTAACATTATGCAGAAGCTGATTGTGTAACATCATGCAGAAGCTGATTGTGTAACATCATACAGAAGCTGATTGTGTAACATCATGCAGAAGCTGATTGTGTAACATCATACAGAAGCTGATTGTGTAACATCATGAGAAGCTGATTGTGTAACATCATGCAAAAGTTGCTGCGGCGCGTGGGCCACATGTTGACTGTCAAATTGTGTGCATCGTTTCATTTCGTATTCAGATAAAATAATAAACATAGAGAAGAAAAATGAAGGGAATTTTGGGAGGATGGAGCGAAAGCACGACGTACACACCGGGGTTATCAAAAACATCTCCTTGCTAATGACGCAAATAAATAATGATTGATAATTACATCTATATCGGGCTTCACACCCACACACACAACACAACACACAACACACACCACACACACACCACACACACACACACACAACAAAACAAAAAAACAGGTTGCCCTACCAACTAAAATGATGTACGTCCCTGACAATGAGGACACCTGTGTGTCAAACACGTTTTGAAATAACGAAGCGATTGAAATAATTATTTAAAACTTGTTGAGTTAATTTCAAAACAAACACTTTACAATGATCCACGCCCCAGAAATGTTGAGGTCTAAAAAACATTCTAGAAGATCCATGTCAGCGTGTTGAGGCTACACACTGTATCAAAAACCATGTCAGGTTTTTGGGTCTGAAAAAGACTCTACATGATGCATGTTTTCTTTCTTTTTTTTTCTTCTGCGTACGCAGGTTGATACTCCTGCGGACACTGCCTGTATAGACGGGCAGTGGAGTTTGTGTGATGACCGTTTTTTATCCCGCCATTAAGGCAGCCATACCCCCATCTTCGGGGAAGGTGCATGCTATTGTAACGTGTCATCCATCCAACGGCCAAAATGGCCCTCTTCCGAAAGTTGGTGATGGGATTTTACGTGTGTGCAAGATGTTGTGCGTGCGTTCACACACGAACCTCGGTTTTTTAGTCTCCTTCGAAGGACTGTTTGGGGAATGGAGTCAGAGCCAATGTTAACTCCGAGGAAAAATCCCCCTGTCCGACATTCAATGTCATGTCAGTGTGTTGAGGTCTGCAAACACTCTACAATGATCATCCCCAAACGTGTGGGGTCTACAAAGACTTCTGCAGTGTCCATGTCAGCGTGTGGAGGTCTACAAACACTCACAATGATCCATGTCAGCGTGTTGAGGTCACAAAGACTCTGCAATGATCATATCAGGGGTGTGGATGTCTAGAAACACTCTACAATGTCCATGTCACGTGTTCAGGTCTACAAACACTCTAGATGACCCCAAGTTAGCGGGGTTGAGGTCTACAAAAGCTCAACAATGACCCATGTCGGGCATGTTGAGGTCTACAGACACTCTCTCGTAACCCATGGCAGCGTGTTGAGGTCTGCAAACATTCTACAATGACCCATGTCATTGTTGAGGTCTACAAACATCTTTAACACCATGTCAGTGTGTTGAGGTGTACAAACATTCTACAATGATCCAGTCAGCGTGTTGAAGTCTACAAACACTCTATCATAATCTATGTCAGCATTCCAGGTCTACAAACACTCTAACAATAAACCATGTCAGCGTATTGAGGTCTGCAAAACACTCTACAATGATCCATGTAGCGTTTTGAGGTCTACAAACACTCTACAATGACCATGTCAGCGTGTTGAGGTCTAAAAACCCAGTCTGCAATGATCCATGGCAGCGTGTTGAGGTCTACAAACACTCTACAATGATCCATGTCGCGTGTTCGGGTCTACAAACACTCTAGAATAATCCATGTCAGCGTCTTGAGGTCTACAAACACTCTGCAATGATCCCTGTCAGCGGTTGGGGTCCAAAAACACTCTATCGTAACCATGTCAGCATGTGAGCTCTGCAAAAAACTCCAACTGATCCAAATCAGCTTTGGGGGTCTACAAACACTCTACATGATCCATATCAAGCGTGGGGAGGTCTACAAACACTCTAGAATGATCCATGGCAGCGTGTTCAGGTCTACAAACACCTGAAATGATTATGCCAGTGTGTTGATATCTACAAACACTCTATCATGATCCATGTTAGCGTGTTGAGGTCTACAAACACTAAAACAATGATCCATGTCAGCATGTTGAGGTCTAACAGACACTCTCTCGTAATCCATGGCAGCGTGTTGAGGTCTGCAAACATTCAACAATGATCCATGCAGCATGTTGATGTCTACAAACACTCTTTAATGATCCATGCAGCATGTTGAGGTGTACAAACATCTACAATAAACCCATGTCAGCGTGTTGAAGTCTACAATACTCTATCATAATCAATGTCAGCATGTCAGGTCTACAAACACTCTACAATGATCCATGTCAGCGTGTTGGGTTACAAACACTCTGAATGATCCATGTTAGCGTGTTGAGGTCTGCAAACACTCTACAATGATCCATGTTCAGCGTGTTGAGGCTACACACACTCTACAATGTCCATGTCAGAATGTGGAGGTCTACAAACACTCTACAATGATCGATGTCAGCGTGTGGAGGTCAACAAATACTCTACAATGATCCATGTCAGCGTGTGGAGGTCAACAATCACTCTAAAATGAACGATGTCAGCGTGTTGAGGTCTAAAAAACAGTCGCAATGATCCATGGCAGCGTGTTGAGGTCTACAACACTCTCAATGATCCATGTCAGCGTATTAAGATCCAAACACTCTACATAATCCATGTCAGTGTGTTGATGTCTACAAACACTGAAAAATTTGACCAATGTCAGCTTGATGAGGGCTACAAACACTCTACAATGATCCATGTTAGCGTGGTGCGGTCTGCAAACACTCTACAATGATCCATGGCAGCGTGTGGAGGTATACAAACACTCTACAATGATCCATGTCAACGTGTGAGGCTACAAACACTCACAATGATCCATGTCAGCGTTTTTAGGTCTAAAAACTTCTACAATGATCCATGTCAGCGTATTGAGATCACAAACACTGTGTCATAATCCATGTCAGTGTGTTGATGTCTAAAACACTGAAAAATTGATCCATGTCACCGTTGTTGAGTTCTAAAAAACTCTCTGCAATGATCCATGTCCGTGTGTGAAGGTTACAAACACTCTAAAATGATCCATGTCAGCGGGTTGAGGTCTACAAACACTCTACAATGATCCCTCTCAGCGGTTGGAGTCTAAATGGTTGTACTCAAACACTTAAGGGAATTTATTTCAAATTGTGGTCATATTTCAAAACGTGTCGACACTCACCAATGCTTTTTTGGGAAATAAACTCGACACTTTTTGAAATAAATTTTCAAATCGCGTCGGTGTGCAGCGAGAAAAAAAAAACCCTACAAAGGAGAAAACAGCGGGGAAAGTGGAGAATTGATGCAGTTGTAAAACAAAACCCTACAAAAGGAGAAAACAGCGGGAAATGTGGAAAATTTTGATGCAGTTGTAAAACAAACCCAAACAAAAGGAGAAAACAGCGGGAAATGGGGAGAATTTGATGCAGTTGAAGTTAAATAACACATTGGAAAACCGGAATAAAAACATCTGTCCCCACAAGGGGGCGTGTCTTCTGTTCACCTTACATCCGTCCTTTCGCTGAATTGTGTAACATCATGCAGAAGATGATTGTGTAACATAATGCAGAAGCTGATTTGTAACATCATGCAGAAGTGATTGTGTAACATCATGCAGAAGCTGATTGTGTAACATCATGCAGAAGCTGATTGTGTACATCATGCAGAAGCTGATTGTGTAACACTGCAGAAGCTGATTGTGTAACATCATGCAGAAGCTGATTGTGTAACATAATGCAGAAGCTGATTGTGTAACATAATGCAGAAGCTGATTGTGTACACATGCAGAAGCTGATGTGCAACATAATGCAGAAGCTGATTATAACATAATGCAGAAGCTGATTGTGCAGCATAATACAGAAGCTGATTATGCAACATAATGCAGAAGCTGATTGTGCAGCATAATACAGAAGCTGATTGTGTAACATCAATGCAGAAGCTGATTGTGTAACATCTTGCAGAAGCTGATTGTTTAACATCATGCAGAAGCTGATTGTGTAACAAACTGCAGAAGCTGATTGTGTAACATAATGCAGAAGCTGATGTGAACATCATGCAGAAGCTGATTGTGTAACATAATCAGAAGCTGATTGTGTAACATCATAGAAGCTGATTGTGTAACATAATGCAGAAGCTGATTGTGTAACATCATGCAGAAGCTGATTGTGTAACATAATGCAGAAACTCATTGTGTAACATCATAGAAGCTGATTGTGTAACATAATGCAGAAGCTGATTGTGTAACATCATGCAGAGCTGATTGTGTAACATAATGCAGAGCTGATATGTTAACATCATGCAAAGCTGATATGTAACATCATGACAGAAGCTGATTGTGTACATCATGCAGAAGTGATTATGTAACATAATGCAGAAGCTGATTGTGTAACATAAATGCAGAAGCTGATTGTGTAACATAATACAGAAGCTGATGTGCAACATAATACAGAAGCTGATTGTGTAACATAATACAGAAGCTGATTGTGTAACATTATGCAGAAGCTGATTGTGTAACATCATACAGAAGCTGATTGTGTAACATATGCAGAAGCTGATTGTGTAACATCATGCAGAAGCTGATTGTGTAACATAATGCAGAAGCTGATTGTGTAACATAATACAGAAGCTGATGTGTAACATCATGCAGAAGCTGATTGTGTAACATCATGCAGAAGCTGATTGTGTAACATCATGCAGAAGCTGATTGTGTAACATCATACAGAAGCTGATTGTGTAACATCATGCAGAAGCTGATTGTGTAACATCATGCAAAAGTTGCTGCGGCGCGTGGGCCACATGTTGACTGTCAAATTGTGTGCATCGTTTCATTTCGTATTCAGATAAAATAATAAACATAGAAGAAGAAAAATGAAGGGAAGTATTGGAGGATGGGAGCGAATGCACGGACGTAGCACACCTGGGGTATCAAAAACATCTCCTTGCTAATGACGCAAATAAATCATGATTGATAAATTACATCTATATCGGGCTTCACACACCACACACACACACACACACACACACACACACACACACACACACACACACACACACAACAAAACAAAAAAACAGGTTGCCCTACCAACTAAAATGATGTACGTCCCTGACAATGAGGACACCTGTGTGTCGACACGTTTTGAAATAACGAAGCGATTTGAAATAATTATTTTAAAACTTGTTGAGTTAATTTCAAAACAAACACTTTACAATGATCCACGTCAGCATGTTGAGGTCTACAAACATTCTAGAATGATCCATGTCAGCGTGTTGAGGCCTACAAACACTGTATCATAACCATGTCAGTGTGTTGAGGTCTGCAAAGACTCTACAATGATGCATGTTTTCTTTCTTTTTTTTTTCTTTCTGCGTACGCAGGTTGATACTCCTGCGGACACTGCCTGTATAGACAGGCAGTGGAGTTTTGTGTGTATGACCGTTTTTTTATCCCGCCATTAAGGCAGCCATACTCCATCTTCGGGAAGGTGCATGCTATGTGTAACGTGTCATCCATACCAACGGCCAAATGGCCTCTTCCGAAAGTTGGTGATGGGATTTTACGTGTGTGCAAGATGTTGTGCGTGCGTTCACACACGGAACCTCGGTTTATAGTCTCCTTCGAAGGACTGTTTGGGGAATGGAGTCAGAGCCAATGTTAACTCCGAGGAAAAATCCCCCTGTACCGAATTTCAATGTCATGTCAGTGTGTTGAGGTCTGCAAACACTCTACAATGATCCATGCCAGCGTGTTGAGGTCTACAAAGACTCTGCAGTGATCCATGTCAGCGTGTGGAGGTCTACAAACACTCTACAATGATCCATGTCAGCGTGTTGAGGTCTACAAAGACTCTGCAATGATCCATATCAGCGTGTGGATGTCTAGAAACACTCTACAATGATCCATGTCAGCGTGTTCAGGTCTACAAACACTCTAGAATGATCCATGTTAGCGTGTTGAGGTCTACAAAAGCTCAACAATGATCCATGTCAGCATGTTGAGGTCTACAGACACTCTCTCGTAATCCATGGCAGCGTGTTGAGGTCTGCAAACATTCTACAATGATCCATGTCAGTATGTTGAGGTCTACAAACACTCTTTAATCATCCATGTCAGTGTGTTGAGGTGTACAAACATTCTACAATGATCCATGTCAGCGTGTTGAAGTCTACAAACACTCTATCATAATCTATGTCAGCATGTCCAGGTCTACAAACACTCTACAATGATCCATGTCAGCGTATTGAGGTCTGCAAACACTCTACAATGATCCATGTTAGCGTGTTGAGGTCTACAAACACTCTACAATGATCCATGTCAGCGTGTTGAGGTCTACAAACAGTCTGCAATGATCCATGGCAGCGTGTTGAGGTCTACAAACACTCTACAATGATCCATGTCCGCGTGTTCAGGTCTACAAACACTCTAGAATAATCCATGTCAGCGTCTTGAGGTCTACAAACACTCTGCAATGATCCCTGTCAGCGTGTTGAGGTCCACAAACACTCTATCGTAATCCATGTCAGCATGTTGAGCTCTGCAAATACTCTACAATGATCCATATCAGCTTTTGGAGGTCTACAAACACTCTACAATGATCCATATCAGCGTGGGGAGGTCTACAAACACTCTAGAATGATCCATGGCAGCGTGTTCAGGTCTACAAACACTCTGCAATGATTCATGCCAGTGTGTTGATATCTACAAACACTCTATCATGATCCATGTTAGCGTGTTGAGGTCTACAAACACTCAACAATGATCCATGTCAGCATGTTGAGGTCTACAGACACTCTCTCGTAATCCATGGAAGCGTGTTGAGGTCTGCAAACATTCAACAATGATCCATGTCAGCATGTTGATGTCTACAAACACTCTTTAATGATCCATGTCAGCATGTTGAGGTGTACAAACATTCTACAATGATCCATGTCAGCGTGTTGAAGTCTACAAATACTCATCTATCATAAATCTATTAGTCTACAGTGTTTCAGGTCTACAAACACTCTACAATGATCCATGTCAGCGTGTTGAGGTCTACAAACACTCTAGAATGATCCATGTTAGCGGTTGAGGTCTGCAAACACTCTACAATGATCCATGTCAGCGTGTTGAGGTCTACACACACTCTACAATGATCCATGTCAGCATGTGGAGGTCTACAAACACTCTACAATGATCGATGTCAGCGTGTGGAGGTCAACAAATACTCTACAATGATCCATGTCAGCGTGTGGAGGTCTACAATCACTCTACAATGAACGATGTCAGCGTGTTGAGGTCTACAAACAGTCTGCAATGATCCATGGCAGCGTGTTGAGTCTACAAACACTCTACAATGATCCATGTCAGCGTGTTCAGGTCTCAAACATTCTACAATGATCCATGTCAGCGTATTAAGATCCTACAAACACTCTATCATAATCCATGTCAGTGTGTTGATGTCTACAAACACTGAACAATGACCCATGTCAGCTTGTGAGGGCTACAAACACTCTACAATGATCCATGTTAGCGTGGTGCGGTCTGCAAACACTCTACAATGATCCATGGCAGCGTGTGAGGTATACAAACACTCTACAATGATCCATGTCAACGTGTGGAGGTCTACAAACACTCTACAATGATCCATGTCAGCGTGTTGAGGTCTACAAACATTCTACAATGATCCATGTCAGCGTATTGAGATCTACAAACACTGTGTCATAATCCATGTCAGTGTGTTGATGTCTACAAACACTGAAAATTGATCCATGTCAGCGTGTTGAGTTCTACAAACTCTCTGCAATGATCCATGTCCGTGTGAAGGTCTACAAACACTCTAAAATGATCCATGTCAGCGGTTGAGGTCTACAAACACTCTACAATGATCCCTCTCAGCGGTTGGAGGTCTGAATGGTTGTACTCAAACACTTAAGGGAATTTATTTCAAATTGTGGTCATATTTCAAAACGTGTCGACACCACCAATGCGTTTTGCAAATAAACTCGACACGTTTTGAAATAATTATTTCAAATCGCTTCGTTATTTCAAAACGTGTCGCCACACACCGACGCGTTTTGAAATAAACTCGGCACGTTTTGAAATAAATATTTCCAATCGTGTCGTCATTTCAAAACATTTCGACACATCATGTGTCTACAAACACTCTACAATGATCCATGTCAGTGTGTTGAGGTCTACAAACACTCTACAATGATCCATGTCAGCGTGTGGAGGTCTACAAACACTCTGAAATGATTCATGTCAGCGTGTGGAGGTCTACAAACACTCTACTATGATCCATGTCAGCGTGTGGAGGTCTACAAACACTCTACAATGATCCATGTCAGCATGTGGAGGTCAACAAACACTCTACAATGATCCATGTCAGCGTGTGGAGGTCTGAATGGTTGTACTCAAACACTTTGGAAAATTTATTTCAAATTGAGGTCTTATTTCAAAACGGGTCGACACGCACCAACGCGTTTTGAAATAAACTCGACACGTTTTGAAATAATTATTTCAAATCGCGTCGTTATTTCAAAACGTGTCGACACACACCGACGCGTTTTGAAATAAACTCGACACGTTTTGAAATAATTATTTCAAATCGCGTCGCTATTTTCAAAACGTGTCGACACACACCAATGCGTTTTGAAATATACTCGACACATTTTGAAATAATTATTTCAAATCGCGTCGTTATTTCAAAACGTGTCGCCACACACACCGACGCGTTTTGAAATAAACTCGACACGTTTTGAAATAATTATTTCCATTCGTGTCGTCATTTAAAAACATGTCGACACATGTGTCTACAAAAACTCTACAATTATCCATGTCAGTGTGTTGAGATCTACAAACACTCTACAAGGATCCTGTCAGCGTGTGGAGGTCTACAAACACTCTGAAATGATCCATGTCAGCGTGTTGAGGTCTGCAAACACTCTACTATGATCCATGTCAGCGTGTGGAGGTCTACAAACACTCTACAATGATCCATGTCAGCTGTGGAGGTCTACAAACACTCTCAATGATCCATGTCAGCGTGTGGAGGTCTACAAACACTCTACAATGATCCATGTCAGCGTGTGAGGTCTACAAACACCTAGCAATGATCCATGTCAGCGGTGTGAGGTCTACAAACACTATGCAATGATCCATGTCAGCGTGTGGAGGTCTACAAACACTATGCAATGATCCATGTCAGCGTGTGGAGGTCTACAAACACTCTACAATGATCCATGTCATCGTGTGGAGGTCTACAAACACTCTACAATGATCCATGTCAGCGTGGAGGTCTACAAACACTATACAATGATCCATGTCAGCGTGTGGAGGTCTACAAACACTCTACAATGATCCATGTCAGCGTGTGGAGGTCTACAAACACTATACAATGATCCATGTCAGCGTGTGGAGGTCTACAAACACTTCAATGATCCATGTCAGCGTGTGGAGGTCTACAAACACTCTAGCAATGATCCATGTCAGCGTGTGGAGGTCTACAAACACTATACAATGATCCATGTCAGCGTGTGGAGGTCTACAAACACTCTACAATGATCCATGTCAGCGTGTGGAGGTCTACAAACACTCTACAATGATCCATGTCAGCGTGTGGAGGTCTACAACACTCTACAATGATCCATGTCAGCGTGTGGAGGTCTAAAAACACTCTACAATGATCCATGTCAGCGTGTGGAGGTCTACAAACACCCTACAATGATCCATGTCAGCGTGTGGAGGTCTACAAACACTATCAATGATCCATGTCAGCGTGTGGAGGTCTACAAACACTCTACAATGATCCATGTCAGCGTGTGGAGGTCTACAAACACCCTACAATGATCCATGTCAGCGTGTGGAGGTCTACAAACACTATACAATGATCCATGTCAGCGTGTGAGGTCTACAAACACTCTACAATGATCCATGTCAGCGTGTGGAGGTCTACAAACACTCTACAATGATCCATGTCAGCGTTGTGGAGGTTACTACAAACACTATGAATTCCATGTCACGTTGAGGTCTAAAAATCAACAACTGATCCAGCACCAGCGTGTTGTGGCTACAAAAACTATGCAATGACCATGTCGCGTGTGGAAGGCTACAATACATCTACAAATCCATGTCAGCGTGTGGAGTTATCAAACTACACTACAACTGACCTGTTTTGAAATACTCGACACTTTTGACAATAATCCATTCAACGCGTCGTTATTCAAAACTCGTCACACAGTGACATGTCTCGTCTTTTCATGTTGTACCAACGCTTGTCGATTTATTTCAATGGCCTGATAAAACCGAAGAGGCACAAACGCGTTTTGGTAATTCGTCTTTGTGATTTGTTTCTATAACGTTTTTCCGTTCCGGAGACCTTATCTATAAACGTTATCAATTTGATTTTTTATTACGTTATTTCAAAACTGCAGTCACCTCACTTTTGCAACTAGATATCTTAGTTTCTTTCACATCAACATCTTCCTAACTAGACTCTTAAGTCTCTACACAACACTTTACAGATTCTTTAGTCTTTTTCTTCAACACTTTAACTGATTCGTTAGCCTTATCTAATCAACACTCTCAACTAGATTCTTGTTAGATTTCTCACATCAACCACTCTTCAACTAGATCTCTTTAGTCTTCTTCACATCAACACTCTTCAACTAGATCTCTTTAGTCTTCTTCACATCAACACTCTTCAACTAGATCTCTTTAGTCTTCTTCACATCAACACTCTTCAACTAGATCCTTAGTCTCTTACATCACACTCTTCCTAGACTCTTTAGTCTTTCACATAAACCCTCTTCAAGAAACTGGAAACTAAAGACGAATAGCCAGCATTTATCTCCTGCATGTAGGCGCAAAAAGAGACAAGAAATGGACACGAGACTGCCGGGAGGGAGACAATTCTGATTAGTAATAATAATAACAATGATGATGATGATAATAATAACAATAATCACACTACTACTACTACTACTACTACTACTACTACTACTACTACTACTACTACTACTACTACTGGTTTCTTATATAGCGTTTAATCAAACGAATTTCTCTAAGTGCTTTACAAAGTCATACTACATTCACCCGCCTCATATACAATAGTACACCCTACACCTAGCTACAAATACTATTACTACAATAACAAACAAATCCTAATCCTACGAGTGTGACATTCACTTATTTTTCAAGTATCACTGCAAACACTTAATCCTATAACGTTCAGTCATACAACAAATACATGTAATGGAGAACATACACAAACACTACATTTGAAAAGGCCCAGACGGCTATGAGTTAGGTTGTACCCCCCCCCCCCCCCCCCCCCCACACACACACACACACACACACAGCATTGACTGATTATGAGAAAATAGATGGGTTTTAAGTTTAGACTTGACAGAAGGGATAGAATCTGAATGTCTAAGAGAGAGTCTGGCAGTCTGTTCCACGTCGCTAGAGCTTGAAAAGACAAAGATCTTTCACCAGTAGTAGTCCTGAAGCGAGTCATTCGTAGAAGGCGGTCGTAAGCACAGGAGCGTAGTTGTCGAGAGGGGGTGTAGCTTTTAAGGAGATCTGTGAGATAAGAAGGTCCATTTTCAAAGAGAGCAGAGAAAGTGAGAGTTGAGATTTTGTACGAGATACGGTTTGAGACAGATAGCCAGTGAAGAGAGTGAAGTAGAGGCGAAATGTGATCATATTTTCCTGCTCTACAGACGACTCAGGCTGCATGATTTTTGATTCGCTGTAATCTTTCTATCAGGTATTTTGGAAGGCCGGCCAAAAGTGAGTTGCAGTAATCTATTCTAGATAAGACAAATGCACAAATGAAAGTTTTTATAGCATCTGTAGAGAGAATGTGACGTACGGAGCTGATTCTTCTTAGTTCTAAATAGGCAATCTTGCAAATATTTGAAACCTGTTTCTCAAAGGTGAGGGATTGGTCAAGAATGACCCCTAGACTGCGGACAGAGGTGGAGACAGAGACAGTACAGTCATTGATAGTGATAGTTGAAGGCAGAGAGGATGGTTAGGCTGTTTTGTCACGAACATGAGTTACGTCTTGTCGTCGTTTAGTTGTAGTTTGTTAATTGTCATCCAGTCCTTCAGGTCTGTAATGCAGCCCCGCGTCCGAGAAATCAGTGAGTCACTTTCAGCAATGGGAGCCGAGTGATGAAGCTGAGTATCATCAGCAAACTCTCATGCGACATGGCGTGACCATTGATGACGTCAGACACAGGACTAGCATACAGCACAAAAAGGACTGGCCCCAGTACAGAACCCTGAGGCACACCGTACCTAAGAGGAGAACTGTCTGAGTATCTACCCTGTACACACACTGTCTGAGTCCGTCCAGTCAAGTAAGAGATAATCCAGTCGAGAGCTGTCTTTGAATCCAAGGGAAGTTTGGAGCCATGAGAACAAAATATTATGATCGATCATGTCAAATGCTGCGGCGAGGTCTAACACAGCTAATAAGGAAACATTCCCATCATCAAGCTCGCAGAGGAGGTCATTGACTATACAGGGGAGTGCTGTCTCACAACTATGGCCTTGTCTGTAAGCAGACTGATGAGGATTCAAAAGATGATTCTTTTCGAGATGTTCTAGAATTTGTTCCAAAACGATCTTCAATAATTTTGATAGAAATGACAAATTTGATACAGGCCAATAATTCTTTAAAACATTTTTATCTAAAGAAGATTTCTTGATCAATGGATGTACCACTGCAGATGGGAAGATTTCAGGAACGTGACCAGAGGACAAAGAGGTATTGATAACATGAGTAAGATGGGGTAGGACGTCATCAATGCACTGAAAGAGCAAGTTAGTGGGAATGGCATCAAGTTCACATGATTTAGGGCTGCATCGCAAACAAAGTGTTTTGACATAGTCTTGACTAACAGGGCTAAAACAAGCCAAAGGAGGTCCACAGTAAACTTTGTCATTTAGAGAATGTACAGGTGCAGTAGAATCTAGCTTTTCACGGATAGTGTCAATTTTGCCATTGAAAAGCTCTAAGAATTTCTGAGGGAGCTCTTGATTTGGAAGATGGTGGGAAGGGGGGAGTAGCTGACTTTGCCTAGGAGACTATTTGTGACATTAAATAGTTCTTGGCCGTATTACAGGCCAATATCTTTGAAGATAGAACAAAGTTTTTGCTTGATGAACAATGTCAGTTACATAATTCTCGCAGTTTGATATATTTCCCTGTGCACAGTCAGTCCCGTGGTGCGCCATCGCCTCTCAGCCCCCCTCCTCTCCTGCTTGGCCTCCGACAACTCGGGACCCACTGTGTTGTGCCATTAACACAGTGAGCGATCGGTGATCAAGCGCCTGCTCACTGGAGCATGCTTATCAAGCCTATGCCTATTATGCCTATCTCCAATAGGAGGGAAACTCACTAACATATAACTCCTGGTCAGATACCGATATTCCGAAACCGATTTTTCTCCTCAGTGACAGCGGAAAGTCTGCAGATATGAATGCTTATCTCCCCTATTTCTTCAATCTAAGACATAAGAGCAAGCTTTGTTTATTATTCAATATTTCTTGCAGTCATTGCAACACCAAGCTGCTCTGTAAGTTGCTGAAATGGTGCTCGGTTCTTATCCTTGGAATTATTAGTTTGTTGTAATTTAGTCCCCTTGCGGATTCATTCCAGGAACTGGCCCTCAGCACTTGTGTCTTTAGAGTTTATCCTTTAATATTTTCTACTTTTCACAAGAAAATGTAGCTTGTTTTGCTCTTTCATGATTTTCTTTTGCTTCTTAGGTGGCATCTTTGGTTGGTTTTTTGAAAACTCAAAAAAACATACTACGGTATTGCACACCAGCCTTTTCTGGAATAGGATTCTTCTTAAACCGAAAAGGCAGAGGAGTCAAATTACTACTTTCTGCGGTCACTGAGGAGAAACAATCAGGTTTCGAAATATCGGTATCTGACCAGGAGTTATTTGTTGGTAAGTTTCCCTCCCTATTGGAGATGTTCTCCACTTGGAGACTATAAGCTTGCTGAAGGCTCATTTTGAGAAGCATTTATTTTATTTTTTCCCCATTCACCCACTCAAGCAATTACTGTTAGTTAGGCAGATTATCTACCACTGCAGATATGAATGCTTATCTCCCCTAATTTCTTCAATCTAAGACATAAAGGCAAGCTTTTTTTTTTTATTCAATATTTCTTACAGTCATTGCAACACCAAGCTGCTCTGTAAGTTGCTGGAATGGTGCTCGGTACTAATCCTTGGAATTTATTAGTTTGTGTTTTTATATATATATATATATATATATATATATATATATATACTTAATCAATTATTGAATATATTGCGTGCATACTTGACATATCTGTGGTGTGGTGTGTGGGGTGTGTGTGTGTGTGTGTGTGTGTGTGTGCCTGACAGAGAACATTTCATTTGGTACTCATGTGACAAACGATTTCAAGGCAACAAACCACAACGTTCGGACATATTTTCCAAATTTACGATCGCCGAAGTTACGAATCACACACTGAAGGTACAGAAAGGTTACTCCTGGTGACGGAACCTGAAGCGGTCCAGCACCGTTCACACCCTGTTACCAATCGGGAGACCTTAAACCATGTAGTGACCATGCAGAATGCTGCAGAGAAGCCTGGAAGTCATAGAACTAGAACCCCAGAACGCCTCCCTGCGAATCGCTGATAATGATTGTTTGGAAGAGCCAACAGTTAGGGAGTTAACGGCAATGGCTCTAGTGGTCATTTGCATGCTCAGCTTTTAACATGTGACAAAGTTGGCACTCTGATATGTGACTTCATAGTATGTGTACAATCTTACAATGTTGTGCGTTTTCATATTGACCTAAGCACAAACACTGCCCAATTCTCATTTTCTGAGTATCTCAGCGATACCCAAAAAAAATTATTTTCAGTCAAACATCATCAGTCTCTGAAGAACCCTATCCGCTATAGTTTGACAAACACTGTCAAAGTCTGGGTAAATCTGTGGTATCCAAGGCTTTGCCGTCGCTCTACAAAGCATGATTGTCCATATACTTGCAACCAAAACGTGTCTGTGTCCCTGTCTTTCCATGCTGTTCACCTGGTCTGAAAGGCAGCATCTGGACCTGCAATTCATTTATATTTCTTCTTCTGCAGGTGAGTCATATCTTTGAAAGTTTGATTCATGCACGCACAGAGAGAGAGAGAGAGAGAGAGGGAGAGAGAGAGAGAGGGGAAGAGAGAGAGGGGGGGGGGAGAAGAGACACTGAGAGTGTAAGAGAGAAAGAAAGAGAGAGTGAGAGAGAGAGAGTGTGTGTGTGTGTGAAAGAGAGAGTGAGAGAGAAAGAGAAAAAGAGTGAAAGAGAGAGGGAGAGTGAAAGAGAGAGAGAGAAAGAGAGAGAGAGTGACAGAGAGAAAGAGAGAGAGAGAAAAAGAGAGAAGGAGAGAGAGAGAAAGAGAGAGAGAAAGAGAGAGAGAGTGAAAGAGAAAAGAGAGAGAGCGAGGAGAGAAAGAGAAAGAGAGAGAGAGAGAGAGAGAGAGAGAGAGAGAGAGAGAGAGAGAGAGTAAAAGAGAGAAAGAAAAGAAGAGAAGAGAGGATGAAAGAGAGAAAAGAGAGGGAGAGAGAGAGTGAAAGAGAGATGAGAGGGGAGAGAGAGAGAGAGAGAGAGAGAAGAGAGAGAGTGAAAGAGAGAAAGAAGAGACAGTGAAGAGAAAGAGAAAAGACACAGAGAGAAAGTGAAAGAGAAGGAAAGAGAAAGAAGAGAGAGGAAGAGAGAGAGAGAGGAGAAAAGAGAGACAGAGAGAGAGAGAGAGAGAGAAGAGAGAGAGAGAGAGAGAGAGAGAGAGAGAGAGAGAGGAGAGAGAGAGAGGGGAAAGAAGAGAGACCTACACACATCTGAACGGTTGAAGTCGACCATGAGACCAGTATTGCTCTCACCAACTCTGTCTGTCACGGGGGTGTTGATGAGGTCAATGAGACGATGGGCGAGCCCAACATAAAGTCAACATAACCTCCACCCCCTGTGTTATATATGCTTGTTTCTTTGTTGTTGTTGTTTTTTAATCTATTTTAAGTTATGAGTGTTCGCAAGAAAGGGTGAATTCAGAAATAGAGCCAACATCTTTCCCTTTCCATGTGTATACATGATGATTCTTGCCTAAGGTAAGCATCCGTACACTTACCTCCTGTTTATTAGTAGGTGAGAGCAAATTGGGAGTGGGTGATACTATGTTCAGACATTTTAATCACCTAATCCTTTGATTAATAAGAGATTACAAACAAACAAACAACAACAACTAAAAAAAAAAAAAAGGTTGATAATCTGGATCAGCTCAGCAATTTTCTAGATACTGGGGAACATTACGTAACATGCACTCCAAACGTCATTGAAAATAGTGTTACATTCTGAAGCATTTTCATTAAAGGTGAATTACTTGAAATATGTTGCTTAACACATTCCACTAGCTAGCATGTTGACATATTAGGAAACGTATCCTTTTCAGCTAGTAAAACGAGTGTAATGTAGCACTTAATCGTATAAAAAGGATAGATAGATAGATAGAT
>CM031601.1:91680521-91685521 GCA_018398815.1 Conus ventricosus | reverse complement strand
AAAAAGATGTGTTTTGTTTATTTTACTCACCATTGCTTTCTCCTGAAAATGTAGAAATATGTCCTAATCATCATGTCATTACTGTCACATGTGTGTGTGTGTGTGTGTGTGTGTGTGTGTGTGTGTGTGTGTGTGTGTGTGTGTGGTGTGTGTGGTGTGTGTGCGTGTGTGCGTGCGTGCGTGCGTGCGTGTGTGTGTGTGTTTGTGTGTTTGTGTGTGTGTGTGTGTGTGTGTGTGTGTGTGTGTGTGTGTGTGTGTGTGTGTGTGTGTGTGTGTGTGTGTGTGTGTGTGTGTGTGTGCACGTGTGTGAATAAGAAAAAGAAAAAGTAACAAGAAAAAAACCAACAATGATAGGATGATAACATAATGAAACATACACACCTTGCGGGAAAGTCTTGACATGAGCATGCAGTAACACACGACGCCTTTTCAGCTGAAAAAGAAAACACTGTTAGGGGCGTGGTGTTCTTGTAATGTGAGGAAACCATGTTCACCAGAACACTGTGAGGGGGAGTGGTGTTCTTGTAATGTGAGGAAACCATGGTCCCAGAACACTGTTAGGGGGAGTGGTGTTCTTGTAATGTGAGGAAACCATGGTCCCCAGAGAGGGGGCGTGGTGTTCTTGTAATGTGGGGAACCAGGGTCAGTTAGGGGCGTGGTGTTCTTGTAATGTGAGGAAACCATGGTCACCAGGGAGGGGGCGGGGTGTTCTTGTAATTGAGGAAACCATGGTCACCAGAGAGGGGGCGTGGTGTTCTTGTAATGTGGGGAACCATGGTCATTTTAGGGGGCGTGATGTTCTTGTAATGTGAGGAAACCATGGTCACCAGAGAGGGGGCGTGGTGTTCTTGTAATGTGAGGACACCATGGTCACCGGAGAGGGGGCGTGGTGTTCTTGTAATGTGGGGAACCATGGTCAGTTAGGGGGCGTGGTGTTCTTGTAATGTGAGGAAACCATGTCACCAGAGAGGGGGCGTGGTGTTCTTGTAATGTGAGGAAAACCATGGTTACCAGAACACTGTTAGGGGGTGTGGTGTTCTTGTAATGTGAGGAAACCCCATGGTCACCAGAACACTGTTAGGGGGTGTGGTGTTCTTGTAATGTGAGGAAACCATGGTCACCAGAGAGGGGGCGTGGTGTTCTTGTATTGTGAGGAAACTATGGTCACCAGAACACTGTTAGGGGGCGTGGTGTTCTTGTAATGTGAGGAAACCATGGTCACCAGTGAAAGATTGCACAGCAGGAACGAATCGAAACTCTTGATGCCAGTCTTGCATCATGAATTGCACAAACTCTTCCCTGTAATGTCCAGCACACGCTTTTCCCTCTGTTTGCCCTGTGCTTCATTATCACTATCACCTCCACCCCTCTCCCATCACTTGCATGAGATTTATAATGTAGGCATTTTGTGTTCAGAATCTGAACTTTTCTCACTCCACTTTCAATACAATCCTCATTACTGTCATCAAAGTCTTCTTCAGTGTCTGGACTTTCATTTGGAAGCATTTCTAATACTTTTTAACGCCGTGAAACACGAACAACGACAATTCCTCTCCGAGCTTTGCTGCCTTCTAGAGCTAGGTAAAGCACCATTGTTGACACGTACTGAACACATTGTACAGTGACTTGCAAAAAATCTCTGAGGCTTGCTCGCCTGACAAAACATTTCTGCAACCATTGGTTGCTTTGGAAAGTGGAAAGGTCAATTGATATCCTACTTAAGTTATCTTGTCATCTGAGAAGCGTGTGCCACTCCAAAAATTTAAAGCGTACAAATCGGGGCCCTTCATGTGGAACATGTGTGCGAGTTGGGGTATATATTAAAGTATATGAATATGAGATGACAGTGAATATTTCGCATCTCCTTCTTGCCCAGGAAAATACATGAGATGCAGCTGTGGATTGCATGCAAAATGACTCGGCTGCATGGTCGCCATCGAGATGAGCTGAGTGTTTGCATATTCGTTGCTCCTTTAACATCAAGCTGTGTAGATCAAGGGTCTGTAAGTTACGTATTTATTCAGTGTTATATTCAGGATTCGAACAAGGTGAAGCGATTTTATTTCATCCAATTTTGTGCTGAATTTCGGTTTCTAACACTCACTCCCTATAGTTGGACAAGAATTTTTTTTCCCCAGACTGAATCATCGAGAAAAGGCGTTTGCAGAGGAAGGCTGCTGGTACTTCTGGGGCTTTCCTTCCCTGACCTGATGGCCACCCGATTTGCAAACGGTCCAACGTAACCTAAAAATTATGTGTGGGTGCCAGACAGACCTTTCAGTACAGCAGGAAAAGAAATGGTGTCCTCTGAAGGTCACGTTTAAGTTGCTAACACGGAAAAGTCATAATCCGTCATGGAAACCTGGATGCAAAATTGGAGCACTAGTTTTAGAAATTGAAAACAAAATCAAAACAGATAATGTGTGAAAGTGCTTTCTGAATGTCCATACTTACCAAGGTCTAAAACTGAAGCTAAAGATTTGATTTAAAGAGCCACAGAAGAACACAAGATGTAGCGAGGCGAAAAAACAGAAATGGACGATCTGAGAAAAGACAGCTTGGACTCAAATTTCAACTTCCTGAATGACACAGAGAGCGACGATCGTGATGTGATGTTTGTTAATTGCGACGTCGATGCCTAGCTGATTAAAATACCCGATAACGAGCTCAACGACGGCAAAGACACTGAACTGAAAGTCTTACCATCCGTTTGAAAACTCGACATTAAATGTTTTCCACAAGAATTTTGGACAAAAAGTTCAAACAATGATTGAAAATCACATGTGACCATACAATTGTAAGGAAAAAAAGAAACCTTAAAAAAAGAAACCTATCAATGGCAACCAGCAATGAAGGAACAATCTGTAACTACTATTAGTATTGAACGTTGGTACGACCACTTCAAAGCACTCTTAACGAAAGGTGTTGATACTGATGATGCACTTCAATGCGAAAATAGTGATGTAGAGGAAATAAGAAGCAAATCGTCCACATTAGCAAAATTAGAAATCACAAGGATGTGAAACAAGATGGCATTGTAAATGAGATTTTAAAGCCCGGTAGTCAATTGGAAACAGTTCAAAATTTTCTGGTCATGATTCTCTCTTTTATTTATTATAATGGGACTTATCCCGAGCCTTTTGCTAAAGCAACTGCTTTTTCCCTCTATAAATAAGGAATGTACATAATCCTGATGATTGTCGAGGTGTTTCGTTTTGTGATGTAATAAGTGAGTTTTATAGCAGTATTGTCAAATATAGATTGCAGATATGGGTGGGAAAAAACAACCTTACAGGAGACTACTAGGCTGGTTTTAAACGCGATTGTATTATAGTAGCTCACTTGTCTACTTTAATGGTCTTTGTTCAAAAGCAGTCCCCCTTAGATCATAAATCATATGTTCTTTTCATTGGTTTTGAGAAAGTCTGTGATTATATTAACAGAAGTATGCTATAAGCTAACCTATTAAAAAAAATGGGGTACAAGAAAAATTGTTCAGATGCATGACAAATATAAACAATGGCACAAAGGCTAAAGTCAGATGTCGAGGAAATTGACAGATGATATCCAAAGTACATGGGGGTAAAAGAGGAAGTTGTGTGGAGCCCAGTATTATTTTCTCTGTCTACCGGTGAAGTAACATTTACAGTGTGTGATACTGAGAGGGATGGTGCACGCTTTACTGTGTCAATTTTACAGTTATGTCTCCTATCTCTTGCGGATGATGTAGTCGTGTTCTATGAAATGGTTACCGACCTTCAAACGCTGTTAAGTAGACTATATCGCTCTTCTACTTCGTCTCAGTCATCGTTATATGTGTGTGAAAGTAATATAATCATATACAGAAAGGAGGAATATGTAGGTGTTTGAGCAAAATGACCTTATGATGAAATCTGGATGCCCGTTATTAACATATATAGAACACTCAACACAGCTAAGGTGTCTTTTTCCTTTTTTCTTTTAGTTTGTAAATAAACAGAGCTACACATGCTTTGTTATGCATTATGTAGAGATTATCTATGTTTGAAAACAAATATTTTCGTGTATTTCTCAAACTGTTTGATCCATGTATTCATGAATTTATCACACTGTTTGGAAACAGGACAGCATTACTTACCACAGCATAGTGCTGAAATATGAGGGTTTGGAAATGCTGCGTTATGCTGTGAAAAAGTCACTTTGTTTGCCATAGCGAAAGTTCTACATGTGATGACACAGACACCAAACCATTCACTTAAGGCGAAACATGTAGATGTCCAATATACTCAAATTCCTCCATAAAATGAATCGGTTATTGGTTAAAGTTAATTGGAATGGAAGATACAATGTTAAAAAACAAAGCCTTTAAGATCTTTATTAAATGATGATAATAGGGCCAAAGGATCCGAGTGACAAAATTCAAAGTGAAATTACATGAATTAAGATTGGGATATTCCTGGGTCAACCGTTTCCGTGTAAACAAGACTGCATTTTTAAAGTAATGCTTTGTGCCAGGTTTATCGATTGTGGATGGCGAGTCTGCTATGGCTTCTACGGACGACTTTCATTCATATCCCAGCTTACGTCTGGGTGAAAATGGACAGTCATTTGAAATACATAATGACAAGATTTAGATCTGTATTGTCTGATGTTAGTATCCATCAGTATGGTTATCATAAAGTGCTACAGAGATTGGACTTGCTTGTCCATTGTGCAAAGAGATTCGTAAAAGCGAGGTAAGTAAGTAAGTAAGTAAGTAGGTACTCTACTCTATATATACCTAGAAACCAGTTTATCCCATCAAAACATCAAATACCGTACTGCATGTAGACTTGAATAACAACAAGGTGAATTTGACCAGGATTACACAATGAAAAATTAAGTAAAACAACAAGGTGGAGAAGGTAATCCAAGGAGAAGATCAACAAAACGCGTCGGGCGTTAAACCCTTTTTCAATGGAAAAGAACTGTGAGAATGTAGCAATTTAAAAGATGGAAAGGTGAACATAAATCATGGTGGT
>CM031601.1:91658021-91673021 GCA_018398815.1 Conus ventricosus | reverse complement strand
GGTGCTCGGTACGTATCCTTGGAATTTATTAGTTTGTTGTATTTTAGTCCCTTGCGGATTCATTCCAAGAACTGGCCCTCAGCACTTATGTCTTAAGAGGATATTCATTGAAAGACCTCCTAAATGATTCAAGCTCACAGGCTCTTGGACTTGTCCACTCTGAAGTAAATGCCAGTATCTGAAATACAATATGCTCCAAGAGTACATTGACATGCTGAGAACCCAAATTGGCAACAACCATGCTAATAGAATACTTGGAAGGTGAGGAGAGACTGCAAAACCATTATCACCAAAGTGTGCCAAACACACTGGAAGAAGCTAGGGTTTTGAAACAAGAAAAAGAGACAGCTGCTGCTTACCACCACCAACTGATCACCTAGGGTCACTCAGAATCGTAGCAGAAGAATTGCTGGAAGCACGTGGAACACAAAGCGCAAATCCGACACCTTCAAGTAAGCCCCAGCCCAGGAACATTAGACCACATCGGTGAAAGATGCCTAAGAAACATTTCAAAGCTAAGAACATTTCCTCAAAAGGATACACCCCGTCAGAAAGAAGACCGGCAACAGTTTGACCCTATAGTGACATCCACTGTAACTCTGACAGAAGATCAGATCTCCATTTGCAGAATGTCTGATTGCTTTGCACCAACCCCAAGACAACCCATGGATGTAAGCGACCAAGTGATGGGCACCCATGTTTAGGCTGAGCATCTCCGATGGCATCGCTTCCAGGAAAAACAGAAAATTAAAGTGAAAAGTACAAAATAAATGTCTGTACTGAAAATAGCCGTTTGATGTGAAACAATTTGCGGAATATTGTTGAATGAATTATATCCTGGCCAAAGTAAAAGAGAGAGAGAGAGAGAGAGAGAGAGGGAGAGAGAGAGAGAGAGAGAGAGAGAGGAGAGAGAGAGAGAGAGAGAGAGAGGAATCCCCACACGTCAGAAAGAAAATGAAGCGCCAGAAAGAAAGAAACAGACTTTTTTCTAACTGGGGGAGACCTTCCTCATGGTGTTCTGATTTGTTTTAGTGAAAGAATGGGAGTCAGATGTGGGACTGCGTGCGGAGCGCATGATTACCTTTGCATATGTGTATGTAGAGACTGTCTGTCTGTTTGTCTATCAATCTGTGTGTCTGTCTGTCTGTCTGTCTGTCTGTTTGTCTGTCTGTCTCTCTTTGTGTGTGTGTGTGTGTGTGTGTGTGTGTGTGTGTGTGTGTGTGTGTGTGTGTGTGTGTGTGTGTGTGTGTGTGTGTGTGTGTGTGTGTGTGTGTGTGTGTGTGTGTGCTTCTTTGATGCCTGGCTGAGTCGACGCCTATAAAAGAAAACCTTGCAACTGTCCTTTGAACCTACTTTGAGTTGGTATTTTGATTGAAACATCGCCAAGTTATGCATCTTTTAGATAACTAAAACATAAACTTTATCATCCGTAGAAATCTGGAAACTTGTCGATGACAAATGGTTTTGACTTTAGCTGAACACACACACACACACACACACACACACACACACACACACACACACACACACACACACACACACACACACACACACACACACACACACACACACATACACACACACACACACACGCACGCACGCACGCACGCACGCACGCACTCACGCACGCACGCACGCATGCACGCACGCAAGCACTTACATACACACACACACACACACACACACACACACACATACACACACACACACACGCACACACACACAGACACACACACACACACACACACACACACACACACACACACACACACACACACACACACACACACACACACACACACACACACACACACACACACACGCACACACACGCGCACACGCGCACGCACGCACGCACGCACGCACGCACGCACGCACACACACACACACACAACTTGCACGCGGGGTCACCAGGCACGATATTCAGCTCATGAATCCTCTCAACAACACGATCATGCACTGTTTCCAAGTGTCCTAGATTAGGAAGTGACAGTTTTGTAGATAAACAAAGGCTGAATTTGCATTTCAAATGAAGTTGAATGATGTCGTGGTAACTATGCATGCATACATACATACATACATACGTTCATACATACATACATACATACATACATACATACATAC
The DNA here is from genome assembly GCA_018398815.1 of Conus ventricosus. Taxonomy (NCBI): domain Eukaryota; kingdom Metazoa; phylum Mollusca; class Gastropoda; order Neogastropoda; family Conidae; genus Conus; species Conus ventricosus. The sequence continues at coordinate 91,670,897 of CM031601.1, read as the reverse complement.
ATACATACATACATACATACATACTTTACATACATACATACATTACATACATACATACATACATACATACATACATAATGTATAATACTTATATAGCGCATTTCTTGTACAACTCAATGCGCTTAAATCCACCATTTGCACTTATTCATACAATATTCATGCAAACAGCAAAAAGAAAATACACAATGGCAGACGCACTACATGCATAAACTGCCTCACCGAACTAGTTGTGGAGGAATTTAGGAGAGATCTAGTCATCTACAGAAGAGAATATGCTGTTTTGAAGAGGTAAGTTTTGAGCTGAGATTTAAAAGAAGAAAGAGTAGGCTGATTACGAAGGTCTTCAGGGAGGGAGTTCCAAATAGAAGGTGCTCTAAAACTGAAGGCTCTTTCGCCAACAGATTTCAGAGAACGCTTAGGGATTTTCAAAAGTTTTTGTGAAGAAGACCGAAGGGTACGAAAGCTTTGGTAGGTGCAGAGAGAAGAAGAGAGATAGTGAGGAAGAGATTCATTGAAGTGGCGGAAAGCAAGAACTGCCAGTTTAAATTGCCACCGATGCTGTATGGGAAGCCAGTGCAGTTCGATCAGCATGGAGTGATGTGCTCACACCTCCTCCTCTTCAAAACAAGTCGTGCAGCGCTATTTTGGACTCTCTGCAGCCGAGCAATCTGTTCTGCGGGAAGCCCAGCATAAACAGAGTTGCAGTAGTCCAATCTTGACTTGACATCACCGTGGCACAGACTAGCCTGAAAGCTCCCTGGATATAAAGCGTCGGATGGAAGCAATACGTCTCAGCTCTAAAAAGGATGAACGACAGACTACAGATATTTGATTCTGCATGGTCAGACACTGATCAATGGTAACACCAAGTTATTTGACAGAGTTATTGAAAGGCAATTCAGTACCATCAACAACCATTGACTCTGACTCGACGAGTTTGAGGCAGGAGGAGGTTCCAACGGGCATGACTTCAGTCTTTTCACAAGGTAATTTAAGCTTATTACTTGTCATCCATTCCTGCACACTGCTGATACACCGAGACACCCCAGATTGAACAGAAACAAACTCATCAGGTGTGCCACTCTTAGAAAGCTAAGTGTCATCAGCATAATTGTGAAAATCACAATCATGGTCCGAGATAACATCCGACAAGGGCTGTGAGTGCAATGTAAACAACACTGGGCCCAATACTGACCCCTGTGGCACTCCATACAAAACAGGTGACAAAGTAGACCTTACACCACCCACAACCACCGCCTGCGACCAATCTCTGATGTATGATTTGAACCACTGGAGAACTATCCCATCATCACCAAAAGTGACCCTAAGCCTTTCAAGTAAAGTAGCGTGATCTAGCGTATCAAAGGCAGCACTCAGATCAAGCAAGGCTTCGAGAGAAACAGGTTTACTGTCGGATTTGCACAGTAAACAGTCCAGTACGCTCACGACAGCAGTCTCAGTGCTATGATTAGACTGACAGGCCTCAAGAAGACCATGGTCTGGAAGATGAGTCTGAAGCTGCTTCTGCACAAATCTTTCAAGGATTTTTGAGAGGAATGGGAGGTTGAACACCGGTCTATAGTTCTTTAACTTATTAAGGTCCAGTCCTGGCTTTTTCAAGAGAGGGGTAACCATTGCCTGCATACATACATACATACATACATACATACATACATACATACATACATACATACATACATACATACATACATACTTACAGCAAATGTCGATTGCAACAGTGAGAACATACTGAATATTTCAAAAACTGTCTCCAGCTTGTCTAAATGAGAACTTTCAATCGAAAGCAATGGGATTTCTTTTAACTGAATAAAGGATGTGTGTGAACTATTCGAAGAATCATGTTGACTATTTTCGATTGTCCTTAATTTTCAATTATTGTTGTGACCTTCATTAAGAACTCAAATACGGATCCAATTTGTCATATGATCGCCGTTTTATATGGAAATATGCAAACTGACCTTTGAATCATGAAGCACTAATGCAAGGTGGGGTGAAAGAAAGCAACATCAGGTCAAAGTAAGTAGCTCGTGGTCTGAGCGAACACTGTTGCGGTGCTATTTACAGCTGTATTTCACGTAGAATTTCTGTGAATCAACAAAAGAATCATAGCAACGTGAGCAGGAAGACAGGGAGCAAAAGGGAGGGAGAGAGAGAGAGAGAGAGGAGAGAGAGAGAGAGAGAGAGAGTGAGAGAGAGAGAGAGAGAGAGAGAGAGAGAGACAGACAGACAGGACAGACAGACAGAGACAGCGACAGAGACAGAGATACAGAGACAGAGAGACAGAGAGACAGAGACAGAGAAACAGACAGACGGATGGACAGACAGAGACGGAGACACCGAGAGAGACAGATGGAGAGAGGGAGGGAGTGGATGGAGGGGGGGGGGGGGGGGGGGGGCTTTCCTGTATTTAACTATCACTTGGTTGCATGCCTGTGTCCATATTTCCATCTCAGTTCCTGTATTTAACTATCACTTGGTTGCATGCCTGTGTCCATATTTCCATCTCAGTTCCTGTATTTAACTATCACTTGGTTGCTTTCCCTGTGTCCATTATTTCCATCTCAGTTCCTGTATTTAACTATCACTTGGTTGCATCCCTTTGTGCCCAAATATTTCCATTCAGTTCCTGTATTTAACTATCACTTGGTTGCATCCCTGTGCCCATATTTCCATCTCAGTTCCTGTATTTAACTATCACTTGGTTGCATGCCTGTGTCCATATTTCCATCTGTATTTAAATATCACTTGGTTGCATGCTGTGTCCTTATTTCCATCTCATTTTCCTGTTTTAACTATCACTTTTTTGCATGCCTGTGTCCATATTTCCATCTGTATTTAACTATCACTTGGTTGCATGCCTGTGTCCATATTTCCATCTCAGCCCTGTATTTAACTATCATTTTGGTTGCATGCCTGTGTCCATATTTCCATTCGTTCCTGTATTTACTATCACTTGGTTGCATGCCTGTGTCCATATTTCCATCTCAGTTCCTGTATTTAACTATCACTTGGTTGCATGCCTGTGTCCATATTTCCATCTGTATTTAACTATCACGGGTTGCATGCCTGTGTCCATATTTCCTTTCAGTTCCCTGTATTTAACTATCACTTGGTTGCATGCCTGTGTCCATATTTCCATCTGTATTTAACTTCACTTGGTTGCTCCCTGTGTCCATATTTCCATCTCAGTTCCTGTATTTAACTATCAACTTGGTTGCATGCCTGTGTCCATATTTCCATCTCAGTTCCTGTATTTAACTATCACTTGGTTGCATGCCTGTGTCCATATTTCCATCTCAGTTCCTGTATTTAACTATCACTTGGTTGCATGCCTGTGTCCATATTTCCTCTCAGTCCTGTATTAACTATCACTTGGTTGCCATCCCTTTGTGTCCATTTTTCCCAATCTGTATTTAACTATCACTTGGTTGCATGCCTGGCCCATATTTCCATCTCAGTTTCCTGTATTTAATATCACTTGGTTGATGCCTGTGTCCAAAATTTCCCTTCTGTATTTAACTATCATTTGGTTGCATGCCTGTGTCCATATTTCCATCTCAGTTCCTGTATTTAACTATCACTTGGTTGCATGCCTGTGTCCATATTTCCATCTCAGTTCCTGTATTTAACTTCACTTGGTTGCATGCCTGTTGTCCATATTTCCATCTCAGTTCCTGTATTTAACTATCACTTGGTTGCATGCCTGTGCCATATTTCCATCTCAGTTCCTGTATTTAACTATCACTTGGTTGCATGCTGTGTCCATATTTCCATCTCATTTCCCTGTATTTAACTATCACTTGGTTGCATGCCTGGTCCATATTTCCATCTGTATTTAACTATCACTTGGTTGCATGCCTGTGTCCATATTTCCATCTCAGTTCCTGTATTTAACTATCACGGGTTTTGCATGCCTGTGTCCATATTTCCATCTGTATTTAACTATCACTTGGTTGCTGCCTTTGCCCATATTTCCATCGTATTTAACTATCATTTTGGTTGCATGCCTGTGTCCATATTTCCATCTGTATTTTAATATCATTGGTTGCATGCCGGTGTCCATATTTCCATCTCAGTTCCTGTATTTAACTATCACTTGGTTGCATGCCTGTGTCCATATTTTCCATCTCAGTTCTGTATTTAACTATCACTTGGTTGCATGCCTGTGTCCATATTTCCATCTCAGTTCTGTATTAAATATCACTTGGTTGCATGCCTGTGTCCATATTTCCATCTCAGTTCCTGTATTTAACTATCACTTGGTTCCCATGCCTGTGTCCATATTTCCATCTCAGTTCCTGTTTTTAAACTATCACTTGGTTGCATGCCTGTGTCCATTTTTCCATCTCAGTTCCTGTATTTAACTATCACTTGGTTGCATGCTGTGTCCATATTTCCATTTTCAGTTCCTGTATTTAACTTCACTTGGTTGCATGCCTGTGTCCCTTATTTCCATCTGTATTTAACTATCACTTGGTTGCATGCTTGTGTCCATATTTCCATCTGTATTTAACTATCACTTGGTTGCTGCCTGTGTCCATATTTCCATCTCAGTTCCTGTATTTAACTATCACTTGGTTGCATGCCTGTGTCCATATTTCCATCTCAGTTCCTGTATTTAACAAATCACTTGGTTGCATGCCTGTGTCCATATTTCATCTCAGTTCTGTATTTAACTATCACTTGGTTGCATGCCTGTGCCCCATATTTCCATCTCATTCCTGTATTTAACTATCACTTGGTTGCTGCCTGTGCCCATATTTCCATCTCAGTTCCTGTATTTAACTATCATTGGTTGCATCCCTGTGTCCATTTTTTCCCATCTTTTATTTAACTATCACTTGGTTGCATGCCTGTGTCCATATTTCCATCTGTATTTAACTATCACTTGGTTGCATGCCTGTGTCCATATTTCCATCTCATTTCCTGTATTTAACTATCATTTGGGGTTGCATGCCTGTGTCCATATTTCCATCTGTATTTAACTATCACTTGGTTGCATGCCTGTGTCCATATTTCCATCTCAGTTCCTGTATTTAACTTCACTTGGTTGCATGCCTGTGTCCTATTTCCTTTGGTATTTAACTATCACTTGGTTGCATGCCTGTGTCCATTTTTCCATCTCAGTTCCTGTTTTTAAAACTATCACTTGGTTTGCATGCCTGTGTCCATATTTCCATCTCAGTTCCTGTATTTAACTATCACTTGGTTGCATGCCTGTTTTCCATATTTCCTTTCTCAGTTCCTGTATTTAACTATCACTTGGTTGCATGCCTGTGTCCATATTTCCATCTCAGTTCCGTATTTAACTATCACTTGGTTGCATGCCTGTGTCCTTTTATTTCCATCTGTATTTAACTATCACTTGGTTGCATGCCTGTGTCCTATTTCCATCTCAGTTCCTGTATTTAACTATCACTTGGTTGCATGCCTGTGTCCATTTTTCCCAATCTGTATTTAACTATCACTTGGTTGCATTCCCTGGGGTCCATATTTTCCATCTCATTTCCCTTTTATTTAACTATCACTTGGTTGCATGCCTGTGAAATTTTTTCCCATCTCAGTTCCTTTTATTTAACTATCACTTGGTTGCATGCCTGTGTCCATATTTCCTTCTCAGTTCTGTATTTAATATCACTTGGTTGCATGCCTGTGTCCATATTTCCATCTCAGTTCCTTTTATTTAACTATCACTTGGTTGCATGCCTGTGTCCTATTTCCATCTCAGTTCCTGTATTTAACTATCACTTGGTTGCATGCCTGTGTCCATATTTCCATCTGTATTTAACTATCACTTGGTTGCATGCTGTGTCCATATTTCCATCTCAGTTCCTGTAATTTAAATATCACTTGGTTGAATGCCTGGGGTCCATTTTTTCCATCTGTATTTAACTATCACTTGGTTGCATGCTGTGTCATTTTTTCCATCTGTATTTAACTATCACTTGGTTTTGCATGCCTGTGTCCATATTTCCTTTCTGTATTTAATTTATCATTTGGTTGAAATGCCTGTGTCCATATTTCCATCTCAGTTCTGTTTTTAAACTATCACTTGGTTGCATGCCTGTGTCCTATTTCCATCTCAGTTCCTGTATTTAACTATCACTTGGTTGCATGCCTGTGCCCAATTTTCCATCTCAGTTCCTGTATTTTAACTATCACTTGGTTGCATGCCTGTGGTCCATATTTTCCATCTCAGTTCCTGTTTTTAACTATCACTTGGTTGCATGCCTGTGTCCATATTTCCATCTCAGTTCCTGTATTTAACTATCATTTGGGTTGCATGCCTGTGTCCATATTTCCATCTCATTTCCTGTATTTAACTATCACTTGGTTGCATGCCTGTGTCCATATTTCCATCTCAGTTCCTGTATTTAACTATCACTTGGTTGCATGCCTGTGTCCATATTTCCATCTGTATTTAACTATAAATTGGTTGCATGCTTGTGTCCATATTTCCATCTGTATTTAACTATAAACTGGTTGCATGCCTGTGTCCATATTTCCATCTCAGTTCCTGTTTTTAAAACTATCACTTGGTTGCATGCCTGTGTCCATATTTCCAATCTCAGTTCCTGTATTTAACTATACTTGTTTGCATGCCTGTGTCCATATTTCCATCTCAGTTCCTGTATTTTAACTATCACTTGGTTGCATCCCTGTGTCCATATTTCCATTCAGTTCCGGGTTTTAAACTATCACTTGGTTGCATGCCTGGTCCATATTTCCATCTCAGTTCCTGTATTTAATATCACTTGGTTGCATGCCTGTGTCCTTTTTTCCCAAATCTGTATTTAACTATCACTTGGTTGCATGCCTGTGTCCATATTTCCATCTGTATTTAAAATATCACTTGGTGCATGCCTGGTCCATATTTCCATCTCAGTTCCTTTTTTTAAACTATCACTTGGTTGCATGCCTGTGTCCAATTTCCATCTGTATTTAACTATCATTTGGGTTTGCATGCCTGTGTCCATATTTCCTCGTATTTAACTATCACTTGGTTGCATGCCTGTGTCCATATTTCCATCTGTATTTAACAAATCACTTGGTTGCATGCCTGTGTCCATATTTCCATCTCAGTTCCTGTATTTAACTATCACTTGGTTGCATGCCTGTGTCCATTTTCCATCTCAGTTCCTGTATTTAACTATACTTGGTTGCATGCCTGTTTGTCCTTTATTTCCATCTCAGTTCTGTATTTAACTACCCACTTTGGTTGCATGCCTGTGTCCATATTTCCATCTCAGTTCCTGTATTTAACTATCACTTGGTTGCATGCCTGTGTCCATATTTCCATCTCAGTTCCGGGATTTAACATATCACTTGGTTGCATGCCTGTGTCCATATTTCCATCTCAGTTCCTGTATTTAACTATACTTGGTTGCATGCCTGTGTCCATATTTTCCCATCCTCAGTTCCATGACTTCTCTTGCAGGTACAGGTACACCTTTCGCGGGGAGAGTGATGCTGTGGTTCTCTTTCTCCCCATGAACATTTCTTACAGTAGATACAACAAACTTCATTTTATTTATTGGAGAGCTAAAGACTTCAAGCCATCGTGATGACACCCATCCTTTCATATGTGGGAAATCCATTTCCCTTTTTTAGATCTCACCATGTCAACGCACCTGTCACGCTTCTGTCCCGAACAGCACGACCACGTCAAGTGTCCATCTAAAAAGTGTACCATAAGCACTGACACAGGAAAATTTCTGGCCTGTTTATGTGGAAAGTCTGTGCATGGAACTGGAGAAACAGAGACATGGTACAGAGCGACTTGCAGTATGTCCAGGGAATGGCACTGCCGTCTTCTATTGTGAAAATCTGGGGAATTCGTGCCTTACAATTTGGTGTGTGAAATTTTTGACAGGATTGCTCTGATCGACGTGACGAAGATTTTTTGGAACATCCTGTCTGCCCAAAGGGAAGACAGATAGACTGTGGAAACAGACAGGTTCTTGCTGTTACGTTTCAAAGAGTCCCGTCTCACAACTCCCTACTGTTCACCACACTTCCCCATCAACACCTCATCCGTTTTCTCACACACAGCCACATTTTGTTTTGTTTTGTAGATGCTTCAGTTGCGCAGACCAGCCACATTGTGTTTTGTTAGTTGATGCTTCAGCTGCAGCAGCCATTCTTTGAATTCTTATCTAGTCGATTTCAAGATTGGTTTGATTTCTTTCTTTGCCCGCATTCTCAGAGGCAGAACCAGTTAGCCAAAGGACAACGTTCCTTTAAAGAATGCAGGAATGAGCATAATACCAAATGAAGAAATCATAGAGTGGTAGAGAGAAACTTGTGGAGAGTGTGGCAGCAGAGTCCTCAGAGAGAAGCCCCCTTCAAGAAGTGTTTCGGCCTTATCTCCTGACACTCTAGGGGGGTTTTGGGCCCCACCCGGTTCATGACTCCCGGGTTTTCCCTCTGTGCCTCTTTTTTCCCCATCTTGGGACGAGCCCTGGGCCCGGGGTTCGAACCCATGACCCTTGGACATGCTCATTTTTCCACTTAAGACTCGCACTCTAACCACTGGCACAGGGACACCTGTTATTTGTAGGAAATTTAAACCTTATGAATTCACTTTTGTTCCTCCTTGACCGATCCAGCTTGAACACCTCTCTGCCGCTTCTGCCATTGCTTTCAGGGCTCTGGATTTTTCCCTCCCTGCAAACTGAGAGCTGTTTCATGAGGCTGTATACAGACGTTCCTACAAACCCCTAACTCCAATTTCTGCGTGAGGACTTTGACCTGATGCCTTCTCTCCTCGGGGTTTTTTTGCCAGTCAGCATACTTTTCAGTCTTGTAGATTTGGCTGCCTCCATTCGTTTTTCATATGGCACCGTGAGCTCGATCATGATCAGCTGTTGGTTGACTGAGAGTGGACACTATGTCTGGTCTCATGCCATTCTTGCTGATGAAACTCTGGGTGACTCTTCCATTCTGGGAGGTCTGCAGTGCACTCCCAGTCATCTGCCCCCTCCAGCAGACTCTGCCTGCATGTTCCGAGTGGCACTGTTGTTCTTGGCCATGATTTGCTCCCTCCTGCCGTGAAGAATGTTGCGGCTGCATTTTGGAGTCTTGATTTTCCCTTTTGTGGTGTTGATACTAGCCCAGACTACTTGTACAATCTCTTCGAGCACTTGGTTGTGCCTCCATGTGTACCTTCCTTGAGCCAGGGCTACTTTACATGAGCTTAGGACATGCTCCACTGTTTGTTTTTCATGGCAGAGGGGGCATGCAGGATCGTCTGATTTTCCCCCACTTCACCAGGTTTGCATTTGAGGGCAGAAGGTCGTATGCAGATCTGAGAATGAAGCTGATCCTGAGAGGGGCTATGTGCCAAATGTCATTCCAAGTGAGACTTCTTTGGAGTGCATTCTCACACTTTGTCCATTGCCCTTGTTGGCTCTGCTGGACTGCCTTTTTGAGTCTTTTTTGGTCTTCTTCTTTTCTCATCTCCTGAATCATCATGTCTCTTTTGACTTTTCCTTTGACCTTTGACCACCATTCAGTTTTGGTCACCCCCAGTCCTTGTCTGTGTCTGTGTGTGTTATGTTATTTCTCTGATCTTGAGACTTTCTTTTGCAGAATCCATCGCCTCTTGAACATTCCATTTTCTACCTGTCTTCAGCTGGGGTTTGATTGCTTCTTCCACCTTGTCTCATGAGTCCCCAGCATGCTTTGAAGTCTGATCTTCCCTGCTTTGCATTCTTCCAGGATGGATTTCAGTGGTAGTTTCAGCTTTGCTTGTCAACAGTACAGCGCTATGTCAGTCAGACAGGGTGGGACACCAAGCCATTTCCTTGTGAACTTGTTGATTTTGGTTTCCATTGCCTCCACTGTGCTGGTGCAGATGTCGTATATCATCAGAGGCCATAGGAGCTTTGGTATCAGCATGAACTGCAGACACCAGACCTTGTATTTGCCAGGGAGCCCACACTGGTCAATGGTCTCCAAGCCTTCTTCCGACATCTGTTTGGTTTCTTTTGCTCTTTGTGTGTCTTTCAGCGCATCATCATACCATCTTCCAAGGCTCTTGACTGGCTCTTCTGTGACTGTTGAAATGGCTTGGTTGGCAACACTGAAGACCACAGATTCGGCCACTTTTCCTTTCCTCAGTGAGAGACTCCGTGATTTCTTTGGCTTGAACTTCATTCTGGATGAGGCAACTATGCCGTCCAGCCTTTCCAGCACATGACGTGTCTCGTCTTCTCTGGATGAAATCACTGTAGTGTCATCCATGAAGGCTTTGAGAGGGGGCATCTTGTATCCATCGCCAAGGTCTGTTTGTCTTGCGTTGCTTGTTGCTGCTTTCAAGATGACTTCCATTACCAACACGAACAGTACTGGGGAAATTGCACAGCCCATTGCAATGCCCACTTCCAAGTTGATCCAATCTGTTGTGTACTCCTTGGTAGAGAGCCGCATTGAGAAGCCATTGAAGTACTTCTTGAGCATGTCGCAGATGTTCTTTGGCACATGGTACATGTCAAGAGCCAACTGTATCATCTCATGAGGTACAGATCCATATGCGTTTGCCAGATCAAGCCACACTACGTCCAGGTCTCTCTTTTCTGTGTTTGCTCTTTGGATTGCGTCCCAGATCACTGTGGCGTGTTCTACACAGCCAGCTACGCCTGGGATGCCACCTTTCTGGACTGACACATCCAAGTACTTGTTTTCTATAAGGTACTTGGTCAGCCTTGCCGCCATGACAGAGAAGAGATTTCCCCTTCGACGTTCAGTAGTGATAATGGCCTGAACTGGGTGATGTCACTTGAGTTTTGCTCTTTGTGGATGTACACACCATCTGCCGTCATCCACTGGCCGCTGATCTTCTGGTTTCTCCAAGCTGATCGCAGCAGCCTATGGAGCCACTCCAGCACCTTGGGACATTTCTTGTTCAGCTAGTAAGGTACTCCGTTTGGCCCTGGTGACGATTTGGCTCTGGCTTTGTCGACCACCTTCTTGATTTCCGCCAACGTTGGAGGCTTGTCATTGAACTGTTCCTCAGGGTTGGTTGGCCACACCAGACCTTGAATGTCGAGTGGTGCTTTGCTCTGTGAGTCAGAGTATGTTTTCCTCAGATGCTGCTCAAGAACTCCTTTGTCCACACTTAGGGTCCCAGATTTTGGCTGCCCAAACAGTGTTCTGGCAAACTGGAAGGGGTCTCTGAAGAAGCTCTCTTGTGTCTTCTTCATTTTGCTCTTCCTCTTCCTCGCAGATTCCACTTTGCTGAGGGCGTTGTGTTTTGCTTTCAGGTCTTTCCAGAGTTTTTCCAAGCCTTGTTTTTCAGCTGGCAGTGTGGTCTTCATTTGTTTCTTGAGGTTTTTTTTTCTTTTGGACCCTGATCTTGTCCATCTCTTCTTGACGTCTGGATTTCTTTGGATGTGTTTTCTCTTTGGGTAGTTTTGCTCCATGGGCGTCTCTACATGTGGCATGCACAATGTCCCCATATGTGGCTAGTTTGTGTTCCAGGGTGCTTTTCCCTATCAGTGCCTCGAGTCTTTGGACAATTTTTGCATCCAGTTTCTCCCAATCTTCAGTTTCGTTTGCTCGTGGCAGGTTGAGTTTCAGGCGCCTGGCATCGAGGGCCTGTGCAAATTCATCATTAAGTCCAAATTTTGCTTAGTCTACTATGAAGACAGTTGAGCTGTTGGCCTGCGCTTGGCTTCTTTGTTTCTCCCGCTATTAGATTGTCCCCTACATTTTATACTGTTTGAATAATGCTCTTAGTTTTTTAGCAACTTTTTTCCTCTCCACACCTTTGTTTTGTTCCATTTTACTACCCTTCACTGGCTGCTTTGGGGTGCTGTTGGATTCGTTTTTGAACCCTTGGTGGTGAGAACACCACAGAATTATGGACTGTGGTGTGTCTCTATTTGACACCAAGAGCACAGACACAATCAGCCGTGTCTCCCTGATGAGTCCGATCCAGCGGACGAAAGGCCTAGGAGCAGGCAATACAAATAAATGTGCCTTCGAGAGGGATTACGATGGTTCTCTCAGGCAGCTAGTGAAGGGCTTCTCATAGTTATAATATATTCACCCCATTTTCTTCATCTTCAATTATTTTATTTTATTTTTTTATTTTTTTTTTTTTTAAGTTCAAATCTTTACCAAGTCATTACTATAACGACTGAAGAATTGTTAACCTGCACTTGTTTTCCCCCACTATTTAATTGTTCAGCATTAGATTATTTGTATTTGTCTGACTTTATTCAAGTTTAAAAGGCTGTGCCAGTCTTGAATAAAAGTTACTCTGTGTTAGGTTTTCTTATGGGAGCAAAAGTTACCCCACTTGTTTACTGTTTATTGTTTATTGTTCCCTGCCTCATTTCATTTCCAATTAGGCTTCAGAAAGTAAATAATTAAATGAAATGGCCTACTGGAAGTTATCCGCAGCCTCCCACAGAAAAGACGCTCGTGGATGTACTGTCCAGGACACGTGAGTGTCAAAGGAAATGAGAGAGCAGACACACTGGTAAGCAAGGCAACGATAAGAGCGGAGTTACAACAAGGCCGATCTGATGTGATAAGAAACCTAAAGCATCGCCACGGCAAGCAAGACCGAAGTCACTATATCACAGACTATCCCGAAGATCTCAACATCAACGAAACACATTCTGGGGTACATCCCAAACACATTCTGGGGTACATCCCCAATCCCTGGGGACCTCCGCTTGGTAACCACGGGCCTTTGCTGCCTGTGGTTATGCAGACGTGGGCGGATGAAGAGAATGAGGTGGTTGACATGTGCACGATCCAAAGGCACTTGTGTTCATGAATGGTGGGGGTGGTTGTGATAGTGGCTGGTATGCATGGTAGTGGTGGAGGGCATGGTGCTACGAA
>CM031601.1:91603021-91655521 GCA_018398815.1 Conus ventricosus | reverse complement strand
TCCTCCGTTTTCCATTCAGGCAAATCCGGTTTGGATCCAGATCATCTCAAACAGCCTGTTTCATCATCTGGGCATTGGGATTCATGCTGGCTATGGTGCCCTTGCTTCCAGCAACTTCAGACTGGGAATTTTTCCACCAGACAGGCATTTGCATTCCCCTGCCTATCACCAGAGAAGATTTCTCTGGTCGCATTTACTCCTTCAGTATTATGATTATTTGCAACCTGATCCTGTTTTTGATAATTGGGGTTGGTCAGCTTCTTATTTACTGGTCAGTGAGGGCCAACACTATATCAAGAAAGTTAACAGAAAATCAAGACGTGGGCACTAAGTTTGCACAGTCCAGGGAAGCAAATTTGGCCAGACGTCTCCTATCTGTGGCGATGTCAGACTTTCTGTGCTGGTTTCCTATTGGTCTGTGTGGGGTCCTGGCCGACAGTGGTGTCGTCATTTCAGGGGAGGTCAACGTAGGAATGGCCATTTTTGTGTTGCCACTCAACTCAGCTCTCAACCCCTTTCTCTACACTTTAAACATACTGCTTGAGAAACGGCGCAAAGCTCAAGAGCTCCGTTTTCAGAAAGTGTTGCGTGCTCATCAAAAAGGTAACAGCTGAAGTGTATTATAAGAACAGAAACTGAACCAACAATAAAAGTAGAAAGTGGACTGCAGAAAAAGATTTGTGAAATGCGCTAAGTTGTGACTGTACCAGGATTGTTCTACTTAACTTTGTGTCCCCTTTATATGTTCTCGATTATCCCGATCCTACCAGATATAGACGTAAGCATCACATATAAACACAACACTTTGGGTTGACTGATATTTCACCGTATCCTCATTTCTCTCTATTTCTGTCTCTCTCTCTCTGTCTCTCTGTTATTGTTTTTACCTTTGTCTATATGTCTGTCTGTCGGGCTATCTATCTGTCTATATAATATAATAATAATAATAATAATAATAATAATAATAATAATAATAATAATAATAATAATAATGAATACTTATATAGCGCCTATTCTCGGCTAGAGGCCAAGCTCTAAGCGCTTTACAATCAACACTCGTCTACACAACGGGCTGCCTACCTGGGTAGTGCCGACTGAAGAGCTGCCAGCTGGCGCTTCATTCAGTCGTTTCCCGTGTCATCCAGTCAGTATCGTTCAATATCGATCATTCATTTTCCTTACTTCCTTCATTCTTTCCATTTCTCACGCAGGGTGCATGCTATGTGTAACGTGTCATCCATACCAACGGCCAAATGGCCTACTCTTCCGAAAGTTGGTGATGGGATTTTACGTGTGTGCAAGATGTTATGCATGCGTTCACACACGGAACCTCGGTTTTTAGTCTCATTCGAAGGACTGTATGTCTGTGTGTCTGTGTCTGTGTGTCTGTGTCTATGTCTACCTCTCTCTGTCTCTGTCTCTCTACACCTGTCTGTCTGTCTGTCTGTCTATCTGTCTCTCTCTGTGTGTTGGTCTGTCAGTCAGTCAGTCTGTCTGTCTGTCTCTCTATCTGTCTGTGTGTCTGTCAGTCGCTCTCTTTCTCTCATACATGCACACGCGTTCGCGCTAGCGCACGCACGCACACCCACCCATCCACACCCACACCCACACGTACATGCTGGCATGCACTCGTGCCACGAGTACAGAGAGAGAGAGAGAGAGAGAGAGAGAGAGAGGAAGAGAGAGAGAGAGAGAGAGAGAGAGAGAGAGAGAGAGAGAGAGAGAGTATTAGTACTTAAACTATACTTTTTATTCCATTTCTTTTTCAATCGAACAAGGTTTGCACAGATAATGTGTCATCATTCTTACTATCCATGGGGTTGATCGTATAACACATACACAATGTCAATATCTAATACAGTACATAATAACAGGCTTTAAGTAAACTTGATTGTCCTGTTTTTCACCATACATGTTAATCGTTATCAGTCTTAATCAGTATACTGTTCAGCAATACAGTACTGTTCAGCATACAGTACTGTTCAGCATACAGTACTGTTCAGCATACAGTACTGTTCACCATACAGTACTGTTCAGCATACAGTACTGTTCAGCATACGTACTGTTCAGCATACAGTACTGTTCACCATACAGTACTGTTCAGCATACAGTACTGTTCAGCATACAGTACTGTTCAGCATACAGTACTGTTCACCATACAGTACTGTTCACCATACAGTACTGTTCAGCATATAGTACTGTTCAGCATACAGTACTGTTCAGCATACAGTACTGTTCAGCATACAGTACTGTTCACCATACAGTACTGTTCAGCATACAGTACTGTTCAGCATACAGTACTGTTCAGCATAACATTGTACTATAGTCATTTTATATAAATAGCTAATCACAAATAAATTGCAGAACTTTATTTAGCTGTCCACACGCCGTTATGAATATATAATTGGACACGCGCAATCATACATCAATGTTGACTTGGGTCAACCAGAGCTAATGAAAAATCATACATCGTTTGGCAAAAAAAATTGCTTGTGTGTATATAATACATGGCTTCTATTTTAAAAAAATATTTTAAAAAACACCTTTTGTAACAGTATTTTACTTCTTTTGTCTTAATCAGTTTGTATCAAATTTGTGCATGATGTTCATTTCAGTACATATTCATCATATTGCATAAAAGTGTTGAATGCCTGTTTGTCTACCTCATAAGCTTCTTTTAAATCTCTTAAGAATAATTGAAGTGTTGGATTTACGTTTCTTATTCTGCATTTATAAACAGTATACTTATACTTATCTGGTAATAAGACGTGCAAAAAGCAATTATCCGTTTTTGTTTTGTTGTTATTTCCAAAGAGTACTATTAACTGATTTAGTTCCAGTCTATGACAATTTGCACATTTTCCTATCTACTCTGTAAATTCTGTCCAAAAACATTGCACATGTCATGAATAGCGCACTAGTGACTTACACGGGCACTTAGATTAGATTGATGGGTGGGGAACACGGAGATCAAATGTAAGGTGTTAATTCCAATATTGATTTTACTACTACTACTGCCACTACTACTACTACTACTACTACTACTACTACTACTACTACTACTACTACTAGTTATGATGATAATGATAATAATATGACAATAATAGTAACAATAGCAATAGAGATACTACTACTACTACTACTAAAACTGGTGTGTAATCATGATCACGTTAAAAATGATGTCGAGCAGCATCAGTGGCAGCAACAATCTTCTTCTTCTTTCTTTGAGTGTCCACCTTCATCGAGTTGAAGATTCTGACACTTTTGTGTGTATGACCGGTTTTTTTTGTTTGTTTGTTTTTTATCCCGCCATTAATGTAGCCATACTCCAACTTGGGGGAAGGTGTATGCTATGTGAAACGTGTCATCCATACCAACGGCCAAACTGGCCTTCTCTTCCGAAAGTTGGTTATGGGATTTTACGTGTGTGCAAGATGTTGTGCGTGTGTTCACACACCGAACCTCGGTTTATAGTCTCATTCGAAGGACTGTATGGGGAATGGAGTCACAAGCAATGTTGACTCCGAGGGAAAAATCCCCCTGCACCGAAATTCGAACCCGTATCCTCAGGATCACGAGTCCGGCGCTCTACCAGCTGAGCTGTTCCGGCCCCAATCGGCGCAATACTAGTACTAATAATGATGGTGACGACGATGATGATGATGATGCTGATCAATACTGGCATTAATGATAATTGTCCAGTAGGTGTCAACTGATAACCACTTCGATTCCACATCATAATTATAGGATAGTTTTGTATATGTAATTAGCAAGCCATTAGAAAGACATCTGAAATATCATAATCCTCAACATAAACTGAAATCACTGTTCTCTCCGAATCTCCGAAGATAGTTATCAAGAGAAATTGGTTTTCATAATATGATAGGTCATACATTCTTGGCATCCTATTATCCCCCCCCCCCCCCAAAAAAAAAACACACACACACACACACACACACACACACACACACGCACGCACGCACGCACACACACATACACACACACACACCACACGCGCGCGCACACGCACGCACACGCACACACACACACACACACACACACACACACACACACAGAGAGATTCGCCGTGTGATCGGTGTACTAAAGAGGCAACTCATATCAAGGACTCCCTTTCCCGAGTTCTTCCCCTTATTCTGTTGCTCGCAGTCTTGGCCAACAGCACCGCCGACTGATGGATTCTTTGCATGCGACGCAAGCTTTTGACTGGTCGACCGGTGCAGACATGTTTATTCTGGGTGTTTGCAGCCGCACGTAATGACAAATGGACTCTTCTTGCTTTCATTTCCTAGAAATTCCGTGTTTGATTTGTACACCGTTTCCGTTTTCACATGTAGGTAGGGTCGGGCAAGAGGCCAGTTAAGTCAAACGCCACCCCGACTTCTCAGAAACAAGGGACAATATCACCTGGGGCATTTGAATAGCTTCCTTCGCCGCTGACACTGCAGCACGAAGTTTTGAAGACTCCACGCAAAAGGTACGTTTTTTATAGAATTTTGAAAAATTAGGCCCTATTTTTATAACTTTTGTCTGAAGAATGTTATGTGACACTACCTAAGCAATAGATGAATGTCTGAAATGTTTTCATTTATATGCTAGAGGAATCTTTCGCGCACCCGTCAATGCCAGTTGATGCAGTATGCGTCGCCATGTTCCCCCACTATTACAAAACATCTTCACTGAGTCATAGTCAGGCAAAAGGCCCATACTAGGTTCAAGGCAAAAGGCCTACTAGTGGGCTTTTTGCCTCAAACACTAGGCGTCATGCCTCGCTTGTTTATATGAGGTAGTTTCACTATATTCTTTTACGATCACATACTCTTAAAGATAAGCTACTAGGCCAACCACACGATTCTTACATCAGTAGGCCTATAAAGAGGGTGACTCCATTTGAAGAATGACATAATTTTTTTATTGTTCTGCGTCTCCTAGTTTTCTTGTATTGACATTTTAAAACATCGAATTTTTGACACACTTTTCTAAAAATAGCACCCACGTAAGAGGACGTTTACAAAGGGAAAGAACACAATAGTCTAAAAATAGTCTTTGAAGAAAGTCGAATTTCTTCTCAACTGAGTTAGAAGGCCTAGAATGCTCATTTTTGTTTTAGTGCTCAATCGAACGTGTTGTCACTCTAGTTTCACTTAAGGTTGAGCTCTTTGCTGGTTGGCACAGGGCTAAATTGCCATTAAATTGCTTGGTTTGAAGATGCTTTCTGTTGTGTTTTTTTTTAGACCTATTAGCCTACTGTTATGTTATTGTTTTCAGATATGGTGACGAAGTACAAGAGGAAGACGGAGAGGGGAAAATATGGACATAGCAATTTGTCTGAAGCCTTGAAGGCAGTCAGCAACGGTTGTTCCTTTAATCCGAGCCAGCAAAGAGTATGGTGTGCCTGCACGAACACTTCGTCGTCACAGGGACAAAAGGTGCTTGAACCTGGGGTGTTGAATTTCGGACGATACAGGAAGGCCCTTCCACCCGAGATAGAGTGTCAGCTGAAAGAGCATATTGTTACTATGCAAAGACGTCTGCATGGGCTCAGAGTGAGGGATCTACAGCGCCTTGCCTTTGACATCATCATCGTCGTCGTCTTCGTCGTTGTCGTCGTCATCATCATCTGACCGCCATAAGATTGTTAGTAGCTGAAGGTCCATGTGTTTCTGTGGCTGGATTCAGGGATGAGTTTTGGAGATCTACGGGATTGTGAGGTCATGGGACTTGGTCAATTGACCCAACAGTGGGAACAATTGGGTGCTGCTGTCCAAACACAGATTTTGCACAATAGCAGAAACTCATTTCAGATCTGAGCCAATGGGTTTTAGTAAGCTTCAGGAGATATCGGTTTCTTCGATATTGTCCCATGGATGTCTTGATCATGTAGGATCTTTGAGTGATCCTTTCGACATTGTCGCATGGATGTCTTGATCATGTAGGATCTTTGAGTGATCCTTTCGACATTGTCGCATGGATGTCTTGATCATGTAGGATCTTGGAGCGATCTTTTCTAATACGACTGCTGGGTTCTTCCTCTCTCTCTCTCTCTCTCTCTCTCTCTCTCTCTCTCTCTCTCTCTCTCTCTCTCTCTCTCTCTCTCACTATCAAGTTTCTGTAAAACCATGTCACCTTGTTGTAGTTCTGGAAGCTGACGCACACAGTTTCTTCTGTTGTAGTTGCATTGATTTCGCTTTTTCTGTCTGTTGTCTCTGGACTCAACTAAGGCTGTGTCAGGATACTGGACCTCAAGATTGGAAGGAAGAGTCGGAACTGTTGTTCTGCTGTTCCTTCCGTAAAGGAAAACTGCTGGGCTTTCTCCTGTTGTTGACGTTGGTGCTGCACGGTATGTCAGAAGTGTGAGAATTGGATCACTCTAGCTCGGGATTTTCTTTGCTGTCTGTACGGCACGCTCTGCCTCTCCATATGACTGAGGATAATGAGGGCGTGACGTGATGTGATCAAATCCCCAGATGGCAGCAAACTTCCGGAAGTCCGCCGACACAAACCGTCTTCCGTTTTCCGTGACAAGGATTTTGGGTATTCCGTTGAGTGCGAACATATTTTTCAGTCTTCCAACTACCATTTCTACGGTTACACGTGGAAGATGTCCAATTATAAGGTATCTTGATAAAAAGTCAACCAGAACTTTATAGTTCTCTCCTTTGGAAGTGCCGATATCAGCAGCAACTTTTTTTAAAATTGACGCTCTGGCAGTGTTATTGATATCAGACGTTCTTTTCTTTGAGCTGGCTTTTGTTCTTCACAACATCTGCAGTTCTGTACCACTTGCTTGGTGCTTCTGTTGATGTTGGGCCACCGCACTGAAGAATTCGCTCTTTCCCTACATTTTGTAATGCCTTGTTGCCCTCGGTGAATTCTTGCCCAAACATCACCTGTCAAAGCTTGTGGAATCACAATGTGACTTCCTAGAATAAGTAGTCCTTCATGTTCACTGAGTTCATTGTGCAGTGGGTACAGGTCACGAAGACCTTCTTCCACATCGGCAAGACACTTTGGCTACCCTTCTCTTGTATGTTGTAGTGCTTTCTTGAAGAGAGGATCTTTGTTGGTTTCAGCAGCAATTTCCTGCTAACGGCCATGACGGCCCATAACAGTTTTCTTCTTTATGGAAAATGGGAGTACGTTTATATGCTTTGCATTTGTTTCTAATGCCTGCATAACTCTATCAACATTTTACCGAGAATATTCTTTACTTTGACTGGATTACTTAAAGATGCAGAATTGTAGGACTGCCTCTGTATAGAATTGTAGGACTGCCTCTGTATAGAATTGTAGGACTGCCTCTGTATAGAAATGTCAAAGATCGTGGACTGGGGTATATCCAGTAATCGATCATGCCTCCTACGGTTAATGTTTCTGAATTTTTGTTTGTTTTCTTTTTTCCCTTGACTAAGTGCAGTCAAAGTGTTCTCTTCGAATTAGCAAAGTAGATACACAACATGGTCCAAGGGAGAGAGGGGGGGGGGGGGCGAAATAGCTCAGCTGATAGAGCGCCGGATTTGTGATACGGGAGATCGCGGGTTTCAATCTATACCAGGCCAATTCAGAGGATTTTCCCCTCGGTTCTGACTCCATTTCCTCAAACATTCCATCGAATGAAACGACATAGTGTGGTTCCGTGTGTGAACTAATAGATGACATCTTGAGCACACGTGAAACCCATCACCAATGTTCGGAAGAGGAAGTCAAATAAAGCACCGGTATGAACAACACGGCATCCATGCTGAGTAAAAAAAAAATGGAACTGACTGACATTCCATTTACTGACACAGGAAATGACATCCATCCTGAGTAAAAATGGAACTGACTGAATTCCATTTACTGACACAGGAAATGACATCCATCCTGAGTAAAAAATGGAACTGACTGACATTCCATTTACTGACACAGGAAATGACATCCATGCTCAGTGAAAAATGGAACAGACTGATATTCCATTTACTGACACAGATATTGATTGAATGATTAGTGCCTCAGGCAGCTTCAGCCTGCTCTATGAGGCTGGCAGCAAGTGGTTCAATTGAGAGTGTCGGTTGTAAAACGCATTGAGCTTGGTCTCTGGCCAAGGATATGGAACTCTCAATCACAACAGACGATTAGTTAAATTGCCAAACAGAAACACACTATGTTTTATGAGCTGACACATTAAGCATGTACAAAATATTTTCATTCCGAAAAAACAAACACACACACAAACAAAAATTTAAAACCCAGACAACAATTGGATTGCTGACAGAGCCTTTATTTTCAACAAAAGCATACAAACAGGGAATACGCACATGCATCTCAACTTAAAAGTAGTGAAAGAAGGGAAATAACTGCTATTTCGTCAACTGATCAACCAGACAGAAAATTTTTAAACAGTGAACAAACTGTTACATGAATACAAGCTGCCTTTTACATCTTAGACGGTCGGTTGTTTCCATACCACATGTTGATCAAAGTCGGGAAAAAAAATATATTAGATGACTTAAGACTGGAGAAATGGTCGGGGGGGGGGGGGGGGGGGGTTCAGTGCTCAAAATATATTAAAAACCTAAATAATTTCAAACTTTCTGTCGCACTTCTGATGTGTGTATTGGTATTTCAGTTATTTGGAAAAGAGTTTCTGTTTTAAACAAATGGATCCAAATTGGAATGGTTTAATAGAACCAAAGACACTACCATTGATTTAAAAGAAAAAGAAATATGAATAATAATTAGCCATTGCGTAGCTTATGCTTTCATAGAAAGAATGGCATAGCGAATTGTAGTTGGTACTGCCAAACAGAAACACACTAATGTTTTATGAGCTGACACATTAAGCATGTACAAAATATTTTCATTCCGAAAAACAAACACACACACAAACAAAAATTTAAAATCCAGACAGCAATTGGATTGCTGACAGAGCCTTTATTTTCAACAAAAGCATACACACAGAACCAAAGAACCAAAGACACTACCATTGATTTAAAAGAAAAAGAAATATGAATAATAATTAGCCATTTGCGTAGCTTATGCTTTGATAGAAAGAATGGCATAGCGAATTGTCGTTGGTACTGTAAGCGCAGCAGATCGTTTTGGTCTGAGCTGGAAGAACTGATTGTCGCCAAATTTTGCAACATTGAATATGTGCAATATTGCGCGCGTGCACAAACATACACACACGCACGCACCCACCCACGCACATACGCGCGCGAAATCATCATATTTAACACAAACTTTACTACTTTGCCCTGTTAATTGCAAAGTATATTGTGAATCAGTTAAAAACAAAACAATAAAAGCTACGGATATTGTTTTCAGGAGAAAATAGAAATACACAAATGAATGCACAAGCCATTTCCCCGTCATTTCAGAGCAGTGATACGTTTATTCTAAACATCGTAATCCGATTCTCCTAAAATCATGCTACCATCATTATGTTATTGGAACTTCTACAGAGATTTTTGAAAGTCATGATTTCATGTCTTAAAAATAGCACATGACAGTGCAGTACGGTATGTGACAATAAGCGCGTGCGTGTGCGTGTGCGTGTGCGTGTGCGTGTGCGTGTGCGTGAGTGTGTGTAACACACTGCAAAACAAGTGAGCGTCAATGTAAAATAGTCAAATAAACATGTGCAAACCAAGATTGAAAAGAGTGAGTCTTGGTGAGCAAAACAAAAAACAAAACAAAAAATGACAAGCAAAAACAGTGGGACACATTTTCAGTTTTAAGCAAAACATTTAAGCTGTACTATACGAAGATAAACAGTGTTCTAGTGAAAAGAGAATGAGAGGTTCAGACAGACAATAAATGTGGATGAGGGAGGTAGGAGCAAAGAGAGAGAGAGAGAGAGAGAGAGGAGAGAGAGAGAGGAGAGAGAGAGGAGAGAGAGAGAGAGAGAGAGAGAGAGAGAGAGAGAGAGAGAGAGAGGTGAAAACAGAATGGGGGTGATGGCAGCAGGGAACACACCCTTAGGAAAAGTACATACGTGCCATACTGATTATCAATGCTGAAAACACCAAAACGCTTTTCTATTCTGTACAAATCAAACGCACACACAGAGGGAGGTGAACACGGCGGGGGGGGGGGGGGGGGGGGGCATCGGTGAGGGGGGGGGATAAACTGGGGAGTGTGCTGGTAAACTATGGTCAGAAATTATGTCTTCCAAACATGTTGATCAGAAAGGAAATCATAAACATGGTAAACCATAGGGGCATTTCTTTTTTATAAGCATGGTAAACCATAGGGCCATTTTTCATAAACATGGTAAACCATAGGGGCATTTCTTTTTTATAAACATGGTAAACCATAGGGCCATTTTTCATAAACATGGTAAACCATAGGGCCATTTTTCATAAACATGGTAAACCATAGGGCCATTTTTCATAAACATGGTAAACCATAGGGCCATTTTTTCATAAACATGGTAAACCATAGGGCCATTTTTTTTAATGAATATAGATACGTAAACAATAGGGCCATTTTTCATACACACAGTAAACTATCGGGCCATTTTTCATACACACAGTAAACTATCGGGCCATTTTTCATACACACAGTAAACTATCGGGCCATTTTTCATACACACAGTAAACTATCGGGCCATTGTTCATACACACAGTAAACTATCGGGCATTGTTCATACACACAGTAAACTATCGGGCCATTTTTCATACACACAGTAAACTATCGGGCCATTTTTCATACATACACATTCTAAACCACTTTTAATACACATGGTAAACCATTGGGCAATTTTTTCTATACACATGATAAACCATAGGGCCACTTTTAATACACATGGTAAACCATTGGGCCACTTTTAATACACATGGTAAACCATTGGGCCACTTTTAATACACATGGTAAACCATAGGGGCATTTTTCATGAGTATGGTAAACCATGGGGACATTTTTTCAGAGTCTAGCAAAACAAAATCTTGAATAAAGGCACGGTGGGGAATGGAGAATTGAAGTTGGGGCAAGGACGGGGGGGGGGGGGGGCACGAGGTGGTGGTGGGGAGGTGATAAGTGACAGAGAAGGTGCAGAAAGGTCATGAGGAAGGGGGGGGGGAGGCAGGAGTAACATTTTTATTTTAAGTATATTTTCGCGGACAACAAAGCATCAGTCAATGCTAAACTCAAGCCGTTAGAAGCAACAAACTACACTTTGAATCCTTAACAAAAACAGAAATAAAAACATAGACATATGGGAAGGAGACGAGAGCGGCGGAACAAAGGGAGATAAGGGGGGGGGGGGGGCAGTAGATATGACCAGCAGCAGTCCCTTTCTCAGTTCAGTATCAAACTGAATTAAAACAAAAGCAAACTGGGAGGGGGAGGCAGGGAAAAAAGGGCAAGGGGCGGGGTGGGGGGTGGGCTGGTTAGGATAAGGGTTAGGATTGTGGGATAAAAGACACAGTGATGTTGAATATACATGCAGGCACAAATACATCAGCCCTGTGGGGAAAAAAAGAAAGAAATATGGTAGGCAGTAAAACACCTGTTCATATCTAAGCAAAACAGAAATCAAAACCAACTCAAACTCTTTAGTACAAAACAATTTCTGTCTCTACATGAATAACAGAACGGAAGATTACAGAAATCCGTGTGTGTTTGTGAGTGGATGTTTTCATTGTCTTTGTCTTTCAGCTACGTGCCATTTAGCGATCACTGAATGTGTAGTAAAACTGCGCGTAATAATTGTGTGCTTAGCCATCACGTGGCCATAATGTGTGTGTGTGTGTGTGTGTGTGTGTGTGTGTGTGTGTGGTGTGTGTGTGTGTGTGTGTGTGTGGTGCGTGCGTGCGTGCGTGCGTGCGTGCGTGCGTGCGTGCGTGCGTGGTGTGTGTGTGTGTGTGTATGAGAGAGAGAGAGAGAGAGAGAGAGAGAGAGAGAGAGAGGAGAGAGAGAGAGAGAGAGAGAGAGAGAGAGCGGTTTGGAAGCAATAAAAAAGATAAATAAAACTGAAAACTGAACAGCAATGAACAACGCAAAGCCCTCTCCACACAAGAACACATTTTCATCAATTTCATGGGCTGTAGCAGTTAGTATCCTAAACGTAACACAAAAACAGAATATGTATATACAGAGACATCAACGATAGCTTATCTTCGTTGTCAAACAGAATATGTATATACAGAGACATCAACGATAGCTTATCTTCGTTGTCAAACAGAATATGTATATACAGAGACATCAACGAGCTTATCTTCGTTGTCAAACCTGTACAAAACTCCATGCATCTTCATCTGAGTTACTCATTATTTTGCACCGTACACAGACAGACCATTTGCATTGAAAAAAAGAACCAACAAACAACAACATTGCAGTCAAACACGAATGCCAGGATAGATAACAGCTAAGTGATGTTGCTTCTGATGTTGCTTTGCGACGGCAAAGGGCTATATCAGGGCTGTCACCTCGGCGAATTCTCAGGAAAGATGAAAGACAGACGCACGCACGCACACACAAACGCACACCTTACACAAATAATGCATGAAACCGATTTTCAAGAAAAAAATATAGAAAGAAAAACCAACAAACCAGTCCAATCTGACACTAGTTCTATACTCTTCCCATAAAACAGGTGTAAAGACCGGTGCAGGTTCTTCAAGTCTTTCTTATCAACACAGAACTCAAGGCGAAGGGCGCAGGATATGTCGGGACCCACTGTGGTCACATTTGACTCCAGGGGAAAAAAATCACGAATATAGTTGAGGAATAAACTGGAGGGCAGTCATGCCATAATCATGCTAACATTTCAACACATCATTTGCCTCTGAGAATGTCACGTGCAACTCCTCTTTTACAGTAACGGCTGCTCTCAAATCTAAACACCAGTCCGTGATCAAAGTTAAACCTTCTCAAATACACACCGGCTGTCTTTTGAACAAAAAGTGGTCAACGCTCTCCAATCTCCCTTTCCTGGAGTAGACCTTAAATCATCATCACGCCCGTAATTATCCATCGAAGCGACTGTGGCACTTTAATCAACAGTAGTTGAAACATTCTGTGCATCACAGGGCAGCAGTGACGGGCAAGCTCTGAAAACACCTCCTAATTCACGCATGCATCAAACACCATGGTGCAGGAAGCAGATGCACAGCATCTATCAACAGCGTGCTGACAGAGATTACCGTGCGGCTCAGTGAACAGGGAGGAGGAACTAGAAAAGAGGTCAACCAGAACAAAGAAAATAGAGACAGAATCTGAAGGCAATAGACCGGAGCCAGAGGAAATAGGAGACGAACCGGAAGAAAGAGACACAAGCAGAGGACACGAAAAAAAAAAGAAGTCAGAGAAAGAGAACCAGAAGTCAGGGAAAGAGAACCAGAAGTCAGGGAAAGAGAACCAGAAGTCAGAGAAAGAGAACCAGAAGTTAGAGAAAGAGAACCAGAAGTCAGGGAAAGAGAACCCGAAGTCAGGGAAAGAGAACCAGAAGTCAGAGAAAGAGAACAGAAGTCAGAGAAAGAGAACCAGAAGTCAGGGAAAGAGAACCAGAAGTCAGGGAAAGAGAACCAGAAGTCAGAGAAAGAGAACCAGAAGTTAGAGAAAGAGAACCAGAAGTCAGGGAAAGAGAACCAGAAGTCAGGGAAAGAGAACCAGAAGTCAGAGAAAGAGAACCAGAAGTCAGGGAAAGAGAACCAGAAGTCAGGGAAAGAGAACCCGAAGTCAGGGAAAGAGAACCAGAAGTTAGAGAAAGAGAACCAGAAGTCAGGGAAAGAGAACCAGAAGTTAGAGAAAGAGAACCAGAAGTCAGGGAAAGAGAACCAGAAGTCAGAGAAAGAGAACCAGAAGTCAGGGAAAGAGAACAGAAGTCAGGGAAAGAGAACCAGAAGTCAGGGAAAGAGAACCAGAAGTCAGAGAAAGAGAACCAGAAGTCAGGGAAAGAGAACCAGAAGTCAGGGAAAGAGAACCCGAAGTCAGGGAAAGAGAACCAGAAGTTAGAGAAAGAGAACAGAAGTCAGGGAAAGAGAACAGAAGTCAGGGAAAGAGAACCAGAAGTCAGAGAAAGAGACCAGAGGTCAGAGAAAGAGAACCAGAGGTCAGAGAAAGAGAACCAGAAGTCAGAGAAAGAAAACCAGAAGTCAGGGAAAGAGAACCAGAAGTCAGGGAAAGAGAACCAGAAGTCAGAGAAAGAGAACCAGAAGTCAGGGAAAGAGAACCAGAAGTTAGAGGTAGAGAACAGAAGTCAGGGAAAAGAGAACCAGAAGTCAGAGAAAGAGAACCAGAAGTTAGAGAAAGAGAACCAGAAGTCAGAGAAAGAGAACCAGAAGTCAGGGAAAGAGAACCAGAAGTCAGGGAAAGAGAACCAGAAGTCAGAGAAAGAGAACCAGAAGTCAGAGAAAGGGAACCAGAAGTCAGGGAAAGAGAACCAGGAGAAAGAGAAAGAGAATCAGAAGTCAGGGAAAGAGAACCAGGAGAAAGAGAACCAGAAGTCAGGGAAAGAGAACAGAAGTCAGGGACAGAGAACCAGAAGTCAGAGAAGGAGAACCTGAAGTTAGGGAAAGAAAACCCAGAAGAAAGCAAAAGAGAATTAGGAGTTTGAGAAAGAGAGCCAGAAGTCAGGGAAAGAGAAAACAAGGAGAAAGATCCATTACAAGAGGTCGGTGTGAAACAGATCCAGACGCAAAAAACAGAACAAGAAGAAAAGGAAAGAGGACGAACAGATAATGAAGATCTGCAGGGGAACAAGATCAAAAGCAGGAAAACAGAGACAGGACCATAAAAAAGTCCAGAAGACAGAGAAGTAGATCGTAATCCAGCAGACAGGCAGTACAGCAAAAAAAAACAAACCCAACAGTCGTGCCAGCAAGAGGATTATCAAAGGACACCCTACCCATCCCCCCCCACTTTCTTTTCTCCCATGGACACTAATGCCGGCTGAGGCGTGTGCTGGCCACGGGCAGGACCACATCGCCCAACGGGGGCAAGACAAGACCAAGCTTCGGGACACATCTTCAGCTGCTGACGACGTCCAGCGTGCGCACTAGGTGCTGCCTCCTCTTTGCCCGAATCCTCATCTCCACCTCCCCGTCCTCGGCCTCTGCCCTCCAGGTCTTGAGGCCCACACCCGGGAGCTGCACAAAGTCCCTCCGCCCTCCAGGTCTTGAGGCCCACACCCGGGAGCTGCACAAAGTCCCTCTGCCCTCCAGGTCTTGAGGCCCACACCCGGGAGCTGCACAAAGTCCCTCTGCCCTCCAGGTCTTGAGGCCCACCCGGGAGCTGCACAAAGTCCCTCTGCCCTCCAGGTCTTGAGGCCCACACCGGGAGCTGCACAAAGTCCCTTTGCCCTCCAGGTCTTGAGGCCCACACCGGGAGCTGCACAAAGTCCCTCTGCCCTCCAGGTCTTGAGGCCCACACCCGGGAGCTGCACAAAGTCCAGTCAATTAACTGTGAGAGAACAAACGGGAAGACGTCATCAATGAAAAAGAAAATTAATATTTAAAAAAAACGCTCATGAACACTTGGGTTTTAATCGAAACCTATTCACAATCTATCTTAGTCTTCACACCAATCTAGGGCCAGGCTAGTGCCATTGCTTGGTCAGCCTTAGGTCTAACAGTCGGAGAAAGAAGGGGGAGGGGGGAGTTCATTCATACAAAGGCCCCTGATCCTGTTGAAGGAGGTGTGAAGCATTTGAACTTTACAGTATATGAATTTTACAGACCCGAATACAGTGAGAGTGAACGAACTGTGCATCTGTGAGACCTAACAGATTGAAAGCTGAAATGTCTTGAAGAAATAACCGACAATGTTCTTATAGTACCTTCATTTTGACACGCCATAAGCTGACGTAACCGAGACTGATTATTATTTTTATTAAAGCTTCGTCAGCACATTTATTGCGCTCTTAGACTGGTGCAAGTGCAAAAGCACTAAACAAAGTACAGTTCGTCTTCTTTCCCATTTTGACATAATGGGCAAGTCAACTCTATTCCGGTAGATTTACTGTAATGATCTTGGTACTGTGCAATGTCAGATTTCTCCAGTCTAAATTATGTCATACCAAGATTCAAATGTTTGCCTGATACCATTTGCATGTAACATCTGACATCGTGTACAGAACAAAATGTCTGGCACATTATCACTTTATCAACATTTTAGCATGAAAGTTCCACTCTTGCCATCGGAATGCAACCAACCGTTCTCTACATTCACATGAAAATAATTAATTCTCTTGAACGCTTCATTTATCCATACTTAACCCAATCCAGTTGACATAATCTACAACAGACATTTGAATCGCAATTTCTGTTTTCTCTTGTTTTAGATAGTGTGGCATCATACGGTGTTTTTTTTTCTTGGTAATCCATAATTATTTACAATTGTTCTTTTTCACCCAGTATTGTAAAAGAGAGTTCGTAAAAATAGAGTATCAGTTAGTATCTCCATAGACAACATAAGTGAGTGTTCACAAACCAAATCCTAAAAATATCTTTAGAGCAAACAGGAGCATTTTTCTCTCCTTTTTTAAACAATGGCAGGCTTCATTACCTAATCTCCAAATTTGAGCACCACACTGGGCGATGGGTTGAACCTGGAAATCGAATATCATCAACAACAAATCTAAATCAGCAATTTTCAAAATATGCAGTTTTCTTAAAATACAGACCGCAGTTTTCTTCCATTGACTTGTCAGACCAGTAGCATGACAGTGTAAAACTAAGTTTCGTTGATATCTAAGTACCTATGAGCATTGACAACAAGCACCACCATGTTATCATACGCCCATTTCTATTTTGCTGCAAAGTGGCCACCTTTCCGGAACACTGTTACATCGCTGTTTCAGAAATTCACTTTCAGTTCAAGAGAAAAGGTTGCACGTTGCAGACTGTATGACTGCTTTTGCAAACCAACTAATGTCTCTAACTGTTGTACAACATCGTCTGCCTGAGAGAACAGGAAAACACGGATTTAAGCTCACCCGCTCTCAACCGGCCTTAACCGGTTTCGAACGGCCGCCCTTAAATCCGTGTTTTCCTGTTCTCTGACAAGTAAACCCTACAAACATGCATACTGTGTAGGATTATCCGTTTTCAATACTAATTTACTAAAGTTTTCAGAGAGTAACGTAGGGGGAAAGCAGCAGTGGCTGAACACGCCCCATAGAGTAACGTAGGGGAAAAGCAGCAGTCGCTGAACACACCCCATATACAAACGGTGGAGCAGGCTATCCGATTACTTACTACGTGTCCAGACATGACGATCACGCGATGGGCTGATGTCACAGCCGACGAATCGGCAGGGGGGTTACAATTAAGTGCTGGGCTTACGGCGCTCACATGACCAGGTTAACCAACAAGAAGACCGATTTCACCATTCCCCACTGACTGCCGAACGAGAAGGACGCGTTTACTGTGCTCTTTACTGTGCTTGGTTGTGTTATTTTAACAATGTCTAACAAGTTTACCGAAGAACAGGCTTGCGCTATTCGAGATTACAAGTTTTACTTTAACTGCATGTTAGAGTATTTGTCAAAAAAGGAACTAGGCGAAGCATGTTCTCTACCAGTGAAACCGAAAAGAAGCATTGCTTTTCTAGAAGGCGGAGAGAAAGAGGAAAAAAGTGAAACCGACTGCTTTGGAAATGCACGACTATCTTAAAGGCTTGTTGGTTCAAGAAAATGAAAACGCTGAAGGCAATATTGCTGAACAAGATACAGCCAATTTTAATACGTTGTTTGACTATCGATGAGATGGTTCCTTATCTAAAAAATGGCGCTGCATTGTTGAAAGATCGGCCGAAGCAAAACAATCCATCACGCTTTGATTGTTGGGCGCTGGCTTGAGACGGCAAAGTCATGTTTAGAAAACAAAAAACGCATCAAACATGGCGTTCATTTCTTAAGGCGGAGGTAAACATGGCTGATTCGTATGCTAGAAAACTTATTCAACTTTCTGTGTGTTTTTATAACTATCCTAAATTTCACAAGCTAGGAATCAGTATAAATGAACTGTGTAGCAAACGTCAAACTATCATTAGACTATGCGACTGAATGACGATTTTCGGAGGTTCTGGCAAACAAACTAGATAGGGATAGGCAGACCTTAGTACTCTACCAGTATGGAGAGGAGTAGTGTGTAGCCAGCACTATCTCCATAAAAATGCTCCAAATATACAATGACGGATGTACTACTACTGGCGATTAGAGCCGCATAAAAGCTCGGCTACAGCAATTACTGCTTAACTCTGCCAAAGCCAGTTGCAAGCCTGGTTGAGAAAAGGGGAGCACAGCGGCAAACTAGGCCAAACGACCCTACTGTGATCACTTGACCTGCAAAGCGCAGCAAACTAGGCCAAACGACCCTACTGTGATCACTTGGCCTAGTTGGTTACACTTAAACACTTCACCCCAAGTCACCCAGTCCTTAATTAAGTTCTTAATTAAGTCACCCCAAGTTTTTAATTAAGTTCTTAATTAAGTTGCCCCAAGTTTTTAATTAAGTTTTTAATTAAGTTGCCCCAAGTTTTTAATTAAGTTTTTAATTAAGTTGTTTATTAAGTTCCTTTAAGTTTCTACTTAAGTCACATCAAGTTCTTAATAAGTTCTTGATTAAGTCACCTCAAGTTTATAACTAAGTCATCCTCTAAGTACAACCAAGTTCTTATTCAAGTCAACTTATAATTATATATTAAGTTCTTAAAGTATATTGCATCTGAAATGGATCAAAATGATCTTTTGTTGTTGGCGGTTCTGGCATGCTTTTTTGTTCATCTTCTATATTTAGCGGCAGAGATTGTTCGGACTGCTCTGGGGTTTGCTGTCTTTGTTTAATATATTTTATAACTGTAATAACCACCCCCAACAGCAATGCTGCCAAAAATGACAATTGCTATAAGAAAATGTGAAGACTTTGGCGGTGTAGGCACCCCTGTTGTGTAGGCCTCGAATCAACTTGTTCTGACGTTTTTATAGCCGGCATTGAAACAACTGGCACTTTTTCATTCTGTGATTGTAAACATTAATTTTTTTTGTTTGTTCCACTCTGCTAATTTTTTCCCTGCTTTAACCCGTCCAGGATGAGGATTTTTACTCACTTTCTCACCTGGTTCAATGTTTTCTGATTCTGATTCTGCTTATTTTCTGGCTCGGTCATTTTGAAGGGAATAAAATCTATATGATTAAAAGTAATAATCCCATGATTAATAGTGACAGTAATGTTCCAAATCTGTAATATAGATCACATCCTAGAGACTCTAATGACTTTGTTAAACTGGATCCTGCGTTAAATCATACATAAAATCTTGTTCAGAATCAATGGTGCAAATCTACTGACTAGTTTAGTATACAAAACTAAGAACGTTTGCCGACACTTTTTACCATTCTTGATCCTAGTTGCGCTTCATACCTGTTATGATACTTCACAATGTCTTGTGGCGACATCTGTTGAATCTGTTCTATGCTGAATTCATTGCCGAGGAACTGTTTTGTTTTTCCACATGCTGCCAAAGAATACAACCTCTCCTTTTGGGGCATAACAGCTTGGTCATCAACTTGTTCATTTGTAAGTTCAGGAAGGTTTAGGCTGCCCTGTAGCTGTAGTAGATCATCGCTGTTCATGTTTTTTATTAATTATAATTATTTTGTTTTTAAAAAATGAGCGCCGAAAAGACTGTTGCCAATCTTGTTTACCTTCTGCTGTTATTGGAGGCCTAAGTGTAGGATACACAATGCTTGGTAAAAGCTTGTTAAAATAAAACCAGCGGATCTTGGCAAGCTAGACTTTGAAGACTTAGCAAAGCTGATTGCTATCATTGCAGCATCGTTTGCTACGAAAGATTTTTAGTTAAGCAAGGAATAATTCCAGACAGTAACAATATGTAAAATTAAAAAAATACATTTATAAAAATGGCTTCATTCGTAATGATGATAGGCGGCGCTGTGGTTAATGCGCTTGCTTTTAGCGGAAGTAATTACGCGTTTAGTAAACTGCGGGATGATGGCGAGAGAAAAAGACATAACAAAGCTATGGAGCAACTAGCAGCTGCACAAGACACCTATGAAAAGCAGAGAATTGAGCAGTTAGATTTTATTAATGACAAACTGAAAAAACAGGGCCATGCGGCTACACATTTAAAGACGTTGATCAAGCAATAAAAGAATATTATCTTGTAACAGGCAAACCAATCGAGACATTGCCCCCACCAAAATTCAGCGACTTTTATCAGCCATCAGAAAAACAAAAGATGCAAGAAATTGTGTTTATTGTCTTTGGCATGACCATTGTGTATTTTGTTGCCATAATATTGGCTGAATAAAAATGAACAAAATCTATTATTCGCCAAAAGGATATTGGAAGGGAATCACGGCAATAAAAAAGCTAAGCCAAGCAGCGGGAGTCAGTGAACAAACAGCAAAGGAATGGTTATCTAAACAAGCGATTGGCAAATTTTATTTACCTGCGCCTAGACGAATACAGAGACCCCACTTTGTGAATACAATACCGAACGACACCCATCAAATGGATCTTCTATATTTACCCCATGATACGATTAGACGAAAAAGATTTAGTACGCACTTACAGTCATTGACATAGCTTCAAGATATAAAGATGCGGAACCATTAACACAAAAGAGTGCTTCTGCTGTTGCTGTCGCTATACAACTGATATACCAACGAGGCCCGCTAACTTATCCTCGCATGATTCAAGTCGATGATGGAAAAGAATTTAAAGGTCGAGTGAATCAATTATTGTTAAACATAGAGTTACCATTAAAAGAGGCATTCCAGGAGTTCACAGATCACAGGCTTTAGTTGAAAACTTTAACAAACAGTTATCCGAAAGACTTTTTTCCTACCAGTATCACAGAGAGCTGATTGACAATTCTCGCAACACAGAATGGGTTAGAAGACTGCCCTCAGTTTTGCGCGCAATGATAATGAAGAATTTAAAGGACTAAAACCAGTACAAGCAATCAAAAAACAAACAATAAATGTTGCTGAAGACTCCAGTACACCCAGCAAACTATTGCCATTTGGTTTGAAAGTAAGGTACCTTTATTTACCGGGAGAAGCAGAAGGGGACACTCGCATTAGGGCAACCGATCCAGTTTGGAGTGTTGATCCATATGAAATAAAAAGAATTGTAAAGATGAATCCGCCCGTGTATTATTTACGAGAAACTGTCACAACAAAACAACCAGCTCCACAAAGATCTTTTGTGAAGGAAGAACTGCAAATAATCCCGCCAGATACAGTTCCGGTTGCTTAATTAATTTTTAATTTACATAAAATGGAAGCGCAGAACGAAACAAGAATGATAAATGAAGAGAACTTGGAATTGATACGGGAATTATATGATACAAATTCTATTATTAATGAACAATTTATGTGGATTTATCGGCACATGGCAAAGCATCCAGATCACCTACAACCCAAATTCCCAAATTTTGATCATCAGATATGGGGAAAAGAATATCTTGAAATAATAAAAAAAATTCGAGCACATCAAGCAAACATGAAAAATAAGTTGACTGAATTGGTTAATGATATGAATGAGCTTATAACAAAACTTGAGGAAAAATATGAAGAAGGTATATAATTATGCTGTTCTCCAGTGTCCAATTGCATATGAAAACTCTGGATTAACAAATACTCGTTTAGTGTTTGTGTTCTATCTAATGACTTCTTTGTTACAACAGTTGTGCTGATCTCATGTAGATTAGATCGCAGTTTACGTTGTCATGATGAAAAGTCTTATTGTCAAACAATGCTTCTTTGTAGTTGTCATGTGATATGTTTGACTGCACAACACTGCGAGATATTCCTTTTGCTTTCTTAATGGTTTTCTCCTGGCTCGAAATACTGTACATTTTCGACCTTAAACCAATAAACTCCTTAATCACCCCTCCAGATAATTCATCCTTCATCTTTCCTAAAACCTTCTTGTTAGTAATTGAATGCAAAGGCGAATCTTTAGGGTAATCAGATGTGTCATACCATCCCGCATGTCCTTTAGCCACTTCTAATTCCATGTCTTTATAGATGTCTTCAGTAGGGATATCTATAACAAAACATCTGTATCTGTGTAAAGTACTCTGGACTCTGGATACAAGGGCTTAAAGTAGTCATAAAGAAATTCTAACATCAAAAGCTTTGATAATTCTAAAACAGTAAACCCAATAAATACAGGCTTGTCTAATTTGACTTTCTTTTTTTTCATCATTATGCCAAAAAGCTGATCATGAAATCTTCTAAAGTCCTGATAATTAGGTTTTGAAGTCAGCTTAATTGCTTCGTTCTCTTGGTGACCAATCTAACATCTTTGCGCTTGTGCGGATTTTCCATAGTCTTTCCGAAACAGCTGTTGTTCATCAGCTTGAAAAAGTCTTTTTCCGAAGCATCTGTAGATTTAGTTCTAAGATCAGTGTTCTTCATGATGTATGGTTTCATGAACTGTTCTTGGTCAAAAGCATTATACGATGAACAGCTGTCAACTTTAAACCATGTCTTAAATAAAATTGTAGAAGTCTGTAATGACAGACATAATTTTTTTTGCCTCGAAGATTAGGCACAAGTTTAGGCGGCTCTCTTGGATTCATCTTTAGACTTTTCTGCCGCTAATGGGTAGTCATTATGTAGGTCATGGAGTTCATGAGGATATCTAAGTCAACTTCTAGAATAAAGCCCGATGTTGATCGGGCATTAAACTGCTCAACCACTTTAATGCTCTTTGAATATTTTTCGGATTGTCTTCTGTGTACATTTTAAAGTTGCGTAATGGAAGTGATTGCGCCATTGCCCATCCATACAGATTGTTTGCATCTAAATACATGAGATAGTTGACCTTTTATTTGGGGATCATAGTCGCCAAGTATTTGTTGTTTGCTTTACGAAATTTGATGCGACGCCATACTAATTCCTCACGCAATCCGTTTTCAATCTCTGAATCATTGGAAAAATCTGACAATAAATAAATTTCTTTCCAGAAAACTTTAAGAAAGCGTCCCAGCTCATCCCAGGCGCAGAAATGTAATGCGCGGGATCCGGCTGGAATGTTTCATGCAGGCCTTCCTATAATTTTCAAAGACGCCGCCAACAAAATACATCAGCCATCAATGGGAAATCATGATAGTCCCATCGTTTTACACTCTAACTTCTGCCACGCATCTTGGGCATGCTGGTAATCAGAATCATAATGCCTTTCCCTTTAAAGACTAGAAAAGAACGCTTCTTTGGGGGAAGTGTATCTTCGCAAACCTTTCCCAACTGTTCATGTATTCAAAAGGGTAACGCCTTTCTAACAAGTGTGGGTCAAAATATTCTTCCGTTATTGGGCAGGACTTTAAAGGACATAGCCAGTGACTCTAATAAATCCCATCATGTGCTGTATAGAGTCATAAAAAGACATGTTATTAAAGTGAAAACATGTACTTTTCTGATGACTGTGCAATGCATGTTATCCTAAAGGCGTCGTCTACTGCTTTCATTATAAATGAGAGTCGTAACCTCGCAAGTTATGAAAGAAGATGGGCAGCTTCCATGTCTTAGGATCAAACTTTAGTTGAAGATTGCAGTTGTTGTGCGTGCTCCTCTGAACTTTCGCTAATGTGATCATGGTCTCTTACTGTTGGATTTACACTCTTGGGCGTTAGCTCTAAACCAAAAATCCAACAGTGAGTGGCTAAGTCATACTGTTCTTGGTCTTCAGGCGCCATTATGATTCAGATAAATTCAGATTTTAGAAAAATCATTACGCACTTGCTGCATGCGCTGTAAAAATCTTCTAGCCATTTGGCCCTCTGTAAAAATTTTTGCGTTGAATGAGCGCCATCCGACCTGACATAACGAAGCGAATGAACAAATCTGATGATTACTCATTAAGACTGTTTCCGAAGTTTTGTGGCGCGGCCCTTCATAAGGAACAATAAGCGACTCGAAGTCTGCGTAAACTACGTAGGAGAATTTTGCAGCCGTTTCCAGTTCTTAAAACTAACTTTAGACCCGGGGTGGGGGTGTAATTATTTCGTATTACAGTCTACAGAATTTTTTCAATGTTTTTATGTTCACTCGCGGCTTGAACAGATGGAATTCTTGTAAACATTTTCTACGAATCTTGTTTATTTTTTTGCTTTAAAAGTATGCGTAATAACTCCATTGTTCGTATCAATGTGTAATGCAGTACCCCTGTTGGTGAAAACATTAGGAGTAAGTTCCACATGGCTTTTGTCTGGTTCGCCAATCGAGGGACTGTTTTTGGACACTCTAATGGGCCCAGTAGATTTGTTTCCTCATCCCATGTGTAGATATTAACAGTTTTATTGGTTTGTTTTGTTCTTAAAACTGATCAAGGGAAATCCACGCTAACAAAAAAGGGATATTCCATAAAGTAAGATCATTGATGTAAGGTTCTATTTTAGACACTTCTCTGCGTTTTTACGGGCGAAATGCAGCTTTGCAAGAACACACCACATAAAGCATTTGCTGTCAAATTTCTTTATGTTTAAAAACTGCTCTTTTTGCGACTAATGCTGGAGGTAGTGGAATGTGAGCTTGCCTACAATAGGTTCATACTTACCCTTTTTTAAATCTGATCTCTAAGACTTGGGCTTCTGACCAACCAGAGCCTCTCATTTTGGCTTCTTCAGCGGCACATCAAACTGTGTAACCAGTTGGTCTGCCCAACCAGGCGTTAAGTCTTTATGAGAAAGAATAACCTGTTGTTTAGTTGAGACCCAGACTCCTAGATTTTTCTTCATTTATTGTTATATAGTCGATTAAAACAGCTAACATTACTTTAATTGGCGGGTTATTGTTAGTTTACCCGGAACTTGAGAAATAGCATGAACAACGCTTGCCTGTACGTTTGTTTGGGTCAATGACTTCTAGATCAATATCATTTAAAGCTTTGACAAACGCCCCCCTTAAGCATTCCCTTCAAAACAATTCATTTGCCTTCATATATCTCATCCATGTTGAGTTTCTTTTCTAACTCAAAATATTTATTTTTAAAATTTAAAAAAAAATTAATCAGAATCAATACGCCCGGGCTTTTGTGCTTGGACTCATAAACTAAAGTATAAACGCCCTTTGATGTTGTTAATGTGAGCTGTTTAGAACAGAGTTTAATGTTTCGTTTACTTTTTTTAAACATTTCCCTTTTTTTTCTGCTCGGGGTCGGCTGTTGAGAAAAACTTGCCCTCGCCTTTTTTTTAAGATCAAACTTTTGTCTTTTATAGTCATCCAAAATGACCTGTTTAAAAGACTAAATTCTTCATCCGTGATGTTTGAGTCAACTAGTGCTTTATTTATTGTCAGTTTGAACGAGCTAAGTTTTGCTGTTATTTGTTGAACCATAGCTGTGTGCTTTTGGAGTTTAGTTTTTAATTTTTTGCCAGCCGCACTTACAGCTAATGAACACAGGCCGAGAGTTAAAGATAAACCGGCTAGAGGGAAAACTGCGGGTGCACCCAAAGCCGTTGCTAAGAGACCAACACTCGTTCTGCTGATAGTGCACTTATAGTTGATGCTCCAGTATAACATATGTAACAGCATTAAAGCAGCAGAATACCTTCGTTTGGTTTTGCGTATTTTGAAAGGTCCCGCTCTAGTTTTTGTTGCATTTGCCCTAAAGTTTGTTAATCTGAAGGTTTTATGTTAGGGGTTTCTACTATCTCTTCTTTGGCGGCTCTGGCGTTGTAGGCACATTTGGGATAAACCTGAACAGACATGCTTTTTTAAAATAAAAAATAGTTAGTAATGTATATTTTGTAATCTGTTATCTTGAATATTCACTGCGCCTCATATATTAAAAAAAATGTACATTAACTGGTTTATCGCCCTCTTTTTCTTTGTTCAATTTGAATGTTTATTCCTTCTTTTAAACCCTTTTTCCCACTTCATGCAACTATTATCCCCCGTTGCCTTAGGTCAATCCATAAACCGTATTTGTTGTTAAATAAACATCAAGTCTAACATTGTGAAGGTGTAGATCTTTAGACACAAGGTCTACCTTTGGATTTTACCCCCCCCGCCCCAAACAATTTCTTATTTTTATCAAAATGTGATAAGGAGTTTAAGCCCGCAGCGTAGATTTGGTTAGGGCTACCCCAATTGTACATTGTACTTTCGTTATTTTGGTTATTTAAACTTTTCACTTCCTCTTTCGAATGGTTCTTCCTTCACACAGCAATAAAATACCTTTAAACGATTTGCGTGACATAAAACTAAAATTCCATATAGTGTCTGCCCTGCTTCTGGATATGTGGTATGAGAATCACTCTGTCGTAATATATTGCTAATCTTGGCGCCTTATATTTTTGCTCAATCGCCTTGCTAAATTAGGGTTGCTAACAACATCAAACTCTAACGAGATTCAGAAAGGCTGTACTTTTTCTTCGGGGTCTTTAGATTTAATAACACGTTTGTATTCGTTTTAAAAATTAGTTCATATGACAATCTGTCTTTAATGCCCCTTGATAGTACGGCGCATGCGCACTTAACAACTCAAAATCCAAGGGATGGAAAAGCGATTTCCATACGCAAATTTACAAACCACATGCTTTTTGCCGGCTTTATTAGCATCTTCAGCGCCCATTTTATGTTTTAGTGCTTCTTCATTATCTATCCTTGAAACGCAAGATCGGCCCTTTCATTCCGGTTAGCCATAGATCAGAATAGGTTAAAAATATGTCTGCATTGTGTAAAGAAAATATTTTTTTGCCCCTCAAGTTTTATAGAAATTTTCTTACGATTGCCCGACCCAGTTCTGCCCCAACTGTCCCGTTTGGGTCTGTTGATTCGAGATTATTTTGAAAGTAAGTTGCGTAGAGCCTGGCACAATCACTTCATCCGCTCCCAAGTCTGGAAATTTGACAGTAAGAATTGGGTCCGCATCAATAGTAGACGGATTATTTGGAACAATAATATTCTGCTTATTTCCCTTCACTCCAAAGGGCTCTTTCAGTCTTCTATGCGGGTTAAGAAATGACCATATGCTTGTGACATTTTTTTATAAAACAAAATAAAAAGTTAATTATTTAAAAATATGGCAGGCGTTGAAGGCGAAGAAGATTATGGTTTTGATCTTGGAGACGACATGAGTGAAATGACTCCTTTGATACAGCATCGCTCAACGGCCTCATGTGGCATGAATTAACAAACCTAAGGTCAGATCATTTTACCAAAGTTTAGGCCTAAAACCTCCCGAATTTATAGCCCCTGATGATTTTGAATTAGACAAAAATGATCATTTGTATGTGAAAAACGAACAAGGAGAACCTGTTCAGCTTAAAACTAAACGAGACCCATCAAAGTTTGTGGGCATGGAAACAATTAGACAAAGACTTAAAGGTGCTGATCGAAAACGCCTTGGCATTGTTAAACCAAAATTAAGGGGGAGGCTGTTTCTAAACTTCAAAACATACAACAAAAACTCCCAACAGATAACCAAATGCAAAACATAGAACTTCAAGATTTAAGTCAAACACAGGCGAATAATAAATGTAATAGAAGCAGAAACCAGTTTTTCAGAAGAAACAGCATTAAAAACAATTAATGATCCCCCATTGCCTATGCGAGAATTAGAGGCCGTTAGTCGTGCTGTAAGAATCATTAGAGGCGAATTAACAGAAAAATTTAGCAAAACTAAGTGAAATAGATGAGCGTATAAAAAGAGAAAAAGAAAAACTCGTTGAGGCTGATGACGCCAACTTAGGGCCTGGTGTTAAAGAAAGAATAACCCAAAGACTAAAAGATCTTGAAAAAGAAAGATCGGCAAGACTAAAAGCGGCGTCTACTAACCGAGACCAATTACGAACTCAAGTGATCAGAATAAGAGAAACTATCCAAAAAATTTATATGAAGACACAACACTAGCAGAAAAGAATACGAACACTGTTTAGAGAGCAAGGAGTCACATTAGCAAGCGTTATAACGGCCTTAGGATTTGCAATAAGTACACTGGTGATGGCTATA
Organism: Conus ventricosus; assembly: GCA_018398815.1. Lineage (NCBI taxonomy): Eukaryota > Metazoa > Mollusca > Gastropoda > Neogastropoda > Conidae > Conus > Conus ventricosus. Next base: position 91,627,593 of record CM031601.1, on the reverse strand, counting down.
CGGGCCGGTGGTCGGTGTTTGGGCTAGTGCCTCCACCGCCATCGCCTCCACCTATAAATCATGGGAAAAAAAAACAGCTTGATCATCCTGCGGGTTTATTAAAAAATTAGCCGGTAAAGCCGTGGACTCTTTACCGGTATATTAGTGTTGTTACTGCTTTTGTCGTACTGCGGGCAAAGTAGTTGGCATTAATGGCCGAGCACTTATGGCATTAGTTCTCTAATAGTCGGGTAATATTTATTAAAAATAAAGACCAAGTAATCCTAGGCCATTAATACAACAACAAGCGCTGTCTTTCCATATTCCATAGGTCATTATTTTTTCTTACTTCGTCAACTCTTTAGCTTGGCCACGGATTAGAATGACTTATTCTTGGGTGTTTGTTTACTGCTTGCAATATTACTGGCTCAGAATTTATTTCGTTTTTTTCCGACTTTCTGTTTCAATGCCTGCCACAAGGATTTCATTATGTAGTTTATTATTGTGCCTTCGACCTGAGTCAGAAGATCATCATGTATAAACCAGTGGCCAACTGCAAAGTCTACTTTCCGATCATGCGTATTGTAAAACATTTTTGTACCTTTTAATGCTTTGAAGGTAAATCAACTGTAGAATTAATGGCTCCCCTCTAAATTTTCTAAGTATTGTTTTGTGCATCAAAGCCAATTGTAAAGGATCAGTTAATGCCTCGTCCACGTTTGTGCTTGCGAAACCTAACACACACCAAACGTAAGTACGAATAGAGACGTTTATTAGTTCTGTCCTGCTTTAGTTAGGCCCTTAGAAGTGTCTAAATAAATGCTGTCCCAGCTGTTTATGCTCTTCCTCTATGGACCCTAGGTGAACCAGCTGTGCCTGAAGAGAAAGATGTGTAAGAGATTCCAGTCATAGTTATACTTTCTTGTGCACGCCCCAAAAATAAGGGGTGCCTAAACCATGATTAAATCCAACTTTTTGACTAAAGTCTGTCTTCCTTAATATAAATTTCGTTACAGATTCCTTTCAAAAGCCTTCATGTCTATTCAGTTGCGAATGGATTAAACGGTTTTTCATTTGCAATGCGCTTGCAGTTCAGTCAAAATACGTCTGAAGTAATAAAAATGAATCTGTACACTGACCTCACCAAAGGAATAGAATGAATTAAAGTGATCAGCATACGACACTCCACACCCATTTGATTCCAAAACACACAAAGTTAGACCTGGTTCTGTAAAACTGCATCGATGACTAAACCTCACTTTCGGGATGTGGTCGTTTTTAATAGTGAGGTTTAAGATATCTGTTTAATGGATAGGGGCTAAACCTTTACTTGAAAGTGCCAGACTGAGTCACAGAAATTCAAGAGTATCGGTTGTTATATTTTTTAAGATTGTAGTGCGGCCCAACAGATATTTTGCATCAGTATATTAAAATGCACTCATTTTTATATTTTCGTTAAATAAATGTTTTTGTAACAATAACAACCCAAGACCGCCCTTTGTTTTTAAACATGCTAATGATAACGGTTTGCGGAACTATAACGTCAGCGCTCCATAAATATTCAACAAAGTCTATGTTTAATATAACTGAATCCACGGAGAATAATAAGAATTAAAAAATATAATAATGCAGGAACCTTTAGTTACCTGGTAACCATACCTGATTGTTATTACGGGTTTGCTCACTAAAAGAAGCAATGATTAACTTTGAAATTACTCTCAAACTTAACAATCGCGAATATGAAAACAATGTTTCACATTCAGCCTGAGAAGGAGTAGGTTACTATTTTGATAAGAGCTAGCTAAAATGCTACTTTACAACTGACAAACGACCCACCCATAGTTTTTAGTGTTGCAGTCAACACAAAACTACTTAAGAGGGAGAAAATCCGCTCGAACTTGCATACATTCATTACTCTATTTCATTTGGAACACGGAGCACTGATGAAAAACTTATATGATGGAAGGCCCTCAACTGTTTTAAAGAGCGTCTTCCATCTGGGAAAGCTGCATATGCGATATGAATTATACAATTCCCTAATTTACAGTTTTAAAAAAGATAGTTTTGGGAGGGTCGATCATTTAATATTAAAATTGCAGACAAAACAGGGAAAGTCGAGTGAACTGTGATAACCTGCACATTGTTTGGAAATAAAATAATAAGTTGTACTAAAAAATGTCGCGTGGACCAGAAGCACCGGAGTTACATTAGCGCCTGTGAGGGGTATAACTTTAGAATTAACAGACTTCAGACTTGCAGAACTTTGAACAGAATGGTGAGATAGGCCGCTTTGTATGGTTTTTGAGTACACTAAAGATGGTGATTATAAACCAAAGAGTTTGGCGACAACAAAAAGTTCCTAAACTAGAGCAACAAACTGCGCACTGTCGAAGCAAATACTGCGGGAGAATAAATAAAAAGTTCGAAAACCTACAGCAAATGGCACTTTGGGAACCATATTTAGAATGGGACATCAAATTTGAATACAAAAGCCCTTACCATTTTTAGCCGTCAAAAAGTTTCAGAAAACATACCAAACTCTGTCCCTTTACATGTAAGACTTATGCCAGAGGACAATAGTCGGAATAGATTGAAATAAAGCCGTATGGGAATAAACCAGTACTATCCTCCACAGAAGAGAATGGTTTTGGAAAATCTTCTACAAAATTACAGTTCATTCCACAAATAAATTAAGGGTACACGTCACACTGATATTGAAATTTCTGTCTTAAAAGATGAGGGGAGGAATGGGTTTGTGGCGTTAGTGAAGTCCTTTAAAAGGGAATTCTAATTAGCTGGCAAAACTTAAGACGATTGACAGTCTTAAAGTTACTGTCGTCGTTTCTTTACGATGTGGGGGGATTAAGGTCGTTACACACCAGTGACAAAATCAATATTAGTCTAAATAGAACACAATTCTTACAGACTAATTGGATTAATCTTACATCTTTTAGATCCTTATAGGATTTCATTAACTGAAAAACAAGAGTTTTGACAGAGATATGATTAAATATAATAACAGGTTTAGATTAAATTCTGTATAATAACTATGGAGCAGTTAAACTTTTATGATAAAAGCAGCTCATTGTTTCATTGAATGCTGGGCGACGGTTGTGGAAAACAATATTTGTCCCTAGACTTATTACAAACAGTTTATCGCCTATAATTTTTGATCATATTGCGAATTTTCTGTCCAACACTTTAAATGGAAACAAAGCATATCAAGATAGAAGGTTTAATGGACAGATGATGAAATATAGTTAGTTGATCCTAGCAATAACCTGAGTGATGGTTTTAAACAGTTTTATAAGACTTGTTTTGAAGAACACAGACATCATTTTATTAATAGATGACCTGGTTCGCAGAAAGAGGACAAAGTTAAAAAAAGAACACTTTTTATCAAACTGAGCTTAGTGGAAGACATGCTGGGATAATGTGTGTTTGTAATGTCAAAAATATAATTCAGTTTTAAAAAAAGACTTTAGAGAACAGCTAAAGACGTAGTTTTATTTCACTTAAAGACAGAGACTCATTTGATGAATGTTTGCATGAAATTGATGTTATTGAAATATCAGGAAAAAACTTAGGATTAAGCAAAAACTAAAATCTAAAAATTTAAGATATTAGTATTGAAAAGAACGGATAATCCTACACAGTATTTTTTTTGTAGGTCGTTATTTTTTGGTTATAAAAGTCTTACTTGTCAAGAGCAATAAAAGGGGCATTCGGGAGTCGCCCGGTCGCACTGGTTGAGACCCGGCGAGCCAGAATGCCCCTTTTATTGGTTCTCTCTCCAAGCTCGCCATATACCCCTACCTGGCACTTGCACACGGCAACAACAGACAACAACTGGAGACGTTTGACAAACATCAAATCAACAATTACTGAAAGACAGTGGCACAGCCGTATGGAATCTTGAACGTTGTCAAACAGAACTCACAAGATTAACGGAAAGAAATGCCGATAATTTCGGTTGACTGGTTCGAAAAGAAATCTAAACCGAATGACAGGGGCCGTAAAAAGTACAATAACTAAATATGTACGTAACTCTTCCTCCCCAAGAGGAGATAATTACACGCCAATAACTCCAAGACGAATGTTTTCGTATGACACCAAATTCGCAGACATGTGAACACAGAGCCACACAGAACGAGCAAAGAAGACATCACCCCCTAAAGAGAAGCTCCAACTCACCCATAGTACACTGTACCCGACCACACATATACCAGCAATAACAAACTGGAAAAGCAAAGAAATTACAAATCTGCATTGATTCAAGACAGTCACTGACGCTTTTTGGTCGTGAATGTAGTCAAACAGAACACACGTGCGCAGAAACAACAACAATGGACTGGTTTAAACAGAGAGAACAAAAAATGTCGGTCTAAAACTACGCCACTTTCACCTCACCCATTTTCGGCGAAAGTGACCTAAATCAGCATATACTGTTCTCTGACAAGTAATACTTCAATAACCAAAAAAGAAATAACGATTATCTACAAAAACAAACATACTGTCAGGGTACCGTTTGAATACTAATTTTACTAAACTTTTCAGATTTCAGTTTTTGTTTATTCCTATGTTTTTCCCAGGTCATTTTCAATACATCATTTTCGCGCAAACATCTTCATAATGAGTCCTGTCTTTCATGTGAAATAAAAACTACAGTCTTTAACTGTTCTCTAAAGTCTTTTAAAACCGAGTTATTTCTGCATAAAATCCACACACATATCCCAGCATGTCTTCCGCTGAAAGCTAGTTTTCGCAAGGGTTTCCTCTTTTTTAACTATGTCTCTTTCGCTCGAACAGTCTTCTATAATAAATAGTTGTCTGCGTTCCTTCAAACAGTCCTATAAAACGTTCTAAATCACTCACTCAGTTTAATTGCAAGGATTAACTACATATATGTCATCATCAGTCCATATAAACCTTCTATCATGATATGATGCTTGTTTCCATTTAAGTGAGGACAAAAACTACAATATGAATTAAAATTAGCGATAAACGTTTGTAAAGTCTAGACAAATATTGTCTTTTCCACAACCAGTCCTGCCCACAAATCAACGAGCAATGAGGAGTTTTTTTGTCATAAAGTTTAACTGCTCCATGGTTTTATAAAGAATTTAATCTAATCCATTAATTAATTTTATATACTTTCTGTCAAAAACCTGTTCAGTATAATATAACCCTACCAGACCAAAATGTTAAGATTAGTAATCCAATTTAGTTCTTAAGATTGTTTCTATTTAAGTCAACAGTGGATTTTGTTGCTTGTTGTTATGATCTTAATATCCCGCCATTGTGAAGAACGACGATGTAACGTTAAGACGTATTACGTCTAATGTTTGCCAGCTAATATGAATGTCCTGTGTTTAGAAGGTCTCCACTAACGCCCCCAACCCATCCCTCTCCACATCTTTAAAGACAAAAAATCAAATATCATTGTGAACGTGGTCTCCTAATTTTCTGCTTGGAAAAGAACTGTAATTTTGTAGAAGCTTTTTTTACAACTGTTTCTTTTCTGTGGAGATGTACTGTTTTTCCCATACGGCGTTATTTGCAATTTCTTTTCGACTATTGTTGTCTGGCATAAGAACTTACAGTAAAGGCCAGAGTTGAATCTTTTCTGAAACTTTTTTGCGGTCAAAAAATGTAAATGGCTTATGAATGCAATTTTATTCCCATTCTAAATTGGTTCTAATGACATTTGAAAGGTCAGGTTTTCCGAACTATTTATATTCATACTGACCAACATTATTTGCTTCTAGATTGCCGCAGCTGTTCTAGTTTAGGAAACTTTTTGTGTCGCAACCTCTTTGCGTTTAAATCACCATCTTTAGTGTACTCAAAACCATACAAAGCGCCAATCTCACGTTCTGTTCAAAGTCCGCACCATCTGCAAGGTCTTTAATTCTAAGGTTATACACCTCACAGCGCTAAGGTAACTCCTGGTCTTCTGGCCCACGGACAATATTTTTTTAGTAGCGTATTATTTTTATTTTCCAAACAATGTCAGGTGTATCACATTTCACAGCTTTCCCCCCTTTTGTCTTGATTTTTTATATTAAATGATCCAACCCTCCCACAAACTAATCTTTTAAACTGTAAATTAGGAATTGTATAATTTCATAATCGCAAAATGCAGCTTTCCCTGACGGAAGAGCTCTAAAACAGTTGAGGGCCTTCCATCATAGAAGTTTTCATCAGTGCTCAGCTCATGCCAAATGAACAAAGAAGTATGATGTAATCAAGATCGAGCGGATTTTCCCACCTCAAACTAGTTTCATCTGGCAAACACTAAAAACTATGAGTGTGTAGATTCTAGTTTTGTAAAGCCTAGCTTTTAGCTAGCTCACTAACAAAATCGTTTTGCTTCTTCAGGTTTGAATGTTAAAAATGTTTTTAGATTTGCCATTGTTAAGTTTTAAGAGTAATGTCTAAGTGTCTTCATTGCTTCTTTAGCTGAGCAAAACCCGTAATAACCATCAGGTATTGTTAACTGTTTAAACGTCGTTTTTGTTCTCCTTTCATATTTTGTAATCTTATTATTCTTCTTGGCTTTAGTAAAATAAACCATACGACTTTGTAGAATATTTCCATGGAGTGCGACCATTTTGGTTCCGCAATCGTCTCAACAGCATGTTTCCTAAAAACAAGACCGGGTCTGTGGTGTTATTTTACAAACATTTTTTAAAACAAATTAAAAATGATGCATTCAAATATACTGATGCAAAATAGTCGTTGGGCCCACTACAAAAATCTTAAAAATATAACAACTAAGCCCCCTCGACATTTCTGTGACCCAACTTGACACCTTTCCATAAAAAGGTATGTACTCCATTAAACAGATACTTAACCCTCCTATTAAAAAAGACTTACATCGCGAAAGCGTGTTTAGTCATATCCGAATGCAGTTTACCAAAACCCAGTTAAACTTTGCCGGTTTTTGGTGCTCAACTGGGTGTGGAAGTGTCGTATGTCTGATCATTTAAATCATCCTGAACCTTTGGTGAGGTCATGTACAGATTTATTTTAATTACTCCTTCATACGTAATTTTGACTGAATTGCACGCGCCATTGCCAAATGACAAACCGTATAAACCAGTCCGCAAACCGAATAGACATGAAGGCTTTTGAAAGGATCTGTAGAAGGGTTCGATATTAACACCAAGACAGACTTTAGACAAAAGTTGGAATCTTAATCATGGCTTAGGCAACCCCTTATTTTTTGGGCATGCACAAAAGTTTAAATATGACTGGAATCCTCCTTACACATCTTTCTCTACAAGGCAACAAGCTTTTCACCTTGGGTCCATAGAGCAAACATAAAACACATGGACAACATATATCTTAGACACTTCTAAGACCTACTAGAGCGGGAAATAGAACGAATAACGACTCTATTCGTACTTACTTTTTTGCTATGTTCGCAAGCACAGGCAAGATCGAGCATAACGTTCCTTCTACTGGCTTGACGCACAAAAACAATACTTATCAAATTTAGAGGACCGCCAATAATTCTACATTTGCATTTACCTTCAAGTATTCAAAAAGGTACCAACATGTTTAACAATACGCAAGATCGAAGTAGAACTTGCTGTTGCACTGGCTTAACATGCTGCCCTTCCTGACCTCAGACTCCAGGTAGAATAATAATAAACATAAAAATGAAATTCTTATAGCAGGCAATTGAACAAAGGGTGGGAACAACGACATAAATTCTAGAGCCAGTAATATTACAAGCATTAAACCAACACCCAAAGATTAAGTCATCTAATTCTGAAGTCCAAACCCCCAAAGGCATTAAAGACCAGCAAAGCTCGCAGACTTGTTCGCGATGACCATGAAATATGACAAAGACAGCGCTTGTTCTGTTGGATTAACTGGGCCTAGGTTACTTGTCTTATCTTACTAAAAATTAACCCAACTATTACCAGAACTAATGACCAGAAATGCTCGGCCATAAAGCCAACTACGTTGGCTTTCAGTAGACAAAAGCCAGCTGACCAATACCCCCTAATATACCTGTGTAAAGACCTAAAGCTTTACCGGACTAATTTTTTAAATCAACCGCAAGATGAATCAAGCAGTTTTTTTTTACCCAAGATTTATCAGGTGGAGGCGATGGCGGCGGAGGTAATGAACTTTGCTCGTCCACCACCGCCTGTAATAGCCTTCACCAGTGTACTTATTGCAAATCCTAAGGCCGATATAACGCTTCCAATGTGACACCCTGCTCTCTAAACAAATTTCTTATTCGTCTGCTAGCGTGTGTCCTTCATATAAATTTTCCGATATTTCTCTTATTCTATTCACTTAGTTCGTATAGGTCTCGTTAGTAGTGTCACTTCTAGTCTTGCTGATCTCTCTATGTTCAAGATCTTTAGTCTTGGGGTTAGTCTTATCTTTAATATCAGCCCTAAGTTGGCGTCATCAGCCTCCACGAGGTTTCTTTTTCTCTTATTATATGCCCATCTAGTTTCACCTAGGTTTTTCGAAATTTGTTTGTTAATTCCCTCTGATGGGTCTTAAAGTACACACGCTAAAAATTCTCCATAGGCAATGGGGAACATTAATTGTTTTTAACCTGTTTCTTCCTGAAAAACTGGTTTCTGCTTCTATTGTATTTATAATTCGCCAGCTGATTGATTTAATTCTTTAAGTTCCATGTTTTTGCAATTGGTTATCTGTCGGGAGTCTTGTAGTGTGTTTTGAAGATTAGCAACTGCATCCCTATCTGAATTTAGGTCTAGCAATGCAAGGCATTTTGATCTTTCCACACTGATCTATTTTCTAATTGAACCCACGGCTAAAACTTTGATGGGTCGGTTTAGTTGTAAGCCGAAGCAAGTTTTGCCCTTGATCTTATTTTACAAACAAATGACCATCTTCTAAATTTCAAAATCATATGGGTTATAAATTCGGAGTTCTTGACCTAAACTTTTGTAAAATCTCCGATCGTAAACTTTCTGTTAATTCACGCTGCATTGAGAGCGTTGAGGACGATGCGGTGTCAAAGGGATCATTTCACTCCATGTCTCCACCACGATCAAAAACATCAATAAATCTTCTTCAATCTACAATTCCTGCATGTTTTTTAAATAAATTAACTTTATTTTGCTCACAAAAGCCAGCACAAGTACATGGCCGATTCTCTTGACCCGCATAGAAACTGAAAGAGCCCTTTGGCGTGAAGGGAACTAAGGCGGAATACTTACGGTTCCAAATAAATACCTTCATATTGAATGCAGATCAAATCTACTGTCAAATTTCCAGACCTAGGAGCGATGAAGTTATTGTGCCAGGCTCTGCGCATTCTTAACTATCCAATAGCGCTCGATTCAACAACAGACCCAAACAGGATAGTTGTGCAGAATCAGGGCGGGCAATACGTAAGAAAATTTCTATAAAAACTTGAGGGGCAAAAATATTTTCTTTACATAAGCAGACATATTTTTAACCTATTCTCATCTATGGCCTTACCGGGGAACGAAAGGGCTGATCGTCGCCGTTTCAAGAATTGAAAATTGAAGAAGCACTAAAGCGTTAGAAATAACTCCGAACACGCCTCAGGTGCTAAAATCCACAAAAAGGCTTTAGCTGTAAATTTTCGTATGGAAAATCGTTTTTTTTCCAACTCCCTTAGATTTTTGAGTTGTTTAAAAGCGCATGCCCCATACTTCAAGGAGCATTAAAAGACAGATTGTCATATGAACTACCGTTTAATGAATACAAACGTGTTATCAGATCAGCACGACACCGAAGCAAAGTACACGCATTTCAGACATCTCGTAGAGTTTGACGTAGTAGCAACCATTAATTATAACAAGCTTTGATTGAGCCCACAATATCAGTCAAGATTAACAATATATTACGAAAGATGATTCATCATACAACAAATCCCAAAGCAGGGCAGACACTATATGGAATTTTAGTTTAGCACTACAGCAAGATCGCTTAAAGGTATTTTATTGCTGTTGAAGATGAAAGAACCGTTCACAGAGGAAGTGAAAAAGTTTTTTAATCCTAAAAATAACGAAAGTGCAATGTACAATTGACGGTAGTCCCTAACCAAATATACGCTAGCGGGCTTAGACCTTATCACATTTTACGAAATAAGAAATTGTTGGGGGTGGGAGGTTAGAAATCCAAAAGCAGACCTAGTTTCTAAAGATAAACATCTTCACAATGTTAGGCTTGATGATATTTTAAACAACAAAATACGGTTTATGGATGACCTAATTCAACAGAGGAATATGAGTTTGTATGGCAGCAGGGGAGAAAACTGTGAGAGACGTAATAAACATTCAAATTGAATAAAGAAGAAGCACCGATTAAACCACTTAATGTTCATGTTTTTCTTAAATATGCCAGCTAAATATTGAAGCTAACAGATTAGAATACTGTATTATACTAAATAATTTTCATTTTAAAAAGCAGTCTGTTCAGATTTATCCAAAATGTGCCTACAGCCCGAAATGCCAAAAGAAGGATAGCAGCAATTCTGCTGTTATAGAAAGCCCTAACATACAAACCTTCAGATTAACAAACATTACACAAATGCAACAAAACTAAGCAGGACATTCAAAATACAGCAAAACCAAACGGAAGGTATTCTGCTGCCTTAATCTGTTTACCTAGGTTAAAACTGGAACATCGACAACAAAGTGCTCATCGGCAGGAACAAGTGTAGGCCTCTTAGCAACGGGCATAGCGCACCCGCAGCTTTACCTCTAAGTTTTGTCCTTTACTCTCGTCTGTGTTCATTTAGCTGTAGGTGCTGCCCGCAAAAAAATAAAAACTAAACTCCAAAAGCACACAGCTATGGTTCAACTAATAAACACTAAACTTAGTTCCTTCAAGCTGATAATCAATAAAGCGCTAGCTTGACTGCCAACATCACGATGAAGAATTTAATCGTTATTACAGCCGAATTTGATGACTAAAAAAGACAAAGTTTGATCATCAAAGAAAGGCGGGGACAAGTTTTCTTCTCAACAGACCAGACCCGAAGCAGATATAAAAGGAATGCTTAAAAAAATAAACGAGAACATTAAACTCTGTTCTAACAGCTCAAATAACAATGCCAAAGGCGTTTTATAACTTTAGTTATATGAGTCCAAGCGCAAAAAGACCGTTTGTTATTGGTTCTGATTAGTATTTTTTTTTTTTAATTTAAATAAATAATTTAGCTAGAAAAGAAAGACAGCAATGGCTAAGAAATATGAAGGACAAGACGAATTGTATTGTAAGGAATGCTCCGAGAGAGAAGCGTTTATCCAAGACCCTGAATGATATTGATTTAGAAGTCATTGACCCAACAAACGTACAGGCAAGTGTTGTTTCATGCTATTTCTTAAGTTCCAGGAAAAACTAACAATAGACCGCCAGTTAAAGTAATGTTAGCTGTTTAATCGACTATGTAACAATAAATGAAGAAATCTAGAAGTCTGGGTTTCAACTAAACAGCAGACTATTCTTTCTCATAATGACTTAACACCCAGTTGGGCAGACCGAACTGCTTGCACAGTTTGACGCTGCCGCTGAAGAAGCTAAAAATGAGAGCTCTGGTTGGTCAGAGGGCGAAGTCTTAGAGTTTAGATTAAAACGGGCTAAGTATGCACCGATTGTAGGCAAGGCTTACTTTCCCCTACCTCGGGAGTTGGTTTTTAAAGAGAGCATTTTTTAAAACATAAAGAATTCAGACGACAAATGTTTCATGTGGTGTGTTCTTGCAAGGCGAAATCATGTCCGCGAACACGCAGAGAGAGTGACTAACTATCGCAATACCCCAAAAGATCTTAATTTTAAATGGAATATCCTTTCCTGTTAGTGTAGACCAAATTGATCAGTTTGAAGAACAAAACAACCCAATAACTGTCAATATCTACACATGGGAGAGGAAACAAATTGTGCCAATAAAGTGTCCAAGAACAGTCCAAAATAGGCGAACCAGCCAAAAGTCATTGGACTTACTCCTAATGTTTTCGCCAGCAGGGCTGCCCCATTACACATTGATACGCACAATGAGCAGTTTAATTGGCGCATACTTCAAAAAACACTAACAACAAGAATTCTGCAGAAAATGTTTAACAAGAATTCCATCTGTGCAAGCCGCGAGTGAACATAAAAAAACATTGAAAAGTTCTGTAGACTGTAAGACAGAACTAACTACGCCCCCGCCAGGATCAAAGTTAGTTTTAAGAACTGGAAACGGCTGCAAACAAGTCCATACGTAGTTTACGCAGACTTCGGAGTCGCTTATTGTTCCTTATGAGGGGCCAGCACCACAAAAACTTCGAAAAACAGTCTTAATGAGTAATCATCAAATTTGTTCATTTTCCTTCATTATTGTTAGGTCGGGTGGCGTTTATTCAGAACCAGAATTATATAGAGGACCAGATTGCTGCAGAAACATTCTTAAAAACGCATGCAGCAAGTGCGTAATGACTGTTCTAATAATCTGAATTTATCTGAAATCAAAGACTCCTAAAGATCAACAGCAGTATGACTCAGCCACGCATTGTTGGATTTGCGGTTTTGACTAACGCCCAAGAGTGTAAACCCCACAGTAAGAGACCATGATCACATAAGTGGGGGAAGTTTAGAGGAGCGGCGCATAACAAATGCAATCTTCAACTAAAGTTTGAACCAAAGACATGGAAAGCTGCCCCTCTTCTTTCATAACTTGCGAGGTTACGACTCTCATCTTATATTGCAAGCAGTAACCGCGCCTTCAGGGGAGCATGCATTGCACAGTCACAGAAAAGTACATGTTTTTCACTTTAAAAAAACATGCTTCTACGACCTATGCAACACTGATGGGCTCATTAGAGGACTGCTATGTCCTTAAAGTCCTGCCCAATAACAGAAGAATATTTTGACCCAACTCTCGTTAGAAAGGGCGTTTACCCTTATGAGTACATGAACAGTTGGGAAAAAGGGTTTTACGAAGATACCCTTCCTCCAAAAGGGGCGTTCTTTTCTAGTCTTAGAGGAAAGGACATCAGCGACTCCGATTACCAGCATGCTCAAGGCTTTGGCAAAAGTTAGATTGTAAACGATGGGAGACTATCATGACTCCTATTTAATGCAGATGTATGTTTGTTGGGGGACGTCTTTGAAAATTATAGAAAGACCTGCATAAACATTACAGCCTGGATCCCGCGCATTACATTTCTGCGCCCGGGATGAGCTGGGACGCTTTCTTAAAGTTTACTGGAGTACAAATTGATTTTTTGTCAGATTTACCAATGATTCAGATGATTGAAAACGGGTTGCGTGGGGAATTAGTATGGCGTCGCATCATTACTGTAAAGCAAACAACAAATACTTGGATCATTATGATCCGAGTAAAAGGTCTAACTATCTCATGTATTTAGATGCAAACAATCTGTATGGTTGGGCAATGGCGCAATCACTTCCGTTACGCAACTTTAAAATGTACGCAGGCGGCGATCCGAAAAATATTCAAAAGGCATTAAAGTGGTTGGGCAGTTTAACGCCGGGTCAACAGCGTGGGTTCATTCTAGAAGTTGACTTAGAATATCCTCATGAACTCCATGACCTGCATAATGACTATCCATTAGCAGCAGAAAGTCTAAAGATGAATCCAAGAGAGCCGCCTAAACTTGTGCCCAATCTTCGAGGCAAAAAAAAATTATGTCTGTCATTACAGACTTCTACAATTTTATTTAAGACATGGTTTGAAGTTAACAGCTGTTCATCGTATAATTGCTTTCGATCAAGAACAGTTCATGAAACCATACATCATGAAGAACACTGATCTCAGAACTAAATCCACAGATGCTTCAGAAAAAGACTTTTCAAGTTAATGAATAACAGCTGTTTTGGAAAGACTATGGAGAATCCGCACAAGCGCAAAGATGTTAGATTAGTCACCAAAGAGAACGAAGCAATTAAGCTGACTTCAAAACCTAATTATCAGGACTTTAGAAGATTTCATGATCAGCTTTTTGGTATAATGATGAAAAAAAAGAAAGTCAAATTAGACAAACCTGTATTTATGGTTTACTGTTTTAGAATTATCAAAGCTTTGATGTTAGAGTTTCTTTATGACTACTTTAAGCCCTCGTATCCTGAGCCCAGAGTACTTTACACAGATACAGACAGTTTTGTTATAGATATCCCCACTAAAGACATCTATAAAGACATGGAAATGGAAGTAGCTAAAGGACATGCAGGATGTATGACACGTCCGATTATCCTAAAGATTCACCTTTGCATTCAATTACTAACAAGAAGGTTTTAGGAAAGATGAAGGATGAATTATCTGGAAAGGTAATCAAGGAGTATATGGGGTTAAGGTCAAAAATGTACAGTATTTCGAGCCAGGAGAAAATCATAAGAAAGCAAAGGGAATATCTCGCAGCGTTGTGCAGTCAAACATATCACATGACAACTACAAAGAAGCATTGTTTGGCAATAAGACTTTCCATCATGACAACGTAAAACTGCGATCTAATCTACATGAGATCAACACAACTGTTGTAACAAAGAAGTCATTAGATAGAACAAACACAAAACGGGTGTTTGTTAATCCAGAGTTTTCATATGCAATTGGGCACGGAGAACCGTAAATTAATTAAAGCGGAACTGTGTCTGGCGGAATTATCTGCAGTTCTTCTTTCACAAAAGATCTTGAGAGCTGGTGTTTGTTTGTGTCAGTTTCTCGTAAATAATACACGGCGGATTCATTTTTACAATTCTTTTTATTTCATATGGATCAACACCCCAAAACCCGGGATCATTGCCCTGATGCGAGTGTCCCCTTCTGCTTCCCCCGGTAAATAAAGGTACCTTACTTTTAAACCAAACGGTAATAGTTTGCCGGATGAAGACTCTCCTTCAACAACATTTATTGTTTTTCTTTTGATTGCTTGTACTGGTTTTAGCCCTTTAAATTCTTCATTATTCATTGCACGTAAACTGAGGGCAGTCTTCTAACCCATTCTGTGTTGCGAGAATTGTCAATCAGCTCTCTGTGATACTGGTAGGAGAAAAGTCTTTCGGCTAACTGTTTGTTAAAGTTTTCAACTAAAGCCTGTGATCTGTGAACTCCCGGAATGCCTCTCTAATAGTAACTCTGTGTTTAACAATAATTGATTCACTTGGCCTTTAAATTCTTTTCCATCATCGACTTGAATCATGCGAGGGTAAGTTAGTGGACCTCGTTGGTATATCAGTTGTATAGCAACAGCAACAGCAAAGCACTCTTTTGTGTTAATGGTTCAGCATCTTTGTATCTTGAAGCCATGTCAATGACTGTGAGTGCGTACTTAAATCTTTTCGTCTAATCGTATCAGAGGGTAAATATAGAAGATCCATTTGATGGGTGTCGTTTGGAGTTGTATTGACAAAGTGTGGTCTCTGTATTCGTCTAGGGGCAGGTAAATAAATTGCCAGATTGCTTGTTTAGATAACCATTCTTTTGCTGTTTGTTCACTGACACCCGCTGCTTGGCTTAGCTTTTTAATTGCCGTGATTCCCTTCCAATATCCTTTTGGTGAATAATAGATTTTGTTCATTTTTATTCAGCTGATATTATGCGCAACAAAATACACAACAGTCATACCAACGACAATAAACCGATTTCTTGCATCTTTTGTTTTTCTGATGGTTGATAAAAGTCACTGAATTTTGGTGGGGTGCAATGTCTGGACCGGTTTGCCTGTTACTAGATAATATTGTTTTTATTGGCTTGATCAACATCTTTAAATATGTAAGCTGCATGCCCCTGTCTTTTCAGTGTGTCATTAATAAAATCTAACTGCTCAAGTCTCTGCTTTTCATAGGCGTCTTGTGCAGCTGCTAGTTCCTCCATAGCTTTGTTATGTCTTTTTCTCTCACTGTCATCCCGCATTTTAAACTAAATGCGAAATTACTTCCGCTAAAAGCAAGCGCATTCACCACAGCGCCGCCTATCATTATTGCGAGTGAAGCCATTTTTTATAAATGTATTTTTTTCTTACATATTTATATTGTCGGGAATTATTCCTTGCTTAACTAGAAAATCTTCGTGGCAACCGAAGCTGCAATGATAGCAATCAGCTTTGCTGAATCCTCAAAGTCTAGTTTGCCAAGATCTGCTGGTTTAATTCTTAACAAGCTTTTACCGAGCATTGAGTATCCTACACTTAGCCCTCCAATAACAGCAAATGGTATACAAGGTTGGCAATAGTTTTTTTCGGTGCTCATTTTTTAAAAATAAAATAATTATAATTTAATAAAAAACATGAACAGCGATGATCTCCTACAGCTACAAGGCCAGCCTAAACCTTCCTGAATTTATGAATGACCAAGTTGATGATCAAGCTATTATCCCAAAAAGGAGAGGCTGTATTCTTTGGCAGCATGTGGGAAAACAAAACAGTTCCTCGGAACTGAATTCAGCATAGAACAGATTCAACAGATGCCGCCGCAAGACATTTTAAAGTATCATAACAGGTATGAAGCGCAGCTGGGGTCTAGAATGGTGAAAAGTGTGGGGCAAACGGTTCTTAGTTTGTACACTAAACTAGTCAGTAGATTGCTCCCATTGATTCTGAACAAGATCTTACGTATGATTTAACGCAAGATCCAGTTTTAACAAAGTCATTAGAGTCTCTAGGATGTGATCTATACTATAGATTTGGAACATTGTTATCGCCACCCGATCAGGGGATTAATAACTTTTAATCATATAGATTTTGTTTCCCTTCAAAATGAACGAGCTGGAAAATCATCAGAACCAGAAAACATTGAATCAGGTGGAGAAAGTAACCAAGCCAGAAAATCAGCAGAAAACGCTGAATCAGGTGGAGACCATTAAAAATCCTGGGCGTGTTAAAGCAGGAAAAAAATTAGCAGAGTGGAACAGGCAAAAAAAATTAATGTTACAGAATATAACTCATAATGAAAACATAACACCGCCAACGCCAGAACAAGTTGATTCAATGCCAGCTATAAAAACTCCATGTGATACAAGGGGCCCCAAAGTCTTCATGGAATATTGAACTTAAAACTGTTGCCATTTTTGGCGCCATTGCTGCTGTTGGGGCAGTTATTACGGCTATAAAATATATACACAATGGCAACAGAAACAAAAGAAGTTAAAACAACCTGAACCGCTAAATACAGAAAAAGACAACTGCACGCCAAAACCGCCAATAACAAAGCATCATTTTGATCCATTTATAATGGAAAATATTTTAAATTTTTTTAATAAAAATAGATCATGGCGTATTATAAAATGATAAAGTCAATAAAAAAAAGACATGGAGTCTATAAAAGGCCATTTCCATAGACCAGAATTGTAATCAATGCGGTTGCTTCGGATGTAAGACCTTCCTTAAGATCTATGCAGAGAACGCTGAGCAAGACATTCTCAACGATGACGCGTTTTTTTGAGGCGTGTGTGTACTATATTAGACATCTACTATTTAAGATAAAAACATAGATTGTATTTTTTTGATAATTATAAGAACTTGGTTGTACTTAAAGGATGACTTAGTTATGATCTTGAGGTGACTTAATCAAGAACTTAATCAAGAACTTATTAAGAACTTGAAGTAACTTGGGGATGACTTAAGGACAACTTGAGAATGACTTAAGTAAGAACTTGAGGATGACTTAGAAGTGACTTGGGGTAACTTCAGTTAAGAACTTGTGGATGACTTGAGTGGTGCATGCGTGGGGTGGGGGGGGGGACGTGCGTGCGGTGGGGGGGGGGTGGGGTGTGCATGCGTGGGTAGGACAAAACACAACAAACAACAAACAAACACACAATAGACATCCAGGGTGGGGTGGGGGGACGTGCGTGCGGGGGGGGGGGTGGGGGTGTGCATGCGCGGGGTAGGACAAAACACACAAACACCAACAAACAAACAAGAAGTGAAACTACTAGGGCCACTTCTTGCTTGTGACTAAACAGGCTGTGTCTTGCCCGCAACCTCAATCAACTAGGCCAAGTGATCATATGTGATCACTTGGCCTAGTTTGCCGCTGAGCTTTGCAGGTGCTGCCGCTGCTTTGCAGTCAAGTGATCATATATGATCACTTGGCCTAGTTTGCAGGTGCTCCGTGCTGACGTCATTAGCGGCAGGCTGCTGCGCTTTGCAGGTCAAGTGATCACATATGATCACTTGGCCTAGTTTGCTGTGCTCCTCTTTTCTCAACCAGGCTTGCAACTGCTTTGGCAGAGTTACAGCAATTACTGCTGTAGCCGAGCTTTTATGGCGGCTCTAATCGCCAGTAGTAGTACATCCGTCATTGTATTTTGGGGCATTTATATGAAGATAGTGCTGGCCACACACTACTCCTCTCCATACTGGTAGATGTACTAAGGTCTGCCTAGCCCTATCTAGTTTGTTTGCCAGAACATTCGAAAATCGTTATCCAGTTGCATAAGTCTAATAATGGTTTGGCGTTTGCTACACAGTTCATTTATACTGATTCCTAGCTTATGAAATTTAGGATAGTTGTAAAACATATTGAAATCTGAATAAGTTTTCTGGCATATAATCAACATGCCCACCTGCGCCTCAAGAAATGAACGCCATGTTTGATGCGTTTTTTTCTCTTTCAAACATGGCTTTAGCTGTCTCAAGCCAGCGCCCAACAATCAACGCGTGATGAATTGTTTTGCTTTTATTTTGTTTTATCAACATAGCGCCGCTTTTTAAAAAGGAAGCATCTCATCAACAGTTAAACACTTATTATAATTGGCCTCATCTTGTTCAGTAATGTCATTTTCATTTCCTTGAACCAACAAACCTTGAAGATAGTCGTTCATTTCCAAAGCAGTCGTTCACTTTTTTCTTTTTCTCCACCCTCTAGGAAAGCAATACTTCTTTTCGGTTTCAGCGGTAACGAACATGCTTCACCTGATTCTTTTTTTTTACAAATACTCTAACATGCAGTTAAAGTAAAACTTGTGATCTTGAATAGCACAATTCTGTTCCTCAGTAAACCGGCTCGCCATTTTAGAATAACACACCAAGCCCAATACACAGCGCAATAAAAACGTCCTACCAGTCCGGCAGTCAGTAGAAGAATGATGAAACCAGTGTTGGTTACTAGTCATGTGAGCGCTGTGAAAGATGATGAAATATATTGCAATGCAGCAGGCCCGGCGTGAGGGAGTGGGGGGAGGGGAGGAGAGGGGCGGCAGTATTGATTTTTTAGCCTCTCGTTTTGTCAGCAGTGTGAGGCGCGCGCGCGCGCGTGTATGAGTGTCTGTCTGTGCCCATGTGTGGGGTGTGTGTGTGTGTGTGTGTGTGTCAACATCACGAAACTGTGAACAGCTCCCAGATCAGGTTTTGTTGTTGTTGTTGTTGTTGTTGTTTTTAGATCAGTTTACCCCAGCCCATGTTGACACCTTTTCGTCCCGTGTCTGCCCAGTGTTGATACTGCTTCTCCTGAGTCTGTCCCGTGTTGAAGAGACTACTGTGTAGCCTAGTGTCAGTCTCGTGTGTGCCAACACCTTCAGCCCATGCGCTCGCTCAGTCTGTGCTGTCAGTGCCAACAAGTCGGTTTACCCTGCTCTGTGTGTGTGTGTGTGTGTGTGTCTGCCCGCCTCTCTGTCTGTCTGGGCTCTCCTCTGTCTCTCTCTTCTCTGTCTGTCTGTCTGTCTGTCCCGTCTCTCTCTGTTGCGCGCGCGTGTATGAGCGTGTGTTTGTGTGTATGTGTGTGTTCGTGTGTGAGTGTGTGTGTGCATACGCACGTATGCCTATGGCTCCAAAACTAGCTTCTCCTCCGGTCTAAATAGAAATATTATTTAAACCCACAAGCAATCCTTCACCACACGGAGGGCAACTTGACCTTAACGAGCTTTAGCTCGCCTCTCTCTGTGCTGACGAACTCCCCGCTGTAATTAACATACTGCGAAGTAATCGGATAGCCTAGTGCACCCACCGTGTATATGGGCGCGTTCAGTCACGGCTGCTTTTCCCTACGTTACTCTATGGGGCGTGTTCAGTCCTGGCTACTTTCCCTACGCTACTCTCTGAAAAGTTTAGTAAATTAGTATTGAAAACGGATAACCCTGCACAGTATGTTTGTTTGTAGATAATCGTTATTTTTGGTTATTGAAGTCTTACTTGTCAGAGAACAGTAATATGCTGATTTTAGGTCACTTTCGCCCAAAAACTTGGTGGAGGAGCAAGTGGCGTAGAACAGACATTTATCTGTTCTCTAACAGAAACAACAACAATTTGAGTGGTTTAAATAGAAACAACAACAATTGACTGGTTTAAACAGAAACAACAACAATTTGACCGGTTTAAACAGAAACAAGAACAATTTGACCAGTTTAAACAGAAACAACAACAATTTGACTGGTTTAAACAGAAACAAGAACAATTTGACTGGTTTAAAACAGAAACAACAACAATTTGACTGGTTTAAACAGAAACAACAACAATTTGACTGGTTTAAACAGAAACAACAACAATTTGACTAGTTTAAACAGAAACAACAACAATTTGACTGGTTTAAATAGAAACAACAACAATTGGACTGGTTTAAATAGAAACAACAACAATTGGACTGGTTTAAATAGAAACAACAACAATTGGACTGGTTTAAATAGAAACAACAACAATTGGACTGGTTTAAAACAGAAACAACAACAATTGGACTGGTTTAAATAGAAACAACAACAATTGGACTGGTTTAAATAGAAACAACAACTGGACTGGTTTAAATAGAAACAACAACAATTGGACTGGTTTAAATAGAAACAACAACAATTGGACTGGTTTAAATAGAAACAACAACAATTGGACTGGTTAAATAGAAACAACAACAATTGGACTGGTTTAAATAGAAACAACAACAATTGGACTGGTTTAAATAGAAACAACAACAATTGGACTGGTTTAAATAGAAACAACAACAATTGGACTGGTTTAAATAGAAACAACAACAATTGGACTGGTTTAAATAGAAATCTGAAACGAGGAGGGAAACATAACCAGAGAACAATGATCCAGTAGGGTAACTCTTCCCATGATGAGACAATTACACGCCCTTTAATTCTAAACGTATGCTGCTTACAACATTCAATCACAATAATGATAATAATAATAATGATAGTAATAGTAATTATTATTATCATTATTATTGTTGTTGTTGTCATTATTATTATTATTATTATTATTATTATTATTATTATTATTATTATTATTTATGGCGCTTAATCTTAAATCATAAGCCCTAAGTGCTTATAAATACAGAAAAGGTTAAAGAAAACATAAATGAAACCAATAAAAACATGAATATTACAATAAGCATCATGCACCTACAAACAAGGGTGCATATTGACACCCACCCACGAACGCACACACACACACACACACACACACACACGCACACACGCACGCACACACACACACACACACACACACACACACACACACACACACACACACACACACACCCTCTCCCCAGAAAAGAAATGTTGGAAGGTCGTCCAATATAAGCTGCACCGGACACATGAACACAGCAACAACAATTGAGGAAATGAACAAACACGAATCAACATTTATTCATGTTTGACACAGCCCTTTGGATATGGACAGAACACACCGACGAACACAAACACATACAGATATTCTCGGTTTTCCTGGTATGAAAGGAAATCTTGAATGACGCAGGAGAGGTAGGCAGTGAAATGACACAGTAAGGCGACTCTTGCTCTCATAATTAGACAGTAACACGCCAGCATACAACTCAAAAGGGAACGCTGCTTACGACTTCAAATCACCTGGAAGTATTGGCAACACAGGGCGCACACAAGAAACATGGAGACATCCCCCCAAAAGATTCTCCAAACTGACCAGTACACCCTGTACCTGACACATATCAGTACAGCAATAACAACTGGAAAAAAAATGATCGAACACAAATCAACATTCATTCAGGACTGGCACTACCCCTTGGATCTTTAACAAAGTCAAACAAAGCACACAGACGAACTGGGATCTTTAACATAGTCAAACAAAGCACACAGACGAACTAGGATCTTTAACATAGTCAAACAAAGCACACAGACGAACTAGGATCTTTAACATAGTCAAACAAAGCACACAGACGAACTTTTCTTTCTTTTTTTTTCTTTTTCTTTGTACGCAGGCTGATACTCCTGCGGACACTGCCTGTATAGACAGGCAGAGGAGTTTTGTGTGTATGACCCTTTTTTTTGTTTTTGTTTTTATCTCGCCATTAGCCATACTCCAACTTCGGGAAGGTGCATGCAAATGTGTAACGTGTCATCCATACCAACGGCCAAAGTGGCCTTCTCATCCGAAAGTTGATGGGATTTTACGTGTGTGCAAGATGTTGTGCGTGCGTTCACACACGGAACCTCGGTTTATAGTCTCATTGAAGGACTGTATGGGGAATGGAGTCAGAACCAATGTTAACTCCGAGGAAAAAAATCCCCTTGTACCGAAATTCGAACCCGCAACCCCGGGATCACGAGTCCGGCGCTCTACCAACTGAGCTATTCCGGCCCCCACAAACGAACTGAAATAATGCAAGGAAACTCGGTGACTGGTGTGAGAGGTCGAAGAAGGAAGGTAACTCGTACTTCCATAATGAAAAATTATACGCTTATAATTTCCAAACATACTGGTAAGTTCGGTTTTATTGGTATGAAAACGCAGTAAAATGAACAAGTAAGGACACTGTTGCTCTCTTTAAGTAGATAATAACACGCCTACAGCTCTAAGCGAATGCCGCTTACGACAGCAAATCGCCTAGTAGAAACGCCATCACTGAGCACACAGAACAAACAAGGAGACCCCCCCCCCCCCCCCCCCCCCAATAATGACGTTCCGAAATTGCCCACATGGAGAAATGAAAAAATGGAAATCAATATACATTGCAAAGACTGCCAAAGCCTTTGTGAATATAATCCAACAGAACACACATACGAACAGAACCAAGTATAGCTAACGTGGGGACGATTGGTACCAAAGAAAATCTTTAAACGAGGCGGGGAACAGTAAAAGTTAAATAACGAAGGAGTACAGTACCTTCTGCTCTCATGGTAAGATGAGTACATGTTCAGACCTCCAAAAGGATGCTGCCAACGACACCAAATCCCGTAGAAGAAATGCCAACACAGTGGACACAGAATTTTAAAAAAAAGAAGAAAAAAAAGGAGACATCCCTCCCCATCCCGCCCGTTCCCCTCCCTCGCACCTCCTCCCTCCCCCCCCCCCCCCCCCCCCTCCCCTCAAAAACTGGTCAAAGCTTGCGCGAATACTCTTGCACACAGCGATAACTACTAAAACCCAAACAAACGAGGAAACGCAAATGAACAATCTATCTATTGCACAGCATACGGAGTAAGAGACGCTTCATTCGCTTCAGATACGTTTTTTTTTGGATAAAGGCCTACAAAGCCTTTATGTCAAGGGGTTGTACATTAATATTTGCAGCTCCAAAAAAAAACAAAAAAACAATAACAAAAAAAACATATAATGCATAGAAACACAAATGTAACGGATCACGTAAATGTTAATGTCGGGGTTCAAAACCATGTAGAAGAAAGAAAATAAAATGATGGCATACCTTTTACACACACACACACACACACACACACACACACACACACACACACACACACACACACACACACACACATACACACACACACACACACACACACACACACACACACATACACACACACACACACACACACACACACACACACACACACACACACACACACACACACACACACACACACACACACACACACACACACACACACACACACACACAGAGAGAGAGTTTCTGGCACATGCCTTTGGATCTTTGAATCCAGTAAAACAGCACACACACTTGAACCGAAAGACATACAGGAAACTTCAGTTTTGATGGATATGACAGGAACTCTTCAATAAGGTAGGGACAATCCCTTTCTGAAGCGGAAATGTCATTAACATCATGAGCTACACGTAGTAGCGAAAAAGGATTTTTTTTAAATTAATGATAAAAAAAACCCGACAATCACATTACACTGACTGATGAGCAGGGAGGTTGTTTTTTTGTTGTTGTTTTTTTTTATTTTGTTTTTGATTTTGTTTTTAAAGCGTTACAAAAAAAATCCTCAACGTTAAATTGTTTTGACTTGACTTTACAGCAGTGCAGAGAGAGGAGAGAGAGAGGAGAGAGAGAGAGGGAGGGAGGGAGGGAGAGAGAGGGAGAGAGAGAGAGAGAGAGAGAGAGAGAGAGAGAGAGAGAGAGAGAGAGAGAGAGAGAGAGAGAGAGAGAGAGCGAGCTGTGTTAGGTATGGTCATGTCTATGCCAATGGGATATCTGGGCGCTGATGCGTTGTGGATTGACGGTGTGTAAAAAAATCGTTATCACACATAGTCAACGCTCCATAGCTCTTCTTCCATCGCCCACCTAACCCTCCTCTCTCTCTCTCTCCTCTCTCTCTCTCTCTCTCATCTCCTCTCTCCTCTCTCTCTGTCTCTCTCTTTCTCTTCTCTCTCTCTCTTTCTCACGTCTCTCTCTCCTCTCTCTCATCTCTCACTCTCCTTCTCTCTCTCTCTCTCTCTCTCTCTCTCTCTCTC
>CM031601.1:91580911-91602021 GCA_018398815.1 Conus ventricosus | reverse complement strand
CTTACTGCTGACCTTCTGCGACTGGCGTGGTCTGGGGAATTGAAGTCTAATCTCTCGCACTTTCGGCAGACGGTGAAGGCAAGCTGCATTCGCATTCACTTATATCAGAGAATACTGATTGCGTTTCCTCATCCAGTGCCTGTTGTTGCTGAGACAATTTTTCTGCTCGCTTTTTATCCCTGTATCACCGACAGCCCTCTTTCAGGGTTTTTTTTTAATCCCCCCCCCCCCCTCTTCTGCTCTGCAAATTTTGCTGCAGGAACGAAGTACTTTTTTGCGCCCCTGTCTTTCCGTCTGCAGGTTGATTTCTCCTTCTGATGCCTTCTTTCGTTGTCTGACTTTCTTTTAATTGCTGCCCGTATTTTCGCCATTTTATGAGGGTCCCCAACTGGAAAAGGATGATACACCATGTGCCTTACCATTGGCTGGTGCCATTTTGAGTACATATCCATTTGTTTCCACTTTGTACATTTTATATGTGTATATTCTTATATGCAGCGTATAGTCCTTTCCCTTTTGCGATGCAAAATGTAAGAGTTTCGTTTGGTAATTTACTGACTACTTCGCTAGGACCCAAATCTGGAACTTTCTGCCAAACTTTGTCATAAAATTGTCATCAATATAAATCTGTATAAAACGAATTATGTAACACCAATGGAAATCTTCCTTTACCTCAAGTTAATCCAGCTGCATTCCCATGCGTTAAAAATAGCTGAGGTTAAAAGAGACATTCGGGAAG
This sequence comes from Conus ventricosus, assembly GCA_018398815.1. Classification (NCBI taxonomy): domain Eukaryota; kingdom Metazoa; phylum Mollusca; class Gastropoda; order Neogastropoda; family Conidae; genus Conus; species Conus ventricosus. The sequence continues at coordinate 91,601,282 of CM031601.1, read as the reverse complement.
CACTGTGAAAAATACTGAAGTCCTCCAGTTTCAGACATGTGCATTGCCTTCAGTACCGTACATGTGGCGCTGTTTTAGATCTGTTGCAGCCAAGGAAAAGTAAAGAAAACAAAACAAAAAGCAATACTCATCCAAAGGGAAGAAAACAGTAGCCCGCCTCTCCCCCCCCCCTGTTGTTGTTGTTGTTGTTGTTGTTGTTGATGACATCACATATTATGATGTCAGGACTTCATAATAGATTTATGGCGTCAATGCTTTGGTCTGTCCAGTTGCCAAAGATGGACATTACATAGTTGTATTTTTTTTTGTTTTTTTCTCTTGAAAAAGGCCCCATGGCTGAAAATTTGAAGAGTGGAATTGTGATCTTGTGTTTAAAAAAAATGTTTGTTACATCTGACGTACTCTTGTCCCTAACCTTGATTAAGACGGTCAGGCCAAAAGAAATATTTCTAAATGGATTGAGATGTAGTCATACCCTGTGAAGTAGCTATGTGAAGGAATGTATGCCAGTTATCCTACTTACTGTGGGCAGATGCTCTTTCTGTAAAATGGCAGGGTTTTAAAGAGGTCACGTTAGCCTGCAGTCTGAACTAGAAGTGCTTTCTTGTGACGTCTTGGTTGGTTTTGTAAAATGTGCATCACGTGCATGTTGGAAACGCCTGTGTTTGGGCACCAGCAGTTTATTGTATGGCAAAGGCTGAAACCAATCTGTCGCAACGTCAATACATTTTATTTTACCTTGGTCTTCTTTTGTCCACAGCACAGCTGAAGAGTTTTAATTCTGCTCATTTGTCTGCTGAGAAAAATGGTTGTTAACGTACATGTTGCTAGTGGTGATCCCCACACATTTTTCAGGTTAAATATCCTCTTGTGGTCTTCAGTAATGTCTCAGTTGAAAACCTATTATTCTCCTTACTAGGAGTTTCAGTTATCTGCCGTTTAAGGACCTTTCTGGATTATCATATTGGAATTGTAAAATGGTAGGGCTTCATCATACGATCAACAGGCCTTGCCAAGACAGTCATGCAGGGCACAGTACCAGGACAAAGGCGAAGAGGTCGACAAAGGAAAAGATGGGAGGATAACATCACGGAGTGGACAGGCCTGCGGCTGAGAAATACATTACGGAGGGCAGAGAACAGAGAGGAATGGAGAAGGATGGTTGTCACTGCTTCAGGGTGCCCCCACGGACCGACGTCTAAGGGATCAAGTCAAGTCAAGTCAAGGGCTTCATAAGCAACATGCCTACGTTGTTTTCTTATCTTTGTGAACAGATGGTTTCAAGTCGATTTTCTAAAGACAGAGCAGCTCATGTATAAACGAGATAGTAGAACATTTAAAAAAGGACGATTACGCATCATAACAACGCACAGGAGCATACTACCAATTCAGTTTTATATTTTTCCTCAGCTGCTGAAATTGTAAACACTCAGCAGGAACAGTCACGTACATATTTTTGAGTGACATTTATTTCCCTCATGCACAGGAATAACGGTCCTACAGAAGACTAAGTGCTGTCTGTTGTAGGCCCTTGGCTATGCAGTCTCACAATGTATGGCTGCAAGCAATTACTCTTTTAATATAAATGGAGGACAGCGGAAACTGTAAAACAGCTCATGTGCCATTCTTATTGAGAATGGGCGTGTACCCCTTTGACAAAGAGATTCTAAGCCAATGTCAACAAAAAGTGTCAGTGTCAGTCCCTCTCTATCTCTCTATCTTTCCCTCTCTGTCTGTCTGGCTCTCCCTCTCTCCCCCCCCCCCTCTCTCTCTCTCTCTCTCTCTCTCTCTCTCTCTCTCTCTCTCTCTCTCTCTCTTCTCTGTATATCTGTCTCTCTCTCCTCGGTAAAGTCTTTCAAAATGGTGAAGGACTCATTATTATATGTGCAAGTGTTTTTCTCCACACTTTTGGAATTATGGTAAAACAAAAACCCTCAATATGTTCATCTTCTATCAAAACTTAGAGTGGGGGAGGGGGCGGGGGTTTAGAGCAGGAAAGGTGTTAGATTCCCATCTAATCTTAAGTGCATAGCATATCTTTGTTTTACGTGCAGCCTTAAAAATCATAATTATTTATCATGTAATTGATCTATTCTTGGTGTGTTTTGTTCAGTGTGTTGATAAAGAAAAACGGTGCGATGGCTTTAAAGACTGTATGACAAACTTTGACGAGCAACATTGTGAAGTTGATATGTATATAGTTTATGATATAGACCCCCCAGCAGTGATTAATTTTGACATACCTGGAGGTTTCACAGTAACCCGTCTACTAGGAAACAACACGCAGTGCCCAGAAACTCATTTTCAGTGTCATGACGTTGCCTATTGTCTCCCTGTCTATGTCAGGTGTAATGACATGATCGACTGTCCAGGTCATGAGGATGAAGCTGACTGTAAGAATTACGAAACTTGCCCAGGCTATTATCGATGCCGTGGCAGATACACAACAATCTGCGTGCACATAAATCACCTGTGCGATGGTTTACCACAATGCCCTCTGCACGATGACGAACTGGTGTGCAACATCACCTGTCCTGACTCCTGTGTTTGTTACGGTTTTTCCTTCACCTGTGAACACGCATTTCATGTCTCCTCTTTCCCACAGCTACGCTACCTTGAAGCCTCAGGCAGTGGAATTGGTATGGGGAACGTTACTCAAAACATCCTGTTGATCCACCTGGGCATGGGGGCGTGTGGACTGAAGGGGTTAACAAAACTATTTTTACCGAATGTACTCAGTTTGGACCTCAGTCATAATTTACTTCATTACGTCAATTTCAGCCAATTTGCAGGAATGCCCCAGCTACGAAGACTGAATCTGGCGGATAATCCTATGTCTGGTAGTTTTTCACACCTCCACAACCAGTATGTACATGTACGACTGGTGGTCTTTAATATTTCACATATCCAAACTAATTCACCAAACATTAGCTTACTGGCAGCTCTAATGCCAAACTTACAAGTGCTTGATGTATCATGGACTAAAATAAAGGAATTACAAAGAGAACCACTTGTTTGATAAACTTCAGTTTCTTAATTTACAAGGTTGTCCTATTACTACTTTCACCCCAGATTTCATGAAACACATGATAGATCTTATGTATGTTTTTGCTGACAACTTCAAATTATGTTGTCCTTTGTGTTACCAGACAACTTTCGAGGCGAATGTTCGGCCCCATCTGATGAAATCTCATCCTGTGAGGACTTGTTGAAATCTCTTGCATACCGCTCTGCTCTTGTAGTATTTGCTTTGCTTGCTGTTCTCGGGAACTGTGTAGTTTGGTCTACCGAATATGTTTTTCATCAGAAAACACCAAAACTGGTTTTGCTATATTTGTTCTTAATCTGTGCGCATCTGATTTTCTAATGGGGGTGTATTTAGTGCTCATAGGCACGGCGGACTGGATTTATGCTGGTAGTTACATTTTGAATGAATCTTCATGGAAAAAGAGCTCCACGTGTACCATTGCAGGATTCTTGTCCCTGCTATCATCTGAAGTATCGGCACTCATAATTTGTTTGATCACTTTTGATCGCTTCCTTGTGCTTCGTTTCCCTTTTAGTCGAATCCGGTTTGGATCCAGATCATCTCAAACAGCCTGTGTCATCATATGGGCAATGGGGTTCATAGTGGCCATGGTGCCTTTGCTTCCAGTAACTTCAGACTGGGAGTTTTACCACCAAACAGGCATTTGTATTCCCCTGCCTGTCACCAGAGCTGACTTCTCTGGTCGCACTTACTCCTTCAGTATTATGATTGTTTGCAACCTGATCCTATTTCTGATCATTGGTGTAGGTCAGTTTCTTATTTACTGGTCAGTGAGGAACAACACTATATCCAAACAGTTGACAGAAAACCAAGACGTTGGCACCAAGTTTGTACAGTCCAGGGAAGCAAATTTGGCAAGACGTCTGCTGTTAGTTGCAATGTCAGACTTCCTGTGCTGGTTCCCTATTGGTCTGTGTGGGTCCTGGCTGACAGTGGTGTCGTCATTTCAGGGGAGGTCAACGTCGGAATGGCCATTTTTGTGTTGCCACTCAACTCAGCTCTCAATCCCTTCCTCTACACTTTAAACATACTACTTGAGAAACGGCGCAAAGCACAAGAGCTCCGTTTTCAGAAAGTGCTGCGTGCTCATCAAAAGAGTAACAACTGAAGCGTATCATAATGAAAGAAACTGAGCTCATGATAAATATTGGTACCACACATCTAGACATGGGATGTCAGAAAATGATATGTGAAATGCGCTGGATTTCGACCATGCCAGGACTGTTCTTCTTGAGTTTCTGACTTTCACATTTTCCCTATTATCATGATCATATCAAAATAGATGTATGTACCGTGTATACACAGGGCACTACATGGTTTATGAACATAAACGTTTCTTTGGTTAAATGTATCAATTTGATCTATGCTTCCTCTACATTCTGATATGTCCCTCTTTATGTCTCTCTTGGTCTGTCTCTTGTCTGTATTTCTGTCTGTCTCTCAGTTTGTCTGTTTTACACACGCGCACACACACACACACACACACACACACACACACCACACACACACACACACACACACACACACACACACACACACACACACACACACACACACACACACATACACAAACACACAGATTCACACACACACAAACACACATGCATGCACCAAATTAGAGAGAGAGAGAGAGAGAGAGAGAGAGAGAGAGAGAGAGAGAGAGAGAGAGAGAGAGAGAGAGAGAGAGAGGAGAGAGGGAGATGGGGAGGGGGAGGGAGGAGGCATAAACTCATGAGCATCAGCTTCGTTTAAAGTCTGTAATGTGACTGCCAACTACATGAGTGAAATTAGGGATTGCTAATCGCACTGGATTGACATTTGCTCCGTGATGTATTTTTAAATCCTGCCTGACTCTCTCAATGTATAGCCACCTGACTTTCTTTTCTTTCCCAGCAATGTTGTAGCTAGATTTTTGTCTGCCTCTCTCATATTACTGATGGGTCTCTTTGTCTGTCTGCCTCTCTCATATTACTGATGGGTCTCCGTGTCTGTTTGTCTCTCTCATATTACTGATGGGTCTCTCTGTCTGTCTGTCTCTCTCATATTACTGATGGGTCTCTCTGTCTGTCTGCCTCTCTCATATTACTGATTGGTCTCTCTGTCTGTCTGCCTCTCTCATATTATGATGGGTCTCTCTGTCTGTCTGCCTCTCTCATATTACTGATGGGTCTCTCTGTCTGTCTGCCTCTCTCATATTATTGATGGGTCTCCTCTCTGTCTGTTCTGCCTCTCTCATATTACTGATGGGTCTCTCTGTCTGTCTGCCTCTCTCATATTATTGATGGGTCTCTCTGTCTGTCTGCCTCTCTCATATTATTGATGGGTCTCTCTGTCTGTCTGCCTCTCTCATATTACTGATGGGTCTCTCTGTCTGTCTGCCTCTCTCATATTACTGATGGGTCTCTCTGTCTGTCTGCCTCTCTCATATTACTGATGGGTCTCTTTGTCTGTCTGCCTCTCCCATATTACTGATGGGTCTCTCTGTCTGTCTGCCTCTCTCATATTACTGATGGGTCTCTCTGTCTATCAACTACCTCTCACGCTAAACTAGTAACGAACTTCACTGCTACATTTCTGTCTCCATTTCCTCCTGTTTTCTCGTACGTCTTCGTTCCTTGGTTCTCAATTGACGACTCTGCCACTTTTTTTTAACTCTTCTTTTTTGCCTCTGTCCATCAGGTGGATATATTGTTACGTTTGTTATTCACCCAAATAGCTGCAGTTTTCCAGATTTACTGTTGTGACCTTTTTTGTTATCCAGGTAGATAGTCATCACCTGGTGACCCCGTTGTCTGCCTAAGAGAAGACTGTCATTGTCACACTGTGCACAAATGCATACACGCACTCAGCCCAGCATTCACTCCGTGCTCACGCAATCTCTCCAAACAACCAGAAGGCGCACTACAATAACTCTTCTTCTCCCCCTCCTCACCGGGAATGATTTACCAAAGAATAATCAACTTTTCAAATCTTTAAATATTATGTTCCTCCACTCCAGTAGAGGTACAGACATTCCACAGATCCACTAGCTGGGACCAAATTTCATCTCATTATACATAGTAGTTTATACATATATCGTTTAACGGTTTCTTCTCCTCACTGGAGAAACAATGTTTATATTTTCCAAAGAGGAATAGAAAAGATGGCTTAAAATATAGGAATATCATTTGAGTTCCGATCCAGGGGGACATTTAACATTCATTGTGGGTCACCATGACAGATTTTTTTAAATTCTTCACGACTCTGGCAGTCGTCGACCTCTTCGCAATTAGGTGCTGCCACAGCACTGTTGTCACACAACTGCTACAGTTGCCTGTACCACTACCGGTACTGCCACAGCACTGTTGTTACGTAACTGCCACAGTCGCCTATCCCATTACTGGTGCTGCCACAGCACCGGGAAGGGTCTGAAACACGAATGAAGTCCGTGTAAGTAATATATTTCAAAATCTGAATAGTGATAAATTCTTTACCCTTTTTCCCTTTTCTTAACTCTCTCTCTCTCTCTCTCTCTCTCTCTCTCTCTCTCTCTCTCTCTCTCTTCTCTCTCTCTCTCTCTCTCTCTCTCTCTCTCTCTCTCTCTCCTCTCTCTCTCTCTCTCTCTCTCTTCTCTCTCCCCATCTGTCTATACCTCACCTGGTAATGGTAGAATACAGGTGGAACTCGTTCTTCAAACAACCTGTCTGGTCAGTGTCCCCAAGCCATCTCCTTCCTAAACCTTATTTTCCTTCTTGCACTCTTCCTGAGTGATTACTCATCTGACTCTACGCATTACCAGCGCTTGGTTACTTGACCAATGGACAACGTCCGTCCATTCAACTAATAATCACCCTTCATCTATTTTACTGAACTGTTTTCATAGCCACCAGCGACACCGATCACACTGGTCAGGCCATACAAACTATTTTTTTTTTTCTTTTAACTTTCCTCTTCCCTACCTAGGGAAATGCTTTATAACAAAAAAGGGCGTACGCGACGGAACGTCACATGTCGCCATGTGAGGCTGCATCATATGACAGTCATCAACAGTGAAGCTCAGAGTTGTTTGGAGTTTTACCATCTGCTCTTTACGGTCATTTCAACCATCACGAATACAATATCGGGTAATAGAAGAAAGCCTACACACCAGTTTGAAATATGAGTAAGGCCTTCAAACTGTCAGTTGTACAATGACATAGAATAATTATATGAATCAGAAACGTCGTCTTTATTTTGTCTTTGCCGTCAAACAAACATAAACAGAATACTCACAACCTAATGGAAAATATACGATTACTGCTTTTTATTTCTCATTTGAAATGTGCATTGTACAATCAGTTTAAACGTTTCACCCCAGAGCTTTAATTGTCTGCATCCTACATGGATAGACGTTCTTCTGCCCGGATAGTGAGCGATACTGATCATCCTACACCGAGTTTTACACGCAGGTGAGAAAAACAAGATGCGAAGCATATAAACGTACTCCCAGTTTTCCAAACCGCCTCTAAATCAGCCAAGTGCTTTATGAGATAAGAAATAAAGGTAAAATAACGGTTTTAACGGTTATTTAACCGATGTACACTTTTGAAACTGGTATTTTAGTCCTCACTGGGCTAAAGCCTGTGTACATACCAAATTTCATCCAAATCGGACAATATGTCAAGAATAACGGTTTTTAACGGTCAGATTTTGAAACACTGCATGGAAGTGCGATTTGTGTATGATGACCTTTCTATATATGCAAAATTGCATTAAAATCCACCAATATATAAAAAATAACGGCAAAATAATGGTTTTATCGGTTATATAACCTATATACACGTTTGAAACCGGTATTTTAGTCCTCACTGGGCTAAAGCCTGTGTACATTCCAAATTTCATCCAAATTGGACAATATGTCAAGAATAACGGTTTTTAACGGTCAGATTTTGAAACACTTGTGAAACATTTGTGTGTGATAACCTTTCTATATACAAAATTTCATTAAAACCCACCAATATATAATAACGGCAGAATAACGGTTTTTAACGGTTGTTTAATCCATTTTCAGCATTACATCACTCACATATGGACAGAGGCTCCGGTTTGTCACAGGATCATCCAAACCGCTTATAAATTGGCCAAGTACTTTCTGAGATATTCCATAAAGAAAGAAGAAAAACCGTTACAGGCCGTTACAACCGTTAGTAACGGCTATAACGGGGCAAACTAAAACATCAGGCATCATCCGTGACCCATAATGAATATACCTGCTAATTTTCATAAAGGTCGGCCAAGTACTTTCTGAGATATTCCATAAATAAGAAAAACCGTTGCAGGCCGTTACAGCCGTTAGTAACGGTTTTTAACGGTAAACTAAAACATCGGCATTATTCGTGACCCATAATGAACATACCTACAAATTTTCAGAAAGATCGGCCAAGTACTTTCTGAGATATTCCATAAAGAAGAAAAAGCGTCACAGGCCGTTGCAGCCGTTAGTAACGGCTGTAACGGTAAACTAAAACGTCGGGCATCATCCTTGACCCATAATGAACATACCTACAAATTTTCAGAAAGATCGGCCCAGTAGTTTTGTCTGGAGCGAGTGGAACACATTTTGACCACGGACACACACACACACACACACACACACACACACACACACACACACACACACACACACACACACACACACACACACACACACACACACAACACACACACAGAGCATTTCTTCGTCCCCATTCTAAAGTACTCCCTGTTGTTTTAAGAACTGGGAGTACAAAAAGAGAGAAAACCAAAAAGCGAGTGTTATTAAATAATAAAAAAAGGTGAACAGGTTTCGCTATAAATCGTTTACCTAGGTATTGTACCCGTTGTTTTCTTCGTTTGGAATCTGAGCAAATACCAAAGTAGCGTGTGCAATTAGCTTCTTGTGAGCACATTCGATTCAGCTCGTATAGGTAGGGGCAAGAGGCAAGTAGACGCCTTTAGTATCAGTATCTATATCCGTATTGGTCCTCGTAGTGTCTCATGTGTAGTCATATTTTAAGTCAATAGCAGAATGTGTGTGTGTGTGTGTGTGTGTGCTCGTGCGGTGGGTGGTGCGTGGTCGTGCGTCTTGGTGCGGGCGTGCGTGGTCTGTGTGTGTGTGTGCGTGTGTGTGTGTGTGTGTGTGTGGTGTGTGTGTGTGTGGTGTGTGTGTGTGTGTGTACTAGGCCCGTGCCACGAGCTGAGTGTGAGTACGTGGTACTGTGTAGGCGAGCGTGCGTGGTTGTGTGTGTGTTGTGGTGTGTGTGTGTGGTGTGTGTGTGTGGTGGTGTGTGTGTGTTTGTGTGTGTGTGTGTGGTGTGTGTGTGTGTGTTGTGTGTTTTGTGTGTGTTGTGTGTGGAGGGGTGTGGGGGTTCATTTCTGAGCGTGACCTGAAAATTGGAGGAAACCTCATAATGTCTGACACAGGACTATACAGAAGACATCAGCTCAGTCTTATGCTGAGCACAGCTGGCTTCATTATCAGCACAGGTGGAGCCACAGGCAATGTGGACACGAATTAGCGTCAGCATGTTATGTCTGGGTGGGACCCTTGTAAGGTCACATGTTCAGCCTGCTTTTTAGTCGTCTGCACGAGAACGTGTGTGTGTGTGTGTGTGTGTGTGTGTGTGTGTGTGTGTGTGTGTGTGTGTGTGTGTGTGTGTGTGTGTGTGTGTGTGTGTGTGTGTGTGTGTGTGTGTGTGTGTGTGTGTGTGTGTGTTGTTGTTGTTGTTGTTGTTGTTGTTGTTGTTGTTGTTGTTCTTCGATTTAACGTCTTTTCACTTTAAAGTGATATTAGACAGGAAGTAAGCGTTTACTTGTATATGTGCATTTGTGTGTAGTATGCATGCGTGCTTGCATGTGTGCGTGGTGTGTGTGTGTGTGTGTGTGTGTGTGTGTGGTGTGTGTGTGTGTGTGTGTGTGTGTGTGTGTGTGTGTGTGTGTGTGTGTGCATGTGTGTATGTGTGTGTGTGTGTGCGCGCCTGTGTGTGTGTTAAATATTAGGGGAAATACTACATAAGAACAATCCTTAGAAAAAAGCAACATTAACAAATCAAACTGCAATAGTCAAAACAAAAACAGTCTAAAATACGCAGAAATCATAAAAACGAGCCGACTGGACTTATCATTAAGTTCTGAACAAAATTCAAAAGAAATACAGGTTCTTGGAAAATGCATTTAGATTCATCTTTTCTGAATTTTGATAGAGCTGATTCAAAATAAGGACAAAAGTACAAAATATGTGTTGTTGTACAACTATCAACAGCCCCGCATACACACTGGAGTTTTTTTGTGAACTTGGTTTTGAAAGCGTTTAACCTAAGTCTGTAAAACAGTGAAACAATTTTTTTGCGGTGTTTTGGGTGTTTATCGACATTTTTTTTGAAAAAAATGTATAATTTATTAATGAGTTCTTTAAAAAAAATTGTGATCGAGCGTTTAAAACAACACTTTATTGAAGAATTAGGCTTATGTACTTTGGGAAGCATGTAGTCTTTATATACCTTTTCAAAATTTTCAAAAGAAGCTTTTTGTAATAGATAGTAACCTTCTTGTAAACTCAAAAGAATGGGAATATCCTTGGATTTAACAGATTTTTTTGCACCTGCTCGAGCAGTACGATCAGCCCATTCATTTCCAGATATTGAACAATAAGATGGGATCCAACAAAAATCAACTGCGGTACCCCTTGATATGAGAACATGAATAAGTACTTTAATTTCTGTGATTATTTCAGCCCGGATTTTCGGATTTGTTGATTCTAAAGCTTGGAGAACTGATTTAGAGTCTACACAAAAGAGTGCACCACAAACGTTGAATGGTGTATCAATGACATACTGAACAGCCATTAAAATTGCTATTAATTCAGCTGTGAAAATGGAGACGTCCTCACCAAGATAAAAAGATTTCTCAACTTTTAAAGTGGGGATGACAAAACCACAGCCTGCCTGATTGTCTAATAAAGAACCATCAGTGAAAATTTTTAGATGATTGGGATAAAAATCATTCATGTGGGATCTAGCTTCATATGCAAGTACATTGATGTTATCAAATTTGGACAACTGTGTATAGTTATAATCAAACTTAGCCTTAAAAAGCTCCCAGTTTGGATGGGACTTATTGGAAAACGCACAGCTAATTTCTTTTGATTAGTGTTTAATTTTGTCAATAGTTTAGAAGAAAATGTAAGAATAGTTTTATTAGATTGGATACGTTTTCCACGCTTAGGAAAATGAATATCGGACCTAATTTCAAGTTCCATTTGGTTTGAATTTTGAATGGTAGAGCATCTTAAAATGTATTTAGCACATCTAATTTTCGCTGATCATCAAGAGGCAATACACCTGCTTCATGGTAAGATCCTATGATGGAACCATGAAAAGGAACGCCAAGGGCTATTCTATATGCTTTACAATCTATGCTCTGCAGTTTTTTCAATAGATATTTTGGAGCACTAAAGAATACCTCTTGTGCATACGACAATTTAGACCTAACTAGAGCAGAGGACAAATGAATTAATGTCTTTGTATCTTGACCCCAGCTTTGTTTGCTTATGACTTTTAGAAGGTTCAATGACTTTCTTGCTTGATTTACAGCATGTTCAAATGCAGGTTCCAAGAGAGCTTAGACGTTATATAAACACCAAGGAATTTAATATTTGAAGCGTATTTAAGTGTGATGTTATTAACTTTGAATTCTGGGGCATTGTGAACAGATCCACTTGCATCAAATAGCATCATATGAGATTTTTGAGGTGATAAGTTTAAACCATTTTCTGACATGAACATGGCAATATTGTCTAGATCATGTTGATATGCTCTTTTTATAAAATTTATAGACCTTTTTGATGTTTTCTTTTTGAAAGTAACATTCATCCACAGATATCATCGGCATACTGAATAAAGTTACGTTTTTTGGAAATAGATATTGGTAAATCGTAGGTTAGGATATTAAATAGGATAGGAGCAATTACAGAGCCTTGAGGGATACCCATATCAACGAATCTTTTAGAGGAATAAATGTGACCAATTCTTGTTTGGATACTTCTGTTGGCCAAGAATGTTTTAACATATTCATAGATATGACCAGAAAGCCCAACCGTTTTTAACTTGTATAGTAATCGTTCATGCCAAACCTGATCGTATGCCTTATTTATATCAAAGAATGTGGCAAGAACATTTTGTCTTTTGGCAAATTGATGTTTGATTTGAGTTGTTAATTTCACTAAATGATCAATGGTTGATCTGCCTTTTCTAAAGCCTCCTTGGTTTACAGGGATAATCCCACATTTTTCGCAATGATAAGACAATCGATTTAAAACAATTTGCTCCATTAATTTGCATACATGAGATGTCAGAGAGATAGGTCTATAACTATTTACATCGTGTACTGGTTTGCCCTGCTTTAAAATAGGCACTATAATTGAATCTCTCCATATGGATGGGATGTTACCTTCAATCCAGCATTTACTAATAATTCTGTGTAAAAATAACAAAACGTTTTCTGGAAGATGTTTTATCAACTCATTGGAAATGGCATCCAGACCAACAGGAGTTTTCTTGGTCTTAGGTAATGAACAGATAGCAGACAGTAATTCTTGAAAAGTAATTTCAGCATTCAAGTAGTGATCATTATTTTTCTCAGGATCATTGTATATGTTATTTTGTGATTGATTTTCCCTTAAAGTTCTGCATTTGTCTGATAGACTATTGTAAGAGCTATTCTTTACAAAGGTGTCAGCAAATGCCTCAGCTTTTTGATATTCTGAAGGAAATTGTTCATCATCTAGAATAACTGGATATTCTGGTAGATGAACCCCATTTTTCATTCCATGGATCTTTTTCCAAATTTTACTTTTTACTTTATGGTCACTTATTTCATTAAAACAAAACGTTGACCAATAGTTGCTTTTAGCACTTTCTATAACCCTGTTCCTTTGTTTTTTAGCAGATTTGACAGGAACACTGCCTTTCACTTTTTTAACTTTAGCATATGATTTAAAGGTGTTCTTGTTTTTGTCTACAGCATTTTTACATGAATCTGTCCACCATACTTTACCAACATGTTTCGAAGAGTTTGGCACATTAATTTTGGGAATTGCTTTGCCTGCAGCATTTAAAACTGCCTCTGTAAAATGAGTATACATAGATTCAATGTCTGATTTATCAAAAGAACTAACATCGCAAGACCTTAGAACAGATTCAAATTTTGCCCAGTCAGCTCGTTTACAATCAAATTTAGGAATTTTATCCTTTACATAATTTTGCTTAACTTCAAATTCTCTAAAAGTAAGGATAATAGGAATATGATCACTTCCCAAAGTGTTATCGTGTAATTGCCACTTGCAGCTAGGAACTAACTTGTGTGTGTGTGTGTGTGTGTGTGTGTGTGTGTGTGTGTGTGTGTGTGTTGTGTGTGTGTGTGTGTGTGTGTGTGTGTGTGTGTGTGTGTGTTGGTGTGTGTTGTGTGGCCTGCCTGCCTGCATACGTGCCTGCGTGCGCGAGCGTGTGCACGCGTGCGTGCGTGCGTGCGTGTGTGTGTGTTCCTCCCAAAACGTTATTTTAAGTGTGTGAACTTTGAATCATATATATATACATACGACGACGATGCGACAACGACTGCGACGACGAAGACGATGACGACGACGACGACGACGGGATGACGATGATGATTATGATGGTAATGATGATGTTGATGATGATAAACATTTGGAAAAAGATGAGATTGAAAAGTGACTGAAAAGGAAATAGTACTACCAAAACAAACGAAAATGGCCTGGAGGGAGAAAGAAAGAACAAAAAAGAAAGAAGGAAGGAAAAAGTGAGAGAAAGAAAGACAAAAAGGACAGAAAAAAGAAAGAAAGGAGGAAAGAAAGACAGAAAGAAACAAACAAAAAGAAAAAGAAAAAAAAAAGGAAGAAAGAGAGAAAGAATGAAAGAAAGACAAAAATAATCGAACAGAAAGAAAAAAGAAAGAAAGAAGGAAAGAGAGAAGGAAGAACGAAAGAAGAACGAAAGTAAGAAAGAAAGAACGAAAGAAAGAAAGAAAGAAAGAAGGAAAGAAGGAAAGAAAGAATGAATGAACGACTGAATTAATAAATGAATGAATGAACGAATGAATGAATGAATGAATGAATGAATGAACGACTGAATTAATAAATGAATGAATGAACGAATGAATGAATGAATGAATGAATGAACGAATGAATAAATGAATGAATGAATGAATGAACGAATGAATGAATGAATGAATGAATGAATGAATGAATGAACGACTGAATTAATAAATGAATGAATGAACGAATGAATGAATGAATGAATGAATGAATGAATGAATGAACGACTGAATTAATAAATGAATGAATGAACGAATGAATGAATGAATGAATGAATGAACGAATGAATGAACGACTGAATTAATAAATGAATGAATGAATGAATGAATGAATGAATGAATGATTGAACGAATGAATGAATGAATGAACGAATGAATGAATGAATGAACGAATGAATGAATGAATGAATGAATGAATGAATGAATGAATGAATGAATGAATGAATGAATAAAGAAAGTTTGAACAAAAAAGTAAAGTATGTGTATCCGAAAGAAAACCAAGTAAGTTAGGTGGACAAGACATAACTGGGAAGAAAATAAATTGATAAAAGAAATATTAAGAGAAAATAGAATGCTGTAACACGTGGATGAGATCATAGAAACAAATACATTGTGGTAGTGTCTATGAAGAGAACGCGACCAGTGCTCAGGGATAGGCAGCACTTACTTCTAGATGCTAATGCCAAGTGGACAGAGGGTGCCCAGTCTGGCAATGAAATAGGCTTTATCCATGGTGTGCTCAAAGTTGTCACTCTGTGGTTACCAAGCGCGAGGATTTGAATGGTGTTGTGCTGAGAATGATTGAAATCAGAGTGACTGGCTACGGTTGTCCGCACAATTCATTCTGGATAGCACACACAACGTTGCAACTGTGCCATTAATTTACGTATTTACAAATATAGGATACCTATCTGTTTCCCATACATTAATTGTCTATGTGATTTAGGACTAAAACCAATAAAAACGTTTTAATGCCGACAGATGAACCTTTTCAATGTGTTCTTGATCAGTAGTTAATCCCCAAATTTCCGATCCATATGTAAGTATTGGCTGTATTTGGGAGTCAAACAGTTTATAAAATATTTCAGGCGAATGTTCACCTACAGACCATAATACTCTAATAATTGCTGTTACAACCCTTTCTTGCTCTAACTGCTAGGTCTTTGAGAGTATTTGAAAAAGAAAGTCTAGTAGAAAGGTAAATTCCAAGGTATTTATACATATTGACAATTTGTAGTTCTTGGTTTCCAAAGACCACTTTTCAAATGAAGACAGATAACTACCATTTCTAAAGATAACTACATTTGATTTATCCAGGTGACAATAAGATCCAGTTGGTTCGCTGTTTTTTAATAACACGTTCAACTGATTCTGAAGACCTATAACACTATCAGAAAACAAAATGACATCATCAGCAAATAAAAGTATGAACAACTCAATAAGACAGGCGATAACTGAATGCCATGCCTATCACATCTCAGAATGTCCTTTGTCAACTCATTACAAAGGGTGAGAAAAGAACAGGGGAGCAGGCCTCCCTTTGCTTTAAGCCTCATTATCCTCAATCCATTTTGCAATTCGTTTATTTAAAATAAAACTATAGAGTTTACTAGCAATATTTAACAGTGATATTCTCTATAGTTATCAGTGTTGCCCAAATCTCCCTTTTTATGCAATGGCTGTATGATCGACAAACACCATTCATCAGGAAAGAACTATTATTTAAAAAAAAAAAAATAATTTAATGATAATGATAATGAATACTTATATAGCGATTTAACAAAAAATGGAAGTATTTGTTCTAAACTGTTCTTTAAAAAATTCACCTATTATACCATCAGGCCTGCTGCCTTGTTACTCTTTAAAGATTTGATCGCGACCTTGACCTCTTCTGTACAGATGTGTCTATTTAGCTCATCGCAATTTCTATCAATGGGTACATGTTCATCATCAAATTCGTTGTCATCGACAGAATCATGACAGGATCATTAAAAAACTCCTTTGAAGTGGTTGTACCATTCTTCTGTACTAATTGAGTTTTGACTATTAGACCTTGGTCGAACAGATCTGATAGTATCCCAAAATCTCTTTGGATCAATTATATTGTTTTGCAGATGAGCAATGATTTGTTCTTTGTGTGCTTTTTTCTTGTGTCTTAGGAGTTCCTTGTATTCTCTTCTTTTTTGTGAATACTTAGTCCTGTCATTGTCAAGATCTTTTCTTGGCTGCGTGCAAATACTATTATCATCTTTACTCAAACATGCATTACAAATCTTCCTTAAATCTTGTCTAAGCGATTTCCTTTGTTGTCGACATTCCTGATAGAACCATGCTTGCTGCTTTTCACCCCTAATTACGATTAATCTTTCCATACACGCACCTGCATAATTGAAAACATTCATTAAACTTATTGAGTGCTCCATTAATGTCAACATCAATCAATGATGCTGCTATATCTAATACATCTTTAACATGGTTGATTTCATTCTATTCATAATTTCTATCTTTTTTCTCTTCATCTCATTTATATTTTCTTACTGAAAAGGACATTGACTCAATTTTACTGGGAGCAACTCCACAAAACGTATTCAAGTAGAGGTCTACAGGCAAATATTTTGATTCAGTCATTGGCAAAATATTCATTTTGTTTTTGCATTTTGGCAGTAAACTACGGGAAACAATAAAACAGTCAACAACACTGCAACCTGTTTGTGATATGTATGTATAACCCCCTGGAAAATGTAATGATTCCATACCATTCAGTACTAATTAATTGAAATTCTTGGCACACATTTATAAGCAGTTTCCCAAAATCGTTAAAAGCTTGGTCATAGGAATATCTGTTGGTTTCATAGTCAAATTCATAGTCATCGTGATCAATACTCATTTCGTATATTTCATCGACCGGGTCAGCAATACTAGTGTTCATGGAACCAGTTCTAGAATTAAAATCACCACATAAGATCATTGGCATATCTCCATAATCTCTAATTAATTATGGTAGAAGTGCCTCAAGTATCAGAGTACCGTTGTATATGTCAGTTTCTTCATAATAAGGTGAGTTTTCTGGAGGTACATACATTCCTGGTAAAACACAATCGCTAGTGGTTCCACGAAGTCTCTTAGATAGTTTTAACACAATTACATTGTCATATTCTGCATGAATTTGCTCTATGTATTGACCTTGTTCTTTATGAACAAACATTATAATTCCACCAGAAAGGCGACCATGGATACTGTCCGACACTTTGACACCAGTGGATACAAAAGAAATATGTGATTGCACAAACGTGTCACAAATTGATTCAATAGAAGTTTCCTTCCACACACACACACACACACACACACACACACACACACACACACACACACACACACACACACACACACACACACACACACACACACACACACAAAATCAGATTTACTCATAAACGAAGAAAAATCTCTCATTTGCTGTTGTTAACAAACCTTCAACATTATAAGTGATGAACGACAAAAAGTGATCATTCACACATTTATCCACACAACCAAACTGGTTAACAGCAAAATTAGTACTACAATTTGCATCATTATCTACCTTCTCAGCACAGTTACCGTTATTGTCTGGGCCATGGCCTGCCCGTCATTTGTCATCGTCACCGTTCATGACATTCTGGTCCTTATTCCTATCATTTTGCATTGTCTTTGATCTGCTCACATTCCAACCTCGAGGCAGGGTGCTCTGTTGTGACGCAGTGCGTGTCCAGGGGCAGTATTTACATGTCGTGGGTGACGGGGAAGTGACCTCCTTACCTCGTTGTAAGCTCGAAGGGCCGTTTCTTGATGATCCATATGTCGAGAGTAACCTTTAACCTTGTGATTAACAGTGGGTGATGGGCGAATAAGCTACAACGAGGAGAAGGCAGTAGTGCGCTGTGGGTTACATCAAGATAAAAATGGCTGCCAATGTGGTGTTTTTTTCACCGACAAAGGCAACTATTGAGGAGAAACCGTATTTTACAGGACAGAACTAACCCATTGGATGCGTCCAGCGACGACGAAATTCACACAAATTTCCGATTTCATCATCACAACATCATCCAGCTGACAGATACTCTTCGAGACGACATTGAATTTGATTTCACGCACGTCGCGTCGATTGCCTGTAGAAGTGAAAATGCCAGCTACTGATGCAGAGGCTGTTGCGATCAGCCAGAAATTCTACGGCTAGTACACAACAGAATACTTCGTAAAATGTGGCCAAAATATATGTGATGTGTGTGTTTGTGTCTGTATGTGACTGTCACTTTGTGTGCGTCAGTCTGTGTATGTGTGTGCATGATCTGTCTGACGTCTGTTCATTATCGGACAAGCAGATAAATGTAGCTCCCAAGTTCGTCTGCTACGATAGCTGGCTTTAGCTCTTGGGTGTGTGTGTGTGTGTGTGTGTGTGTGTGTGTGTGTGTGTGTGTGTGTGTTGTGTGTGTGTGTGTGTGTGTGTGTGTGTGTGTGTGTGTGTGTAGGCTAAATCTGTCTTTGTGCTTGTGTGTGTCATTGTTATTTAGTGTCAGCGTGTGTGTGTGTGCGTGTGAGTGTGACTTCATCATGTTTATGGCCTTTTAATAGTTTTATAACACTTGTTTTAGTCAAGTGCTTCTTCAGTCTTTGTGTGCGTCTGTGTCAGTGTGTTTGTCTCTGTGTCACTGTGTGTGTGTGTCTGAGAGAGTATGGGATGTTATTTCGGGTTTAACGTCCGCACCACCATCAGCCTCAGTCCAGGGGCCATTCTATACAAACAACAAATTAAATTATTTTGATGGGTCCACTAGGGACAGATGCCAAAAAAGACCCTTTTAAATCTTCATTTGTTTGCGTATGGGGTGTGTGTGTGTGTGTGTTTGACCTTTCATCAAATTAAGTGTTAGGTTGTTTTTTCAGGATGAACCCAGGTTTTCCTAACGTCATCGGGTGCATTGACGGAACCCACGTGAAGATTCCAAGCTCCAACAGAGGGGGAACAGGAATATGTCAACCACAAAACCTTTCATTCAATCAATGTGCAGGTAAGATTGGTTTTTGTTCTTGAAATGTAACACGCAACTCAACTGAACAGACTAAGAATCACAAATCGCTTTTTGATGACTTCACAAGCCTTTTATGTATTGTTTTTTGTTTGTTTGTTGTTGTTTGTTTCTTTTTTCTTTTTTTCCTTTTTTTTTTTTTTTTTTTTTTTTTTGGGGGGGGGGGGGGGGCTTGTGTTGTGTTGTTTAGAACAGATATAGATCTAGTAGCATTTTTGCTAATTTTCATTTCAAAAAGGGTGGTGATACATGGCGTATAAGACAATTTTAAGTTCTGCTTAGAAAGGTTTCAAAACAACTGACAGTGGGCGAAAAATGAAGCAAAATTTAGGTGTTTTAACTATGGCTGTGGTGTGCATGTCTCTCTCTCTCTCCAGTGGTAGCTAAGCACTGCACACTCTGGCTGCTCAACAACTCCGTCCCGGGTGTGGTACTCAAGGAGTGCCAAGGAATCGAAGGACGCTTGAAAGTGATGACCCGGTGTTGATTGGTGGTGTAAATGTTGCAGGTGATCTGTGATGCTGACCTGTTGTTCATCAATGTCATTGTTCACTGGCCAAGGTCAGTGCATGATGCGCTGATTCTTCACAGGTGTGCCATTTTCCGGGATTTTGAGTCCCCCAGCTTTGTGTTATTTTGAGTGCTTCTGTGTTTCCATCTTTGGAGTAGTTATTCCAAAGATACCGCAAAAAAATCTGTGTAATATTGTCATAGGCACAAACTAATCATGACAAAATGCTAACAGATCTGCATTTTGTGGCAGAAAAAAAATCATAGGCCCATATTTTTTTTAATGTATGTTTCCACAGTGGGGTATTCCAAAGAGTATGTGTAAGTCTATGGATAATGACACAGTTTTCTAATGCATGATGGAAAAAGATGAGGATGACTAAGATGATGCTATGGAGTTCTGTTTAGCTTTGAGGCTGCATGGAGTGTCGTTCTCTTCAGTCTGTTATAATGTAGTATCAGTTTTTCCATGGGGCCCATAGCTCTCTGATTAGTTGTCGACCTTATTACGGAAAATTACATTGTGGGCCTATTGGATTCAAACCCATGCATGCTGATTGGTCAGCCTGCAATTATAACCATTGTGATTCAGTTGCTAGTATGAAGATGTGGTCTGTGGCGTTGCTGTAGTTTGGGCAGCTGA
>CM031601.1:91565911-91575911 GCA_018398815.1 Conus ventricosus | reverse complement strand
ATTTCCATAAAAAGGGCAATGATATGACAGATTTGGACCCGTATTTGAGTGCTTAATGAAGGTTCCAACAATCATCGATGTTACGGATGGGGTGCTTGGTGCGCGTGTGTCTGTGTGTCCGACTCTCCCAGAAATATGGTTGCGTGTTCGTGCTTTCCTACCACACACACACACACCAACTCAACCGCACTTAGACAGCCAGGCAACACAACAGTAATTCTTTTCTTATGTTCTGTATGCCGCCTGGACCATCCAAAACATAAAAAACATCATCATCAATAAACATGAATAACACATATGAAGCACACCCCAACTATGGGTGTACAATATATATAATATATATATATATATTATATATATATATATATATATATATATATATAGTGTCTCTTCATTCTGAAGCCATTATGTCTTCGCATACACACACAGAGAGAGAGAGAGAGAGAGAGAGAGAGAGAGAGAGAGAGAGAGAGAGAGAGAGAGAGAGAGAGAGAGAGAGAGAGAGAGAGAGCAGTCAAGAAATAACTGTCGCACAGGTATAAAGATGGAGTGCAATGAGAATAGAAGCAGATTCATGACGAAAAAGAAAAAAAAAAATTTCGAAAGGGAACAACAACAGCAACAACAACAAAAAAGCCACACATGTATCGCACAAGGCGTCTGAACAACACCTAAGACATCAAGAAGTAACGAGAGACAGGCACAAATCAAGAGAACTCGATAATTACATTGTGTTCAGAAGTGCATCTACTTCGCCGATCTCGGTTGCGCTAGCACCGATCCAGCGGTCAAATTCTTTTCTAGCATACGCCATGACTTCTTGGAACGCCTTCACCTCCTGGGGTGTCTCCAAGCTGACCAGGAAGGCTCCCATTTGCTGGCAGGCATTCTTGGCATCCTTCCAAGACATCGATTTGTCCACTACTATATAGCAACTACCCCCAGCATCAACCTGTCACAGAAGAGAACAGAAGGTCATATTACGAAACAAAGAAAGCTAGCAAGAAAGAGAGATTGGAAGAAGGAAAGAAAGAAAAAGAAAGAAAAGAGGAGAGAGAGAGAGAGAGAGAGAGAGAGAGAGAGAGAGAGGACTGAGAGAGAGAGAGAGAGAGAGAGAGAGAGAGAGAGAGAGAGAGGAGAGAGAGAGAGAGAGAGAGAGAATGGAATGCGAATGCGAATGGTTTATTCATTAGGCCATATCCCCTTAGAGAGAGAGAGAGTGAGAGAGAGAGAGAGAGAGAGAGAGAGAGAGAGAGAGAGAGAGAGAGAGAGAGAGAGAGAGAGAGAGAGAGAGAGAGAGAGAACGAACTCAGAACTCAGAACTCAAATGGTTTACTTCATATAAAGGCCATTGCCCCTTATGAAGGGGGTATGGAGAAAGTAACAACAATGTATGAATATTACATAACACATCAAAGACTGGATGAAATTCTCATTCACGAAGTCATAACTGATCGAAATTGAAATGCCTTGAACAAGTAAATTGAGAAATTTCTGACTACACTCGTTTTGAGATGCCATAAGCAGACTTAACCGAAATTGACAGGGATCCTTGAAAACTTAACTGGTATATTATTGCCCTCTTAGACTAGATAACTTGCAGCAGCATAAAACAAAATGCAGTTCGTCTTCTTTTCCATCATGGCAAAGTGGACAAGTCAGATCCATTCCAGTATGTTTACAGTAGCGATACCTGTGTTGTGCAATATCTGAAATTCCAAGTCGAAATTTGGTCATAATTAACTTCGAGTGTTTGCCTAAATCCATTTGCAGATAAAGTTTGACATCATGAACTGTACAAAATGTCCGATACATGGTAAATCTATCGCTATTTTTGACGTGAGCGTCCCATTCTTGCCACCTGCACGCAATCAATCTTTCTTTAAATTCACAAAGAAATATATCTACCATTCTGCACACCTTGGTTCATCCAAACATAACCAAATCCAAATTTGTATAATTGACTACGGATATTTGACACCCAGTTTCTTTTATCTCTTACATCTAGGTCATATGACATCACATAAGCTTTCCGTGGTAATCTATAATCATTCATTTTAGTTAATTTTAACCAGTATCGAACACAGCTTAATACAGAATTTTATGTAAATAGGATATCTATTGGTCTCTCCATAGACAAGGTCATTGGGTGCTCGCATTTCGACTCCTAAAAATTTCTTTAAGGCAAAAAGATGTACTTTTTCGCATTGGCGGGCTGCAACGTCTAGTCCCAAAGTTCTGCACCGTAGTGAGCAATGGGCTGGACTGGGAATCAAATAAATTCAACAAAAAATCTAAACTAGAATTCTTCAACACATGAAGTTTTCTCGTAATACAAGCAGAGCTCTCTTTGCTTTACTTACCAGGTCATTGCATGCTAATGTGAAGCTGAGTTTTGTTGAAAACAATATACCCAAGTATTTATAAGCATTTACCACAGGCATCACAGCATGGTTATACGTCCAATGTTCACTTGCTGCTAAATAATCACCTTTTCTGAACACAATTACATTGCTCCTACTTAAATTCACTTTCAAATCAAGAGAAAAAGCTGCGCGTTGGAGACTATTTAACTGGGTTTGCAAACCAATAATTGTCTCTGATAACAGTACAACATCATCTGCGAGTAGTAAGATAAAGAGTTCAAAATAGTCGATTGTAAACATTGCACCATGTTTACCATTTTGAATTATTTCTATGGCAAGTTCATTAATAAACAAAGAAAATAAAACCGGACTGTACACATTCACCTTGCTTAACACCATAAGTGCACATGATAAAATCAGTTAATTTATAGCCACATCGTACCTTAACTTAACATTATTATACATACTTTTAATGCAATTGTATAGATTACCACTCATACCATTTTTTACTAGAACTGACCAAAGAAGTTTCCTGTTTATAGTATCAAAAGCTTTTTCAAAATCAATAAATGCAACATATAATTTTCTGTCGAAAGAGAACTGTTTTTGAACAAGAGCTAACAAGTAAACATGTGATCAATAGTCGAATAGTCTTTTTGAACCCTGCTTGATATTCCCCAGTAATGTTATTTTCTTCAACCCACTCTTGTAAACGATGATTAATAACTGTACTATAAATTTTACTACTAATATTGCATAGCGAAATGCCCTGTAATTGTTAGGATTGTTGACATCACCTTTTTTGTACAGAGGAAATACAATACTTTCTGTCCATGTGTTAGGGAATATACCTTTCTGAAACAAAGCATTAAAGAATATGACAAAGAAATCTGCAACACAATCACCTGCATTTTTTAACAACTCTCCAATTATTTCATCCGGTCCAGCAGCTTTTTTCATTTTAATCTTTCTAATTGCTAAAAGAAATTCCTCTTTGAAATTGGTCGATTAAATAATTTTTCATTATCATCAACATTAAATTCGTCATCATCTGCTTCACTTTCTTTTTCGAGTAAATTTTTGAAGTGTTGAAACCAGTCTTCCAGAGTGATATCATTACTAATGTGTTTTCTTTTACATGAAATTTTATTTACATTTTCACAAAATTGCTTTTTATTCACAGAAGATAAGAATTCATTTAACAACGACTTATGAAAATCGTTCTCTTTGCGTTTTAACAGATGCTTACACTCTCTACGTGCGATACAAAAAGCATTTTCGTCTTCATGATCTCCTGTTCGATGGGCTGTTCTGTAAAGCTTTCTTAATTTTTTCTTTGTTGTTTTACATTCATGATCGTACCAGTCATCTGATTTGTCATTGTCACCAGTGCTGATCTGCTTATTCATGCATTTAGCGCATCGCTATAATACAATCATTAAAAGTAGACAAAGCTTTGTCATATCATTGTCGATTAAACGTACAGCCAGCTCTAATGTTCTACGTGATTCCTCAGAGTGATTGAGTTAATAAACACTGGCGCTGCATCATTGTTCCAGACTATCCTATTTAATGTCTGCTTCACATCTGGAGATTTCATACTGCCATGCTCTTCCGGAAAATTTAAGTGTAATTCAAGTGGCATATGATCTGAATGAAACAGATCATGAATATTGAGTTCACACAAGGATTCAGATATGGCAAACAAGTCATTTGACATGAAAAAGTAATCATTTATACTACTGCCTGAATCTGAGGTGTATGTGTAGCAACCATAGTGGTCGCCATCACATGCACCATTCAGAATACGTAAATCAAATGTAGTACATAAATTCAACATAAGCTTACCATATTTATTCAGCACTTTGTCTTGAGAATTCCTTTTGTTGATCAAACTGCTTGTTTTTAATGAGTAAATAAAGTTTTCACTACAAAAATCATCAGCGTTTATACCAGCAGTTCGACTGTTGAAATCTCCCGACAATACAATGTATACATCATGAATGCAACTGAACAATCTGCTAAGCATTCTTCAAGAAGACCAATGCCATTGTTTACATCAAAAAAAAGAATAAAATGGTGACTCCTCAGGCGGAACATATGCACACATGTACAA
The DNA here is from genome assembly GCA_018398815.1 of Conus ventricosus. Lineage (NCBI taxonomy): Eukaryota > Metazoa > Mollusca > Gastropoda > Neogastropoda > Conidae > Conus > Conus ventricosus. The sequence goes on along the minus strand of CM031601.1, from coordinate 91,571,429 downwards.
TATATCTCTCATGGTACCTAATAGAGCTTTGTCTATAAGAAAAACAATAATATTAGAGTAATCTACGTCAATAGATCGAACAAATGAAGCACACATTCTTAAGGAGGCACACAACTCCACCAGAAAAACGACCATGTTTAGAAAAGTTAACAGCAGATTTACAAAAGATCATATAATCAACAAATAAATCTGACTGAAATGTCTCTGTAAAGGTTTCAACAAAACAAATGATTTCAAAGGATGAACATAGGAAACAAAATCTTTATGTTTAATTTAGGGAGCAGTCCATTGACGTTCCATTGCAAGACTTTAAAACGCTTAATAGAAAACGCACGTGCTTCACAATCATAATTAACTTGACCTAACACAGAGCGCGACCGTGAACTTTTTTGCACGGCTGCACGGCCTGTAACCCGCTCGCTCACACATTCTTCACTGTCACTGACAATGTCACAAGCTTCAAACATACAAGCACGTGCAGCGTCAGCCTCACAAATGTTCTCTGGTTGTTCAACCGGTGTCAACTTTTTGGATGCTCCCCTAAACAAATGTGAAAAAACATTATTCACACCACAAAACATCAAAGAAACACCTTCACAAGAAGAGCGGCCACTGTCCTATTTCATTTCACTCAGCTTGCCTCTGCGTCTACAAAAACTTAGTACCTTCTATGATGAGATGGTCAAATACCATTGACGCCTTTTTATTGGCTGCCCTTGCTTGTTTCAAACGGGGTAACAGTTTCCGTCTAATTTCTCTGACCCTGAAAGAAAAACCTTCCCCAATGAAAATCTTAGTGCCTTTCAATTTCCCTCTCGCCCTAAGTAACTCTACCATGTCCTTGTAGAAGGTACAGCACCCGATTATCGGAGCGTTGGGCCTCTGGTTCAAACGATGTAGGCGGTCGAAGGGAACCTCCTTGGCCAGCTCCAGTCGGTCAGTGAAGAGTTCCCTGACAGCAGCTTCCAGGTCATCTGCCGACTCCTTCTCTGGTTTCTGGAGCCCATGGATGATGACGTTCTTCGTTTGGATCTGCATTCCAGGTCGTCAGTCTTCCTCTCCATCTCTTCCATCCTCTTCTCTAGGCGGTTGTTGCTCTCCTCAGCGCGGCGTTTTCACTCACAGACGGGTGCACTCTTCTTTCATGTTCTTCATTTCCTCGTGCATCATATCAAAACCGTCTCTGAGGCCTCTGATGTCATCCCTCACCGCATCAAACTTCAGGTTCAACTGATGGAGCATAGACAAGACATCTCTAGAGCACTGATCTCTGTTCTGGGAAGCATCCATGGTGTGTCTCGTGCACTAGCACTAGGAGAACGTGAGGACTGAGATCCAAGTTGCGTTTGTTTCATGGAAGAACGGGGTCCTGGGTTCAGTTCAACGTCGCCGCATGGTAACAGCAGCAAACTCCCCAGACGAAATAGGTGAGGAGGAAACACACACGACAGCAAACTCCCCCAGAAGAAATAGGTGAGGAGGAAACCACACGCGACACCGGTTGTCCTGGTTTTCAATGTCAGTCCAGTCGCGGTAGATTTGAATTTGCACGTTTCTTCATAAACGACACAATAAACAAAGACAAAGAGACCACATCGCTGTCTAAATCCAACGTTTCTGAAGGCATGGCACCTCACAGCAGTATCTGCCAGAAATGAGTCCACAACAATGCCTATAGCACTTATAATTTGCTATTTTCTTTCAGACGCGATCCTACATGGTGTTCACCGGCTGACATCCACTCCAGCTCCCCCCGGAGAGAGAGAGAGAGAGATGAGGAGAGAGAGAGAGAGGAGAGAGAGATGAGGAGAGAGAGAGAGAGAGAGAGGAGACATACAGGCAAGCAGTCAGACAGACAGACAGACAGTCTGGCAGACGGACAGACAGATAGACAGACAAGAGACAGGACCGAGAGAAAAAAAATCAAAGGAGAAAGAATGAGAGAAAGTCACAATGCACAATTACATGCATACAGGCGTGCATGAGTGTACGAGCATGCGTCCATGCGTGTGTGTGTGTGTGTGTGTGTGTGTGTGTGGTGTGTGTGTGTGTGTGTGTGTGTGTGTGTGTGTGTGTGCGTGTGTGTGTCTGTGTCTGTATTGTGTACGCGTGGGCGCATTCTTGGACTAGCGAGCTTACATGAGTTTCTGGAACTCCCTCCCCAACCAGACACCTACATCACCGACCATTATTCCACGTGGCTTCTTCGCTTTCTCTCTCTTCTCTCTCTCTTCCCTCCTCTCTCTCTCTCTTCTTCCTCTCTCATCTCTCTCTCTCTCTTGAAACTTCTGTACCGGTGTTTGGTCTTAGTGATCACTTTCCTGTTTGTTTAATATGGTCAAAAAAGGAACGAAAATTCCCAGATGTAGCCACCGTACATATCTTCTCGTTGTTATAAAACATTAAATATTGATGTCCTTTTTATCTGACCTGTGCTTTTCAAATTTGTCAGATGTTTATCAATATACCGACCCCGACGAGGCCCTTGAAACTGGGTATCGTATTTTTCTGTCTGTAATTGATAAACATGTCCCTATTAGACTTAAACGCGTTAGAGCTGATGGCAAACCACAGTGGTTAACCAAAGAAATCAATGCAGTCATTAAACTTCGAGATAATTTATTACAGTCTACAGGGAAAAGTGACAGTTTTAAGAAATAACGAAATAAAGTAACTGCCTTAAAAAGATATACTCGCAAAAAAATATTTCAAAGAACTTATTGCTTCTAAAACAGATACAAAATCCATCTGGAAAGCCATTAACGAATTATCTGGGGGAAAATCTGATACTGCTATTCATTCGGGAATGGATTTATTCACGGAAAAATTCCATTTACACTTTTCAACAATAGCTGAGAAAACGATAAACTCTGATCACATGATAAACAATGATCTATCATCGTTGAAAGATTATTGTGATTCTAAACACATAGATGCAAAACTTCAATTTGAATATTTAAGTGTACACGAAGTGTATAGGGCACTATGTGCTTTAAAACAATCTAACTGCTGTGGCCTAGACAACATTGATAGTAAAATCTTGACATTATCTGCATCTGTTATATCTGAGCATCCCACCTACATTTACAACCTTTGCATCGAAAAGTGTTACTACCCACAAGCTTTCAAGGTAGCCAAAGAACTACCAGTTTATAAATCCGGCGACTCAACTGATGTTTCAAATTATCGACCAATATCGATTCTATCTACTTTGTATAAACCTCTAGAAAAAAAACACAAAAAAACATCTTAAACGCAATCTCCAGTTACACTTTACTTAACATGATTTATTTCATCCTAACCAAAGTGGTTTTAGGAAAAACCATTCCTGTCATACAGCACTAACTAACTTAGTTGAACAATGGCTTCCAAACATTAATAGTAATCTATTTACAGGTGTACTTTTTGTTGACTTTGCAAAAGCCTTTGACATTATTGACCATAATCTTCTTGTAAAAAAAAAACTTGTATTTTACGGTCTATCCAGAAAACCTCTTGATCTACTATCCTCTGTTTTGACCAACATGAATGTCAGGCTCGCTAAGACCTGAACTAACTAGGGAGGGACAGACAGACTTACAGACCTACAATACCTAACGCCCCAACTCAAATAAGCAGTCCAGAAACAGATGAACAGTTCACAGCTGTATAATTTCATTCAAACCACGACACCGGGGTCCATAACACTGAATATTCCACTTACTACCACACAATCACTTTCTCTCAAACTCAAACATTCAACCACTTGACACAATTCGCACACAGATTTCTAGTCACACACACACCCTGCACAACCGAACTAACACAAGGTCATGAAATTAATTAACGACTAACCTTAATTCGGGTCAAATCCCAATGTGCCCAGCCTGGTGCGATGCATCGGTCCCATGCAATACAACCCACACGAACGATAACACCTTGGCTATTGGCCCAACAGGACACTGTGAATCCGAGACTTACTCAACAAATTCACTTACCGGCTCATACACAAGCCAGCAACCAGGAAATGAACTCCGACACAATGACAGACCAAACACCAATATAGAATGCCCAGAACTACAATTTTGTAACACAGTGACAGACCAATCACTGATATAGAATGCACAAAACTACAACAATTCTGTAATGCTCACACACTTTCAAGATTAATTAAACCAGGTCACATTCCAACAACTGGGCACTTAAAGCACGCATGACCAATTAATAATCCAGTAACTGGGTTGCTATGAAATACTCGCAGAGAATGGCCCAACCAAGTTGTCCAAATGTAAAAATTGTTGATATAAATGTTTCTTGCCACCACACAAAAGACAATTTGTCTTGAAAACCTGTGCAGCCTGCGACACACACAAGTAATGACTAATTAGCCAACAACTAAACCAGCTATGCAATGATAATATTACTAAATAAATTTAAAGTCACTAAGGATTTCTACTAGTGTCTTTCACACACTGGGTAGTCCACTCCACGACCGATGAACGACGGCTCATTTCCTTGATCCTGGAAATAATGTTCAATGCTGTTACCTCAAAACAGCCCCTGTTTGTCGTCAACATTCACATGTACCACTCGGACTGTCACAGCAACAGGAAGACTAGCCCACGCTCTGTCACTCCTCGCACAGGGATCCCGTCACCAGCTAAGGCAGGATTACAGGCACCAGCTAAGGCAGGATTACAGGGAGATATCTTGAACCAACACGTGTCCGGCCCAACTCCGAAATGGGTTGTCCAGCGCCACCAAGGCCATCCCAGACCGGCACGTCTACAGCACCCAACCACAGCAACCAAGTCTTCACCCACTAAGGTTTCAGGTACACAGGTTACAGTTCAACAAGAACGCAGCAACCAAGTCTTCATCCCACCAGGGTCTCGGGAACACCGGTTACAGTTCAGCAAGAATGCAGCAACCAAGTCTTCACCCCACCAGGGTCTCGGGAACACCGGTTACAGTTCAACACAAATGCAGCAACCACGTCTTCACAAATTACAGTAACGACAGTCCTTCTACTGTACCTCCAACAGCGAGAAGAATACAATTACACAGAAACACAGAATCAGTCCCCTCCAGACTCAAGGCAGCTCCGCTAATCCTTAAGCCCGAACCCTGAACACAAGGTTCCTAAAAGGATTCACCAGGACTTCCAACATAGAATCAACACACACAACGTCAGAGACTTCCACTCTGAAAAAACAGCTGCAAAAAAAACACTGAGCGACAGTTCACCTAACCCCCAGCCTGCTTTACAGTAAACTTAACTGTGATTGGATAATTCAACGTAAGGTTAACTATGATTGGGCAACTCACAGTGAGGATGATGCATGACCCAATTTCCCCATTTCCACGGAAAACACTAAAAAGTTCAAGATACCTCCCTACCCTCTCCCAAGCTGTGCTGTCACACAGATATCCACTGATGCACACACACGCATGCGACGTGAGCGGAAATGTTCGCCGGCTCACCCTAGCACATATAGAGGAAATATTGACTCTAATGCGAACCACGCAAGATACACTG
>CM031601.1:91548411-91560911 GCA_018398815.1 Conus ventricosus | reverse complement strand
CCTCATGTTTCAGCACCATACTGTGATAAGTAATGATGTCTTGTTTCCAAACAGTTTGATAAATACTGACATGCAGAATATTCACGAGCATACTCGAATATTATTTTCTTGAATATTCTGCGTATCAGTAAGCTCTACCAATGAAATCGTGACGACCATACGCGAATGCAATTTGGTCAGCTTCTACAACATTCTCGAACCTTTGGTAAAGCACTAGCAACTTACGGAAACCTGGTGAACATTCCGACATTTCTTAAATATTCCACTCGCATTATCAAGCCATCCAAAACAATGCTGAACAATTAGCCATACGTTCCCATTCCCAATGCTTTAAATAAATCAACAATAGCACTAGACAGACCGAAAATACGAAGTTCTAAAAGTGATAAATAAAAAGAGGCTTGCAAACTCGTCATTATTGCTAAGACGTCTTTCGCAAAAGTTCCTCCTCTCTTGTCTCCCTTTTAAATTGCAACATAACCCCCTACTTTAAAGGGGTTCTCACCCATTTTTACAAATCTATTTTGACCAAATGCACGGTTTTGGTATGTGGTCGTATTGCGAAACCCAGCCCCGAATCAGCCGCCTGTGCTTTCATCTTGCAGTGAGAGCAGCATTTCCTGCGGACCGGGAAAGCGAGAGGCTGAAACAGGAACGAGAGCCTCGATTTCGATAAAAGAGGGGTTTCCGGATTGATGACGTAGAAAAGCCAAGTCACTCTTCGTGTTCGGCTGAAGTGAGATGGGGCGAATGTGTGCTGTGTCTGGGTTTCGGAATTTCATCAGGAAATAAGCAAAGAGTAAGCGTTCATGCTTTTCCAGGTGCTTTCAGCCAGTTTAGGCGATTGTGGATAAATGTTGTCACCACAACGAGGAAAGATTTTGTTCTTCGGGACAGTTATCATGGCATTTGCGGTCGTCACTTCGAAGAGCACGGTTTCCAAGACCAACATACTGGAAGGTAAAGGTGGAAGCTGGAATTCGGGTCGAAGACAGCTGAAAGAGGATGCTGTGCCAACTATTTATAACAGAAAAATGTATTTAAAGCACTCTCTGTTCATTCGCTGGCTGCAAGTGCAAGCCTCAAACGCAACAGTGACACGGATTCTGTCAGGAGCAAGGAGCCAACTCAGAGACGTAAAGAAGTAAGGTTTGTGGAATGAGTGGTTGATCTTTTTGTGTTTCATTTCATTCTCAGTGCATGGTTGTTGTAAAGATAGTTGTTGGTTTTTGCAGAGTGTTGGCATCAAACTGTAACATACATTGTTACTTTCAGTCACACATGCCAGAGTCATAGTGGCAGTCAGTCAGTCACATTGCCTGCTGTCACTGAAACTGTTGCATGCTTGTGATTAATTTGTTTCCCTGCTGTTGCTGTTTCCAAGAAAACTGAAGGTATGATTCTTATTAACAAGAAAGTGTCCATGTCCACAAATAACAGCTTGTTGGACTCCAGTAAACAATAGTTTGGGTTTTTTAAGGACATTGTTGAACATCACTCACCCCTGCAAGTTCCGCCCAACAACCATATGCTTTAGTAAGTGAATTATTCATCAGTATTTGGATACAGGATGGTGACAGTGTGCATTTTAAAGATATATGCAGGTGTGGTATGTCTGTATGCTATAAACTGCCCTGGTGAGTAAGAGAATAATGAGCTTAGATCTGCAGCTTAGATCTGATGTACGGCACGTCACACATCAGTTTTTAAAATAACAGCCAGAATCTTTGATTGAAATATATTGTAAAAGACCCCTCAGATTCTAATTGTCATTGAGGAACTTCAGAATTTAAATGGAGGGAGTGAGATTGAAAATGAAGAATGTAAAAAAGTGTGTGTGTGTGTGTGTGTGGGGGGGGGGGGGGGGCTGAAGTGAACAGCTATTAAAAAGATTTCTACAGCAGGGAAGAGAATTAGTGTGATGACGCAGTAGCTGACAAAACTCCTGTTCAAAGGAAAAGGTATTATCTGATCTAAACAACTGAAGGAAAATGTGGTGTATCACATGATCATTTTATATAAAGTTATTTACATATTACGGTAATGTGTGTGTGTGTGTGTGTGTGTGTGTGTGTGTGTGTGTGTGTGTGTGTGTGTGTGTGTGTGTGTGTGTGTATGGTGTGTGTGTGTGTGTGTGTGTGTGTGTGTGTGTGTGTGGTGTGTGTGTGTGTGTGTGTGAACAGATGTATGTATGTGATGTGTATATCATGTACTACCTGTGTCGTGCGTGTGTGTGTACATGTACATAATATGGTCAACCTGTAAAAATAATGTCGAACTGCCTGGAAAGAAACACAAGTGTCTGATGGCGAGGAAGGTGGTACTGTACAAGGAGCTGTAGGTTCAAACTGGTACGGCTGAACTCCAAACACTTCAGTGAAAATTTCACGTTCGATGTCCTCTTCGTTGGAACTTGACTCGTAGCTGGGAACATCTGCCATTATCGCCGGAAAATAGTTGAGTTTTATGTCCTCATAGCGAAAGCTTTTAGGGACATGTCTTCCATTCACGGCAGTCTTGGCATTTATACGTCACTTGCAGAATCCCCGACTCTCGTCTCTTTCCATACTGTGCTCGGCAATCTCCGTGGCGAGTCACGATTTGGCTACTTGCACGACCCGAAACACGGATAGAAGTGAGTTTCAGAAGAAAAGTAACACGTACATCGAAACACGCTCGATCATACTATTGAACAACCCAAACAAGCTATTTAGGGGTGAGGACCCTTTAAAGGAATTTCTCAAATCTCTCAAACTTTTACAATGTAAAGAAATGTCAAACGACTTTTAAAACAAAGATCAACTGGCAACACATACCCAGTTCAAAGTCTACAACTAGAACAAGTCTCGTTTAACCATGCATTTGCATCCAGATTGTCTGTGTGCCTTTCACACATTCAATCTTCATATCAACGTTCTGAAGTACATGGCCCAGCGCATGACCCTACTGTTAACAAGCATGACAGATTCTAAAAGTAAAAAAAATAAAAAATTGAAGGTTTATGGTCAGTACGCAATACAAAGCAACCCCCCTGGAGAAACAGTTCGAACTTTCACACTGCCACACAATAGCAAGGCACTCCTTCTCCAGGGCATTATACATCCGCTCTGCCCTGGATAGTTTCTTGCTGGCGTACTAGACTGGGAACAACTTCCCATCATGTTCCTGCATGAGGACTGCACCAACACCCTTGTCAGAGGCATCAGTGCTGAGCACAAAATCTTGTTAGGGTCAGGCAACCATTGCGCAGGTTCCTCGGACAGGAAGCTCTTTACAGTGTTGAAGTCTCGGTCCTGTGCCTCTCCCCCACTCCAGTTGGTTTGGTTTCCCCTTGCGCAGAAGGTCAAATACTGGAGCAGTCACAGTTGCAAGGTGAGGCATGCATTTTCTGTAGAACCCCACTAAGCCGAGAAAGGACTACAGTTATTTCTTTGTCCGTGACGAGGTGTTTGCAGAATGGTTGTCCCCATTGTCCTTGAGTACCCTTTTATGTCTACCTGGTGATTGAGACCACTGAAGTCAATATCATCTGCGCCAATAACACACTTGCGGGTCGTGCAGTCAAGTTGGCAGAAGACAGTCGTTTGAACAGCTTCCAAAGAATTTCCAGGTGTTCTGTCCGCATTTTGGAATGGACCAGGATGTCATCTCTGTAGTAATATGACACCTTCCATTTTGCCCAAAATTTCCTTATGCCCCTCTTGAGTGATGCTCCAGAATTCTTCATACCGAAGGGCAAAAGGAGAAACCCACATGCCCCATCTGGAGTCACAAATGCGGACTTTGGAATATATTGGTGTGGGGACTTGCCAGTACCCCTTGCTGAGATCGATCTTGGGAAAAAAATAATCTCCACTCAGTCTCTGGAATTGGTCAGTAGCTGTAGGTATGGGCTTAGGCTGTAGATAAATCAGCTTGTTGAGTCGCCCCAAACCGATGCACACCTGGTTAGTGCCGTCTTTCGTTTTGACAACAGCTGGCGACGAGTATAACTCCCAGTTTCAGCATGTCTTTGATGTTTTCCAGAACTACCTGGTAGGATAGGGTAATGGGTAGGGCTCTGACCTGATAGGCTCAGGGGATGTCAACTTCACTTCATGCTGAATGAGATCCGTTTGTTTTTCCTGGAAACACAGTGAATATACTTGAGTACTCATTTAACAGTCGACATATTTCTTTATTCTGCCAGATGTTCACTTGTGGCCCAAAACCACACTGTAATGGTTTCCTGGAATTTGAAATCATTCAGTTCTAACAGTTCTTCATCGTTCACAGAACTTTCTTCAGTGAAGTAGTTACCATCACCAGAGTGGTAAAGTGTCTCCCATTCTTGGAATTCGCAACATGCGCATCTGTGGCTCGCTTGTCTTCCTATTCAACGTATTTCTTGAGCATATGTGCGTGGGAAATCTTCTTGCTTGCCTTGATTTTCACTTCATAAACATTCGACCCCTTGACTGCTTCTACAGGATAGGGTCCTTTCCACTGCATCAGCTGCTTGTTATTGTCAGTAGGCAGCAGGGCAAGAAATTTATCACCAGGCTGCAATTTCCTGACCTTGGTTTTCTAGTCATAGTAGTGTCTGTTTTTGCTTTGAGACTTCTCTAGTTCATTTCGTGCTAAGTGTATGGGTGTCTTCAATGCGTTCGCGCAGCTCAAATACATATCGATAGCTGTTCTTGATTTCTGGAGATGCCACTTCTTTTGTCCACAGTTCTTTCGGAATGTGCATTGGCCCTCGCACCATCTGGCTGTACAAGTAGCACAAAGGGAGAAAATCTAATCAGTTCTTGATGGACTTCCCTGAAAGCAAACAACAAGGCATTGGCATACCTGTTCCATTGTCGTGGCTGGTCAGCACACAACTCTTCAGCTGGCCTTTGATGTGCCATTGTACTTCTCTACCAGGCCACTGTACATGGGATAGTAGGGCGTGGTGGTCACCGGTTGACACTGAGCAGACGAACAACCTTGTGCGTGCAGTTAGATACAAACTGGGCCCCTACATCACTAAATATTTGTCAGGCACACCCACTCTACTGAAGTTGGCAATCAGGGCATCAGCAATGGTCTCAGTATCGATGCGTTTCAGTGGGATTGCCTCGGGACACCTGGTGGCATAGTCTACCAAAGTGAGGATGTACTGTGTCCTGATTCACTGGCTGGCTTGATTTCTCCCATGATGGTCGATGGCCACCCTCTTGAAAGGTCTGTCAATTAGTGGCATCTTCTCCATGGGTACCTTTGGAGTTTTCCTTTGGGTTCAGTCTTCTGGCACACGTCACAGGTTCTGCAGAAACAAGCAACACGCCCTGACTACCTGGCCAGTAGAAGGCTGCTATGATTTGTCTGTGGTCTTCCCGACACCCATGTGGCCTCCAAGGATAGAGTCAAGGGCCAACTCCATCACGGGTTTTCGTAGACTGGCTGGAACAAGAACTTAGCAAGTGATTTGACCCCCATTAGTTATCCTCTTTTCTTGTAACGTCTGTACATGACACTTTTTTTCTTAACAAAAGATGCCCTGGTGTTACCCCTTGTCATGGCATCTGTTTTGCTGGCATATTTTAGCAGAGAAGGGTCAGCTTGATGTAACTGGATCATTTTGTGTCTGGTTACTTCTCGAATTTTTGTGGACCTGCTGATCTCCAATGGTGTAGATCTCTTTTCTTTCTCCTTCTTGGGTTGTGTGCGTGATGTTACTGCACATGTTTGTGGTCTTTCAGGGTCAGGCTCTTCAGCTGCACGGGCACCTGCAATATTACCGATGATGACGTCATGAGGAGGGCTGGGCAAGCACAAAACATTCACCTTCCCAACAAAGAACAGTGTAGAAATTAATTGCAATGTCGGCTGTGGAGACGGCCGCTACATATCCATGGACACATTGATGGTAGCCATTCTTGCCAGTAAATTGTTTTTCAGTAACAAGCTCCTTCTTAATGACTCCACAGCACCCTGTATCTGTGTGCACCTGTGCTTCTCTACCATCACAGTGTCAAATACTCAAATCACTCTTGGCATGGTCTCAAAAGGCACATTGCACCACTCCCTAATGCTCTTCAGGGTGTCACAGGCTTAACTTGAGGTAGATCTCCATCTCTTCTGCGACAGGTGATTCTCCTGACTCCTTACCCTGATGGCAACATTGGCAGATATAAGACTTCTTTTATTTACACCCTGGCGCTGGCCTTTCTGGTCTTCACGACTAAGGTGTGGAGGGCTGCGTTTATCTGAATACTCAGGCAGTCTACATTCAGCAGCTTTGTGACCCAGGGGTCCGCAGTTGAAGCATTTCAATGATGGGGTTGTTATACTTGGAGCCTGGACTGGTCATATCCGATCTGTAGATGGTTTTGATCTAGTGTCAAGGGTCTGGTTGTGAGACTCCAGGAACCACTGAGCAGCTTCAGTCAGGGATTTCAGGATCTGGTCTTTCTCTTATAGAAGGTGGGATGCGAGGTCTTTAGGACAGAACTCTACAAATTGTTCTTTCAGGACCAGATATGACAAGCCATCATGGTCTTTCTTTCTCCCAGCAAACTCCAGCAATCTCTCTAGATAGTTTTGAATCCTGGTTAGGAATTGAGCAGGACTCTCGTTCTCCTCTGGCCTACTGGATCGGAAACGTTCCTGGAAGCCTTGTTCAGAAAAATCATAGCTTCCAAGAAGTTTAGTTTTCAGTGTTTCATGTTCATTTGCTTCCTCTCGGGGTAGTCTTGAGTATACCTCAAGAGCGTGACCAGTCAAAAGGGCACGTAAATTTGGAGATCACTGCTCTTTTGGCCATCTCATTGCTTTAGAAAGGCGTTCAAAACGTTTCAGATAACTGTCGAGGTTGCCTTTCCCATCTACAACAGCTGGAAGATGTGGCCTCTCACCAATTTCAGTTTCTGGCTGGGAAATGCGTTCGCCATTTTGAACCGTCACTTTCTCTTGTCTCTCTTTCTCTTTGTGTTCTATTTTAAGTCTTTTCAATTCTCTTTCAGCAGCTCACTCTTCTCTTTATCTATCTTGTCTATCTGCTGTCTTTTCTTCTCTTCAAGTTCTTCTTGCTCTCGGCTTTCTTCTCTTCAGCTGTCAATTATGTTGTTTCTTTTGTTTTTTGTTTTTTGTTTTTTTTCAAGTTCTCTTGCTGCAGTCGTTTTCCTCAGCCTCTTGATCAAATTTCCTGAGTTCATCACCTGCGAGGCCTAGTTCATTTCAAATCTTCACGTCTTCCATAGTAACTCACACTAATGTCTGCAATCAGTCACTGAAACAATACATTCCAGTGTTCAACTACAGACTCAGGCAGCAGTCTTCCATTTGACTCTCCTAGCTCTGTAGAATCCTAATTGCTCTTGCAGACACAACCGGCAGTTCCGCCCACTTCCTTGGACCTGACTTACTTACTTAGACTTAGATGCTCCCGCGTCTTGCGACGCATGAGGCAGTCGAGGCGCTCCACTGTGCATGGTTCTCAGCCAGTTTGCTAGTGTCACTCCATCTTATGTCAACGAGTTGGGGCTCTCTCTCCACTGTCTGTCACCAGCTCATCCTGGGTCGTCCTTTTTTTCTCTGGCCTGCTGGGGTCCATTTCATGGCCTGGTTTGCAGGTCTTGTAATCTTAAGACTTGACCCAGCCAGTGGAGACGCCGTCTGCAGACGATGGTTGACACAGAGAGCTGTTTGGACTTCTCCTTGACCTCTTCATTTGGTACAAAGTCGGACCATTTGATGCCCAAGATCTTACGTAGGCACTTAGTATCAAACGCGTCGAGTTTCCTCTCCTGGGCGGTCTTCAGTTGCCAGGTTTCAGATCCATATAACAACGTTGAAATCACACTGGAGTTATAAAATTTCAGTTTGATTCCAAGGGAGAATTTCTTGCTGTTCCATATTTTGTTCAGCTGATTGAATCCTTGCCTTACTCCGGTGCCACTGTCACACAGTAATTACCCTACAGAAGCTACAACAATGACGTCCATGTGCATTCACGTAGCCTGACCAAACTTCAATATACTGAACAAGCCCAAGACTTCTGTTCTTCAAGGTCTGCATACAACGCAACTTCTGCTGACTGGGCCCACTCAATGCTCCGGTATCCTAGTGAATAAAAAGTGAGAAGATCAGAGAAGATTATTTCTTGATTAATGAGGTGAATGGAGTAAGCACAGATCCACTTCTTTTTCGTCCAGTCCTCGCCTGTGAGGGGAGGTTACATCGAATCAAATACGTGCATTTCAGCATTCAAAAAAAATAAATATGCATGAGGATACATCTCTACAGATCAGTTTACACATAATTACAAGCGAAAATTCTAGCGTGCAAAATAAAATAAACATACACGAAAATGTATCTCTTCAAATCAGTTTACAAGGCTTCATACAAAACATCACAATATCCTAAGATTTTGTAATTGGAAACAAAACAAAACTATTGAAAATAAGAAGAAAAAAGAAGAGAGAGAGAGAGAGAGAGAGAGAGAGAGAGAGAGAGAGAGAGAGAGAGAGAGAGAGAGAGAGAGAGAGAGAGAGAGAGAAGAGAGAAAGAGAGACTTAGGAGGTGTTGGAACCACAGTAACATAGAGAAATGGAAGAAAACACGAGATGTGGACATTGAAAGTAGGCTATACCACATACATTAATGATTATGGTCGCAGAGAAGCAATGGAACGAAAAACAAACATATCAACAGCATGGCATAGACACAAAGAACGAGATGGAGGGACAGACACACAGACTGAGAGAGAGAGAGAGAGAGAGAGAGAGAGGGGAGAGAGAGAGAGAGAGAGAGAGAGAGAGTAGAGAGAGAGAGAGAGAGAGAGACGTACATATTTATATGGCCGAAAGTAAAGACATAGATGCATGCACGCACGCACACAAGCAAGCACGCACGCACGCACGCATACTCACGCACGCACGCACGCACGCACGCACGCACGCACGCACGCACGCACGCACACACACACACACACACACACACACACAACACACACACACACATTTCTTTGTGACTTTTAGTGGGAGGGAGGGGAAGCGGAAAGTGGAGGGGTGGGATCTTGGGTGTAAATGATTTTTTTTTTTTTTGAATACGCACACAAACAAACGGACAATGAATAAACAAATCGTCAAATGAGCTCAAACGGTTGGATTACCCTGTTGATAAGTGAATAGAGTGTATGGGAAATATGTCTTTACAGAACGTCATTTTACTTCCCTGTGCCACATTTCTCAGAGGTGTAGGGACAATGGTAGCCTTCATCCTCATGCTCTGCGCACTGAGAGGTCAGATCACAAGGGAAGTGCTCAAACAGGTCAGGCCACACTGACACTGAACAGTTCCACGTGTCCAGTCCTGGCACTTGATACGGTTTCAGGTGTTCTGCATGAAAAGAGAAGCGAAGCCTAAATGGCTACACCTATTGCTCCCCATAGAATATAGACAAAGAATGTGCTTTGCTGGTTTTCTGACCAAAGTCGTCAGGGAATAGAAACAAAATAGGGTAAGAGTGTACATCCACATCAGTGAGAAGATTCTGTCGGGAACCACAGTGGCCAATATATGTTTCTATTGTATCATACTGACGGCTGAAAGTGTTGAGAAAGATGACGTGATCTTGCGGTCTGGTCAGTGTGACACGGGTTCTTATAGTTGGAGGACACGGGGTGGGTCCACCCAGTCCCAGTGTCTGTATGTACCCTGCCCACCATCAGTTCTCTCATTATATCAGCTCTGGCTATGAAATGTTGCTCCAGTTCTTACCATATTAGTTTGTATTGCTTCCCCACACTGTACATCGTGAATTGGAGACACGGTCCTTGAGCATGATGTACTTTTTGTGCTTATACACTCCAAATAATTAGAAGCATGTTCTTATGTCATCGATATTCAGTGATATGCGTTTAACATTTTTCGGACACTGCTTTTTCTGAGATGTAGAATAACACAATTTACACATTTTGAAGCGTATCTTATTTTCAGTTACATTCACAGACATATTTCGGACATATTCAAATGTCTTCTATTCTCAAATATGGTAAAGTCTACATTCAAACCGTTTTACATATTCAAACACACTCTATTTAAGATCGTGGTAAATGTCACTTATACCTGTTTGATTGGTATGAAAATGTTTCCAAATGCATTTCTGTGTTATGATTTTAATCAAAATAAAGCAGTTTCTTTTATGTGTGTAATAGTAAATAGTTCACCTTGAAATGAAATAAATTCTTATGCAGTTAATACTTTAGAATGCTTTCAGTTCTCTTTCATAAAATGCCAAACATCGATTCTTGAAAAAAAGACTTGATCAACAAATAACACCACACAACAAACAAACAAAAAACAAGGTTTGGGTCCTAAAGCTAATCTTTGGTTTTTATGGATTTATGGATTTTTTTCATGTGATTAAATGCTAAATTCCACACGTTTTACTAGCTGAAAAGAATACGTTTCTATACTTATCAACAGGCCCTTTGTGGAATGTTTTAAGCACATATTTGAAGTAATTCACCATCTTTAAATTTAACACTGTATCGAATGACGTTTGGGATGCATGGTACACCATGTTTCCCTGCCCTGTATCTAGAAAAAGTGCGTGTTTATGGACTAGCTGTGCTGATATCACGCTCCCCTTGCCAACGCTTATAATTTGAAATAGAGACAGACAGACATTATAACACAGAGGGTGGAGTTATGTGACTGTATGGTGGACTCGCCCATCACCTAATTGACCTCATCAACACCCCCGTGACAGACAGAGTTGGGTAAGAGCAATACTGGTCTCATGGCCGACTTCGAACCCTTTAGAGTGTGTAGGTCAAGAATGGTATTGATTTGACCTTACGACCGAATCATTGAAACACGCCAGTCAACATACCCAATTCAGTTTCAGTTTCATCAAGGAGGCGTCACTGCGTGCGGACTAGTCCATATACGCTACACCACATCTGCTAAGTTTTGAGACCACTACGCATGATTTGAAGCTGATGGATATATGAATTAACAACAAAGATGAGACAATTGAAGAAGAGGGTTTCGTGGCTACGACTCGCGGATGTCTGACAACGCATTAGCCCAACGCGCTGATCAGACCTTGAGTGCCTACCTACCTGCCTACCTACCATTTTTTCTTTCTTTTTTTTTTTAATGTACACATGTGTATGATGTGTGGGCATGAGCCCATGTGTGTGCGTGGGCGCATGTGTGCGCGCGAAGGCATGTGTGCGCAGCAGGCATTGTGTGCTCGTGTGTGTGTGTGTGTGTGTGTGTGTGTGTGTGTGTGTGTGTGTGGTGTGTGTGTGTGTGTGTGTGCGCGCATATGTGTGTGTGTGTGTGCGCGCGCATATGTGTGTGTGTGTGGTGTGTGTGTGTGTGTGTTGTGTGCGTGTGGTGTGTGCTAGTGGTGTGTGTGTGTGTGGTGGTGCGTGTGTGTGTGGTGGTGTGTGTGTGGTGCGTGTGTGCGTGGTGCGTGCGTGTGGCTGTGTGTGTGTGTGTGTGTGTGTGTGTGTGTGTGTGTGTGTGTGTGTGTGTGTGTGTGTGTGTGTGTGTGTGTGTGTGTGTGTGTGTGTGTAATTTGTGGGTTTGTGTGAGCACACGTATATGCGTATAGGCTATATGTGTACATATTTGTGTGTTTGAGTGTGTCTTTGTATGTGGGCGTGTGCGCATGTGCGTGTGTGATGTGCATTTGTGCGCTTATGTGTATGCGTGTGTGTGCGCGCGTGTGTCAGTGTGGCCGTGCACATGCACACATGTGTATATGTATGTGGATAAGAGCGAGCGAATGTACGCACACACGTTCGTATGTGCGTGTGTGTGTTGTGTGGTGTGTGTGTGTGGGTGTGCGTGCGGCGTGCGGCGTGCGTGCGTGGCGTGCGTGCGTGCGTGCGTGTGTGTGTGTGTGTGTGTGTGTGTGTGTGTGTGTGTGTGTGTGTGTGTGTGTGTGTGTGGTGTGTGTTGTGTGTGTGTGTGTGTGGGTGTGTTGTGACTGTGCGCGTGAATGTTCAGAAGATGACTTAGGAACAAGAACAGACCATCAATTACAGCATATAGATGCGCACGCACTCTCGCGTGCACAGATATATACGCATAACAATAAGAACAACTCCTCCCCTCAAGCACATCCAACACACACACACACACACACACACACACACACACACACACACACACACCACACACACACACACACACTCACACTCACACACACACACACACACACACACACACACACACACTCTCTCTCTCTCTCTCTCTCTCTCTCTCTCTCACACACACACACACACACACAACACCACACACACACACATACACACACACACACACACACACACACACACACACACACACACACACACACACACTCACACCCACAACGCTTCACACACGTCTGTGGACTCTCTAATTAACACGCTGGCATTACCCTCTGATGAACACACACACACACACACACACACACACACACACACACACACACACACACACACACACACACACACACATACACACACTTT
>CM031601.1:91535911-91543411 GCA_018398815.1 Conus ventricosus | reverse complement strand
CACACATGTGTATTGTGTGTGGATAAGAGCGAGCGAATGTACGCACACACGTTCGTATGTGCTGGTGCGGCGTGCAGCGCGCGCGCGCGCTGTGCGCGTGTGGAGTGTGTGTGTGTGGTGTGTGTGATGGTGTGTGTGGGTGTGCGTGCGTCGGCTGTGAGCGCGCGTGCGTGCGTGCGTCGTGGTCACGTGTGTGTGTGTGTGTGTGTGTGTGTGGTGTGTGTGTGTGTGTGTGTGTGTGGTGTGAGTGTCTGTGTGTTGTGTGTGTGTGTGTGTGTGTGTGTGGGTGTGTGTGTGTGCGCGTGTGTTGTGATGTGCAGATGTGGAGTCGGAAGATGACTTAGGAAACAGAACAAGACCATCATTACAGCATATAGATGCGAAAACGCACTCTCGCGGCAAACACATTACGCAAACTATATGAACAACTCCTCCCCTTCTAGCACATCCAACACAACACACACACGCGCGCACCGCACACACATGCGACATACACACATGCGCAATTACACACAAACAACACACCACACACTCCACACACACATCCACACACACACACACACAACACACACACACACTCACAACACAACACACACACACACACACACCACACACACAACACACACACTCCTCTCTCTCTCTCTCTCTCTCTCTCTCTCTCTCTCTCTCTCTCTTTCTCTCTCTCGCTCTTCTCTCTTCTCTCTCGTCTCTCTGTGTCTCTGTCTCACTCTCTCCCGCACACACTCTCACACCAAACGCTTGCACGCTCATGGTGTCCATGAACACACTTAATTAAACATGCTGGCATCCCCCATTGACCGAACAAACATCAGCGACACAGTCTACAGTGTACGCTGGGGACCTGAGAGATTCTAAGTCCTAGCTCAGTTGACAGTGTTTCTCTTTTGTGTTTTTATTGGAAAAAGAACAGTATGGAGTGTGGCCCAATCTCTAGGTGTTTCGCAATGTTGGCATTGAAATCATTCCTATGTTTGTTTGGTAGTGGTGATGTGTCTTGCTCTCTTCCTTAAGTCTGACGCGTGCGGCATTCCCCTCTTGATGATTAGATCTGAAAGTTGGTCTGTGATATTGTGGCTTTGCTCTGTTTGATTAAGTGTTTCTTCAGATTTCTTATGACATCTGTTCGGCCAAGCTGTAATCCAGTTTTTGTTGTTGCCTTGCAGCCAGTGTGTTTGCTCCCTCGTATCTGTTTTAACTCCAGCCATGTCCAGGGCTAGTACATCCATATGAGTCTCTTCAATGTACGGCTGCACATCAGTTGTCATTCTCATACAGGGTACCCCATTCCACTTTTTCACTTTCTGAAGTAGGTTCATGGAGTATGTCAGTCAGTATCATGGCTTGTTGAGTTTGAATGGCTTATGGATGGTAGCGTGGCAGTGCTTGTTGTCATGTTCTATCTCATTGTCAGACTTGAAGTTGTAAAACTGTGCGCACCATTGACTTCCTGAATAGTCCGGCCATTTTGCTTCATGTGTATCCCCAGCCTGACTTACCTTTGGTGACGGAAACGTCAGTGTACATTAAATTATTAACTTTTGTCGCTAAAGGTCTTTCTAACCAGCATCTGGAATTTCTTCGGTTGGTTTTGCCTTCTGGCCATTCTCAACAATGTCTTCAGTTCTGGAGCGATGGGCAATTTGGTAGAGGTGCTTCAAGTGGTTGGATATTTCTCCCATTCCTTGGTTTTTTGACTTCTAACTGGCAACAAGCTGTGTGATGTCTTCTGTCCTGTCCCATCCTCATGATTTAGAACTGGATGCACCATTAGCTGGGGCGTGTGATAGGGAGGGAGTTTGGTGATAGGATCACGGCAACGGAGCTGTGAGGAGAGGAGAGCATGTCTTGGACACGACAGAGGGGGAATTGTGTTGTATATGATGGTTAAAAACTGGAATCAAGATTTTTCCTTGATTCTGCTGTGTCCACTGTCACTGGTGAACAATGGTTTCCTCACATTACAAGATCACCATGCCCCTTCCAGGGTTTTCTTTTCTTTTCAGCTGCCACACGTGGTCAAGTAAGATTTTTCAGAAAAAGAGTGTGTCTATCTTAATGATCAACCTGTGTATTGTTTGTTTTATTGTTTTCATCTCACTCACACTCATTTATGTGCACACACACACACACACACACACAATTCGGTTCAACATGGCGGCTGATCTCTCAGGACTAGATCAGTAGTAGCAGAAGGACCTATTCATGGGCAGGAAAGATACAATGGAAGGTGATAAGAAAGGAAATGCTCCATAAAGTCAACGAGAGAACCATCGGAACCTTCTACAGAACAGAGCTATGTGCATCAATTGATACAATCGACTGTGGAGATCTGAAGGGGAGCAGTGCAGGCAAAACTCCTCCAACAGGCAGCACCTTGAAATGCTTGGACATGTTTACATTAAATTCCTGGTTCACACTGGACTCCAAAGCTAATGCTATGCGTGTTTTTGATAATCTAAACGAAAGTTTATGTGCGAAAATTGTGCATAGGTTTAATGAGTCCTGAAATGATTAAGGAAAGGTGAGAGTCTGACAACAGGATACTGTTAACGCTTGTTCCACTGTTTGGCAACAGAGATCTCGAAAAAGGGGCCTAGATAAAGACAAAATCTAACAACCAACACAGCTTTCAGACAGAATTTGATAAAATGATAGCATAGAGTCTGATGATGAAATGAAGTGCGTCCGATTTTAGATCTTTAAAAGACGATTTCGAAACAAATCAACGAAGCGGGCAGCAAAATGGTCAGAGCGCGAAGTGGCTGCGCGGGTCGGCGGCGGCGACAGTACAACAAACGTTGTCGGGGCCCAACATGTGCATTGCGCTCGCAGCAGATAGGGCTACCACTCGTTCGGGACGTATGTCACATGGGATGAGAGCGGTGGGAGGCGACATATCGGACATTGTCAAGTGCAGGGCTAAATGGTTGCAAGGAAGGGTTCTACGGCGTCTGATGACGTTAACCGATACCGCGTATAAAAAATGGACGCTAGGGGATTGGATGAGGGAAAAAGGAACATTCGGAAAAGACAAAAATTAACCCCATACCATGTTACAAGCAAACAAAGAAAGAATAAAGTCACCAGCAAAAAACACGAATTTCTTCACTTCCATTGCTGTCTAGTGGTTCCATAGTTTTACCCAAAGTTTGTTGTATGGCACGACTCGGTGCATAAAACTGTATATCCGCTCAAGATGGTGCAGCTAACGGATGTATATCAGAAAAAGAAAACGACCACCATTGATCAATGAGGGAAGGCTTTACTGTCTTAGTACTCCTCGACCAATGCAGACGTTTTTAGTGCTTCATTGTTGTGGGTAATAAATGATCTCTAAGTCACATCTGATCCAAAAAGAATAGGCATCTAACTTTCATCAACTTCGTGAAGAATTACAAAAGCATTATCTCATAACTCGACTGTGTCTAGCAAGGTACGCCCCAACTGGATAAAAAAGCTAACATCAAAAGAGAAATCTTTCAATGGACGAATAATTGTTAATCTTCCGGTCAATACAAAGTGTCGTTGTTGTCCACGAAAACATCACAACAACCAATCAGTGCATAGTGGGGACTTAATCCATCCATCATGTAAGCGGGTCTCAGCGTGTTTGCAGGAACTTGAGTCGTCATCTTCATTACATGTACTGGAGGAAAGCAAAGACAACCCGGTCAACGCTACAGATCTCGTCGTTCCCGGATAACCCACCCCGATCCACATCTCCAGAGGCAGGAGGAACTCTTTCTTGCTGCGAGGGAACATTCAGGGACGAGATTACTTGTACAATTACGAGCCAGTGAAAGTCGTCTGTTAAGTATTTCTGTTGGATTGTTATAAGGCTGCCATTTTCATTATTTGCGCGAGATTGTTTACAGTATTATTAGTCACCTATCTGTTGATAGATTTTAGGTATTGCCCATACTGAATTTTCAGTTCTTGTGTGTTTGCCAAATGTTTTATTTTCTTTTATAGGCTAGTTACGTGCTTTGCTTTATTTTGCCATTTTCTTCGGTTTCTTTATTATTTATATCTTTATACTATTTTGCTGGATATAAAAAGAAAAATAAGAGAATCCTACAATGGAATTGCCGTTCAATCATACAAATATACTACACCTTCAACAACATCTTGTGAACAACCTTATATGGTCTCATCCTTCAATCTATGATGACAAAGAAGGACTTGCCACGTTTGGACCATTTCTTCTATCCCCAGTGTGTTGCCAAGAAAGTGATTGTGCTGTGAAAAATTTATGTGGCCATTTACATTAATGACCAAATATTTTACATCAATATCAATCCGCCTGTACCAAACTGACACAACAAACTTGTATGTTCTTGTGCAGAGCTGCTGTCCGATTCGACCAATCGTTGTTTTAAAATATCGTTTCAGTATATTTCCCAAAAGGTATTATTGATTGTAATTTGACTGGCTACGTTTCCAGTTTCATATACAAAAGGTAAAATGGTTAATAGCGGGGGACTTTAATGTACATGCTCCTTCTTTGGGATCTATCTTGCGTCAAGTAACCTCTAATGGCTTGGTGGAGAATATTTCAGTTTCTCACTTTTTCTTTGAAATGCAGAAAGTGTTACAAGACTGCCCGATGTTCCCAGCCACCAAAACCATAGCAATTGATCAGACTCTAATCTCTCAAAGTTAGTTCCTAGTTGAAGTGGCAATTACTCGATAACACTTTGGGAAGTGATCATATTCTATTATCCTTACTTTTAGAGGATTTGAAGTTAAGCACAATGATGTAAATGATAAATAACCTAAATTTGATTTTAAACGAGACGACTGGGCCATATTTGAATCTGTTCTAAGAAAGTCTTACGATTGTTAGTTTTTTGATAAATAGACATTGAATCTATGTATACTCATTTTAAAGAGGCCAGTTTTAAATGTTGCAGGCAAAGCAATCCAAATTAATGTGTCAAACTCTTCGACAACGTTGGTAATGTATGGTGGACAGATTCATGTAAAAATGCTGTAGACAAAAAACAAGATCACTTTATATCGTTATGTTAAAGTTAAAAAAGTGAAGGCAGTGTTCCTGTAAAATTCGCTAAAACCAAAGAAAAGAGTTATAGAAAGGATGCTAAAAGCAACTATTGGGTCAACTTTTTGTTTTAATGAAATAAAGTGACCATAAAAGATAAAAGTAAAATTTGGAAAAAAGATATAAAAGATCCATGAATGGAAATGGGAATTTCATCTACCAGAATATCCAGTTATTCTTGGTGATGTACAATTTCTTCAGAATATCAAAAAGCTGAGGCATTTGCTTGACACTTTGTAAAGAATAGCTCTTACAATAGTCTATCAGACAAAATGCAAACTTTGAGCGAAATATTCAATCACAAAATGACATATTACGATGACCCTGAGAAAATAATGATCACTACTTGAATGCTGAAATCACTTCTTTTCAAGAATTACTGTCTATATCTGTTCATTACCTAAGAGCAAGAAATTTCTGTTGGTCTGGATGCGTTACCAATAGAGTTGATAAAACATCTTCAGAAAACGTTTTGTTCATTTTTAACACGGAATTTTTAGTAAATGTGGATTGAAGGGTATCCATCCATCCTATGGAGAGATTCAATTATAGTCCCTATTTGTAAAGCAGGGCAAACCGTACATGTTGTAAATAGTTATAGACCTATCTCTCTACGTCTCAGAATGCAAATTAATGGAGCAATTGTTTTAAAAGCGATTGTCTTATCATAGACGAAAAAAACGTTGGATTATCCCTGTAAAAAGGAGGCTTTAGAATAGGGCAGATCAATCCATTGATCATTTAGTGAAATTAACAACTCAAATCAAACAAACAATTTGCAAAAGAAAAATGTTCTTGCCACATTATTTGATATAAAAAATAGGATACGATCAGGTTTGGCATGATCGATTTACTATACAAGTTAAAAACGGTTGGGCTTTGTATGGTAATATCTATGACTATGTTTTATATACATTCTTGGCCATCAGAAGTATCAAACAGAATCCGGTCACATTTATTCCACTAAAGATTCCTGATATGGGTATCTCAAGGCTCTGTTAATTGCTCTATTCTATTTAAATTTCCTAATTACGTTTTACTAAATATATTTTTCCAAAAAAAAAAAGTAACTTCATTCAGTATGCTGATGATATCTGTTTGTGGATGAATGGTACTTTAAAAAAGAATAACATTTTCAAAAAGGTCTATAAATTTTATAAAAAGAGATATAAAATGCTCTAAATTTATATCGCTATGTATATGTCTAAAAATGGTTTAAGCTTCATCACCTCAAAAATCTTCACAGGATGCTATATGATGCGAGTGGATATGTTCACAATGTCAGAAATTTAAAGTTAACAACATCACACTTAAATCCGCTTCAAATATTAAATTTCTTGGGTGTTTTATATAACGTATACGCTGTCTTGGAACTGCATTTAGAACATGCGGTAAATCAAGGAAGAAAGTCATTGAACCATCTAAAAGATCATATGCAAAAACAAAGATGTTGGGATCAAGAAACAAAATACATTAATTCATTGTCTTGCTTTAGTTAGGTAGCTAATTGTGTTATGCACAAGAGGGCATTCTTTAGTGCTCCAAATATTTTGAAAAAAAACTGCGGAGCATAGATTGTAAGATCATAGAATAGCCCTTGGTGTTCCATTTTCATGGTTCCACAAAGGATTCTTAACATGAAGCAGGGTCGTATTGTCTTGATGATCAGCTGAAAATTAGCTGTGCTAAATACATTTTAAGATGCTCTACATCTCAAAATTCAAAACCAAATGGAAACTTGAAATTAGGGTCGATATTCATTTTCCTAAGAGAGTCAAACGTATCTGATCTATAACTATTCTTAATTTTCTTCTAAACTATTGACAAAATTAAAAACTATCAAGAACAATTAGCTGTGGTTTTCATAATGTCCCATCCCAAACTGGGAGCTTTTTTAAGGCAAAGTTTGATTATAAAACTATACACTATTGTCCAAATTTGATAACATCAATGTTCTTGCATATGAAGTTGATACCCATATGAATGATTTTTATCCCAATCATCTAAATATCTTCACTGATGGTTCTTTATTAGGACAATCAGGCCAGGCTGCGAGGTTTTGTCATCCCACTTTTAAAAATTGTGGAAAATCTTTTTAACTTGGTAAGGGACTTCACCATTTTCACAGCTGAATTAATAGCAATTCTTAATGGCTAATCAGTTTGTCATTGATTACACCATTAATATTCTATGGATGCATCTTTTGTGTGGACTCTAAATCAGTTCTCCAAGCTTTAGAAATCAACAGATCAAAAAACCAGCTGAAATCGTCACAGAAATTAAAATACTTATTCATGTTCTTTTTTCAAGGGGTATCGCTGTTGATTTTTGTTGGATCATCTCATAGTTCAATTTTCTGGAAATGAATGGGTTGATCGTACTGCTCGGGCAGGTGCAAACAAATCATTTAAATCCAA
>CM031601.1:91523411-91528411 GCA_018398815.1 Conus ventricosus | reverse complement strand
GTGTGTGTGTGTGTGTGTGTGTGTGTGTGTGTGTGTGTGTGTGTGTGTGTGTGTGTGTGTGTGTGTATGTGTGTGTGTGTGTGTGTGTGTGTGTGTGTGTGTGTGTGTGTGTGTGTGTGTGTGTGTGTGTGTTCATCTATTTGATTATTGTTCTTAATAATAAATATTGCTGAAGTTTCAAGCTCTTTGGTTTAGTGATCATTGCTCGTCAAACGAGAGTGTGCATCAATAACATAACACCCTTGCAACTGCAGGACATGACAGGGAAGAGAGAGGGGAGAGAGAGAGAGAGGAGAGAAGAGAGAGAGAGAGAGAGAGAGAGAGAGAGAGAGAGAGGAGAGAGAGAGATGCATGTCCTCACACACACACACACACACACACACAGACACACACAACACACACACACACACAACACACACACACACACACACACACACTTGGAGACAGACAGACATACAGGCTGTCAGGCATGACAGACAGATAGATAGATAGATGCATACATACATACATACTACATACATACATACATACATACATACATACATACATAGGTACATAGATACGCATGCGTGTGAATGAATAGACAGATGCATTACATAGATACATAGACACGCATGCATGTGAGTGAAACCATTTAGAAAGAAACTCATCACATTCACAATCACACCTATGTTCTTCAACACAGTTTAGTTCCAAGGCATGCACGCATGATTGCCAGCCAAACGCATTTGAGTGTGACATAAATCTTGGTAGATCAATAAAACAGTTTATTTCCCAATCAATAGTTGTCATTCATCCAGCGCAGCATTCCAGAATAGTATCGCTATCTATAAGAATGCCGTAATGTCGCCAATATTTTCAAAGCACAGATACATATGCTTAAACATTTGTTGCAAACCAAAAAAAAATCTCTGCCTTTGAACATACTTAGCAATTATCACTCTATAACTGGTTAAGGTGTCAGCACCTGTATTAACATTCCTTTGTGTTTGAATTGTTCATATGAGACGAAAGTTCTATGTTTGTTAAAAAGTAAAAAGCAAAGTGCTGTATAGTACACTTTTTTTCAGTTTTGCATCTTTTACCTGCAATGATTGTATTCTTGACACGTAATCTTTCGTTGTAAATAAGCTGGTTCTGCAAAGAATTCAGAAACACACACACACACACACACACACACACACACACACACACACACACACACACACACACACACACACAACTTCTACAATCACAATTGTTGTTTATGAGTTATTGTTGGCTTTTTCCCCTTGCAGGTTAGAACAAAGGCCATGGTGTATGAGTTCAGGTCACTATGGAATCACATCTCTCTCTCTCTCTCTCTCTCTCTCTCTCTCTCTCTCTCTCTCTCTCTCTCTCTCTCTCTCTCTCTCTCTCTCTCTCTCTCTCTCTGAGGAGAAACAACCAGGTTTCGAAATACCGGTATCTGACCAGGAGTTATATGTTAGTGAGTTTGTTTCCCATTGGAGATTGTCTCCCCTTGGAGATTATGAGCTTGCTGAAGGCTCGTTTTGAGAAGCATTTATTAAACCCATTCACCCACTCAAGCACATACTGTTAGTTAGGCAGAATTGTCTACCACTGTAGATATGAATGCTTATCTCCCCTATTTCTTCAATCCAAGACATGAGAGCGAATTTTGTTTATAACTGAATATTTCTTGCAGTCATTGCAACACCAAGCTGCTCTGTAAGTTGCTGGAATGGTACTCGGTACATATCCTTGGAATTTATTAGTTTATTGTAATTTAGTCCCTTGCAGATTCATTCAAAGAACTGGCCCTCAGCACTTGTGTCTTAAGAGGAGGTTATCTTTTAGATTTTCTACCTTTGACAAGAAAATCTAGCTTGTTTTGCTCTTTCATGATTTTCTTTTGCTTCTTAGGTGGACCTTTGTTGTTGTTTTTGTTGTTGTTGTTGTTGTTGTTGTTGTTGTTGTTGTTGTTGTTGTTGTTGTTGTTTTACTCAACAAACAAACATACTACGGTATTGCACACCAGCCTTTTTGTGGGATAGCATTCTTCTTAAAACTGAAAAGGCAGAGGAGTCAAGTTACCATTTTCCGCAGTCACTGAGGAGAAACAATCAGGTTTCGAAATACCGGTATCTGATGTTAGTGCGTTTCATCCCCATTGGAGATTCTCTCCCCCTTGGAGATTATACGCTTGCTCAAGGCTCATTTTGAGAAGCATTTATTAATCCCATTCACCCACTCAAGCACATACTGTTTAAGGCAGAATTGTCTACCACTGCAGATATGAATGCTTATCTCCCCTATTTCTTCAATCTAAGACATAAGAGCAAGCTTTGTTTATAATTCAATATTTCTTGCACTCATTGCAACACCAAGCTGCTCTGTAAGTTGCTGAAATGGTGCTTGGTATTTATCCTTGGAATTTATTAGTTTATTGTATATTATATATATATATATATATATATATATATATATATATATATATATATATATTATATATATATATTGAATTATAAACAAAGCTTGCTCTTATGTCTTAGATTGAAGAAATAGGGGGAGATACGCATTCATATCTGCAGTGGTAGATGATTCTGCCTAACTAACAGTATGTGCATGAGTGGGTGAATGGGGAAAAAATAAATAAAATAAAGGCTTCTCAAAATGAGCCTTCAGAAAGCTTATATTCTCAAGAGGGAGACATCCTCCAATAGGGAGGGAAACTCACTAACATATAACTCCTGGTCATATACCGATATTTCGAAACTTGGTGGTTTCTCCTCAGTGACCGCGGAAAGTGGTAATTTGACTCCTCTGCCTTTTCAGTTTTAAGAAGAATGCAATCCCAGAAAAGGTTGGTGTGCAATACCGTAGTATGTTTGTTGAGTTTTCAAAAAACCAACCAAAGGTGCCATCTAAGAAGCAAAAGAAAATCATAAAAGAGCAAAACAAACTACATTTTCTTGTGAAAAATAGAAATATAAAACGATATCCTCTAAGACACAAGTGCTGAGGGCTAGTTCTTGGAATGAATCCGCAAGGGACTAAAATACAACAAACTAATAAATTCCAAGGATAAGTACCGCACCGTTCCAGCAACTTACAGAGCAGCTTGGTGTTGCAATGACTGCAAGAAATATTGAATTATAAACAAAGCTGCTCTTATGTCTTAGATTGAAGAAATAGGGGGAGATACGCATTCATATCTGCAGTGGTAGATGATTCTGCCTAACTAACAGTATGTGCATGAGTGGGTGAATGGGGAAAAATTAAAATAAAATAAATGCTTCTCAAAATGAGCCTTCAGAAAGCTTATATTCTCAAGAGGGAGACATCCTCCAATAGGGAGGGAAACTCACTAACATATAACTCCTGGTCATTATACCGATATTTCGAAACTTGGTGGTTTCTCCTCAGTGACCGCGGAAAGTGGTAATTTGACTCCTCTGCCTTTTCAGTTTTAAGAAGAATGCAATCCCAGAAAAGGTTGGTGTGCAATACCGTAGTATGTTTGTTGAGTTTTCAAAAAACCAACCAAAGGTGCCATCTAAGAAGCAAAAGAAAATCATAAAAGAGCAAAACAAACACATTTCTTGTGAAAAATAGAAATATAAAACGATATCCTCTAAGACACAGTGCTGAGGGCTAGTTCTTGGAATGAATCCGCAAGGGACTAAAATACAACAAACTAATAAATTCCAAGGATAAGTACCGCACCGTTCCAGCAACTTACAGAGCAGTTTGGGTGTTGCAATGACTGCAAGAAATATTGAATTATAAACAAAGCTTGCTCTTATGTCTTAGATTGAAGAAATAGGGGGAGATACGCATTCATATCTGCAGTGGTAGATGATTCTGCCTAACTAACAGTATGTGCATTTTTCCCATTCACCCACTCATGCACATATGTTGTATATAATATTTATATATATTATATATATATATTATATATATATATATATATATATATATATATATATATATCAGAGTTAAAAAGCCACTCAGAACATTAAAAGTGCTCAACCATGTAGGAGCGACGGTCTTGCCACGTTAAACAATAAACCAAAAACCATTGAAAACAAGAAAAAAGAACTTTGTAAAAGTTTTCAAAGCCATAACCTAAAAATCACAGTAGAAGCCAACAAAAAAACACTAAATTATTTAGACATAACATTAGACCTTAATCCTTCAACTGATTTTAGACAAAGTTAGACCGCAATCATGGGTTAGGTACATTGGTATTTGTGGGGCGAACGTTAGAGAATATAATTATGACTACTGGCCTGGCCACACTCTTTTCAACCGACAAATAAGTTCGATTGGGATCCATAGAACAAAGACATCCTAATGCTTGGGCAACATTTATCTTAGATGAAAGTAAAGGCCTAACAATGCCAGGAGTGCAAAGACTTAATGACTCCATACGGACGTACGTTTGGTGTCTATTAGGAGCACAAGCACAGACCAAGTCTAGCATCGTGGATCAGTCTACAGGCTTTGATGCCAGAAAACAATTTCTAGCTAATTTAGAAGTGCTATTAACTCTGCTGTTGATTTACCTGCCAGCATACAAAGGTATCAAGACGTTCTTGCACATGCTAGGTCAAAGGTTGACTCTGTTGTAGGCCATGGATTATACATGTACCCTCTGACCTTAGACTACAGATTGGCATGATACAGAATTATAACAATGAAATCCTCATAGCTGGATACGGCCAAAACTTAGGACACAATCAAGCTTAAACACAAGCCCGCTCCATCATTTAAAAAAAAAGTACCTAGCCTTGAAGAAGCGATCAGTTATAAGCGCCCACAGCAGAAAGCGCCCAGAAGCACGCCACTGTTAATTACCTCAAACTGACAGTCACACTAGCGAAAAGACGGCCCTCGTTGTATTTTTAACTTTTCTGGATTAGCTATACTTTATTTCACTAAAATAATCGCACGAGCATCCTAAGTCCACAGATGGTCAGCCTAAACCGGCAAAATTTGCCCTTAAAAATTCCCCA
>CM031601.1:91504122-91515327 GCA_018398815.1 Conus ventricosus | reverse complement strand
ATGCTTCTGAATCCTGATAATTAGGTTTTGAAGTCAGCTTAATTGCTTCATTCTCTTTGGTGACTAATCTGACGTCTTGCGCTTGTGCGGATTCTACATAGTCTTTCCAAAACAGCTGTTGTTCATCAGCTTGAAAAAGTCTTTTTCTGAAGCATCTGTGGATTTAGTTCTGAGATCAGTGTCTTCATGATGTATGCTTTCATGAACTGTTCTTGATCAAAAGCAATTATACGATGAACAGCTGTCAACTTCAAACCATGTCTTAATAAAATTGTAGAAAGTCTGTAATGACAGACATATTTTTTTTTGCCTCGAAGATTGGCACAAGTTTAGGTGGCTCTGTTGGATTCGTCTTTAGGCTTTCTGCTGCTAATGGATAGACATTATGCAGGTCATGGAGTTCATGAGGATATTCTAAGTCAACTTCTAGAATGAAACCACGCTGTTGATCTGGCGTTAAACTGCTCAACCACTTTAATGCCTTTTGAATATTTTTCGGATTGTTTTCTGTGTACATTTATAAGTTGCGTAATGGAAGTGATTGCGCCATTGCCCATCCATACAGATTGTTTGCATCTAAATACATGAGATAGTTAGACCTTTTTACTTGGATCATAGTCGTCCAAGTATTTGTTGTTTGCTTTACAGTAATGATGCGACGCCATACTAATTCCTCCACGCAATCCGTTTTCAATCATCTGAATCATTGGCAGGTCAGACAATAATCAATCTGTACTCCAGTAAACATTAATGAAAGCATCCCAACTCATCCGGGCGTAGAAATGTAATGCGCGGGATCCAGGCTATAATGTTTCATGCAGGCTTTCTATAATTTCAAAGACGTCCGCCAACAAACAAACGTCAGCCATCAAGTATGAATCATGATAGTCTCCCATCGTTTTACACTCTAACTTTGCCACGCATCTTGAGCATGCGGTAATCAGAATCACTGATGTCCTTTCCTCTAAGACTAGAAAAGAACGCGCCTTTAGGTGGAAGTGTATCTTCGTCAATCCTTTCCAACTGTTCATGTATTCATAAGGGTAAACGCCCTTTTAACAAGAGTTGAAGTTCAAACTATTCTTCCGTTTTGGGCAGGACTTTAAGAGGAATAGTCCAGTGACTCTATTGAACCAATCATGGTTGCCATAGAGTCATATAAAGACTTTTTTATTTTAAAGTGAATCACTGTACTTTTCTGATGACTGTGCAATGCATGTTTACCCTGAAGGCGCTGGTTAATGCTTTTCCATTATAAGGTGAGAGGTCATAAAGTAGCCATGTTCTGTGCGAATGAGAAGAAGATTGCATATTTCTAAACTGAGATCTTGGGTCAAAGACTTTTAGTTTGAAGATTTCAGTTGTTGGCGCTTGCTCCTCTGAAATTCCACTAATGTGTTCATGGTCTCTTACTGTTGGACTTAGCCGCGTTGGATGAATGGCCTAAACCACAAATCCAACAATTGTGTGGCTGAGTCATACTGTTGTTGGGTATTCTGGGCGTCATCATGATTTCAGATAATTCAGATTTATTAGAACAATAATTACGTAATTGCTGCATGCGTTTTTAAAGTAGTACTCTGCTGCATGAGGTCCTCGGTATTAATTCCGGCGTGAATGAGCGCCATCAGACCTGACAACGATGAAGCGAATGAACAAATCCTGATGATTACTCACTATGGTGTTTTTGGAAGTCTTCTGTGGGGTTGGTACCTCATATGGAACAATGATGATTCGAAGTCTGCGTAAACAACATATGGATAGTTTGCAGTTTTTTCCAGTTCTTAAAAAACTAACTTTAGATTTCCGGGTGGGGGCGTAGTTAGTTCTGTTTTACAAGTAACTGGGCCGATACAATGTTTTCTTATGTTCATGCGAGCTTTACCGGATGGAATTCTTGTTAAACATTTTTTAAGAATCTTGCTTATGTTCATGCTCTTGAAGTATGCACAATTAATCTACTCTTTGTGGTATCAATTGTATGCGGGATCCTTGCTGGTGAAAACATCAGTAGTAATCACATGTTTTTTGCCTGGATCGCCTATTGTTGGGCTGTTCTTGGACACTGTAATCGTGTAGATTTGTTGCCTACTACTCCCATGTGTAGATATTGACAGTTATTGGTTTGTTTGTTCTTCAAACTGATCATTTTTGTCCACGCTAACAGGAAAATGGATATTCCACTAACGTTAAGATCATTGATGTATGTCAGGGTTATAGTTCAGACACATCTCTCTGCGTTTTTGCCGGACGTAATGCAGCCTTGCGTGAACACACCACATAATACATTTGTCGTCTGTTTCTTTATGTTATAATAACTGCTCTTTTTGCAATCTAATGATGGGGGTAGTGGGATGTAAGCCCTGCTACTATCGGCGCTCTTACTTAGCTGTTTTAATCTGATCTCTAGGACTTCGCACTCTGACCAACCAGAGCCTCTCTTTTGCTTTCTTCAGCGGCCACATCAAACTGTGTAAGCAAGCTCACGTCTGCACAACCGGGTGTTAATGTCATATGAGTATAAGAATAGTACTGTTGTTTAGTGAGACCCAGACGTCTAGATTTTCTTCTTTTATTGTTAACATAGTCCGTTAAATACAGCTTACATTATTTTTTCTGGCGGGAGTTATATTGTTTGTTTTCCTGAGATGAACTTGGAGATTTAGATGAACAACACTTGCCTGTACTTTGATGCGATTCAATGACTGCTTGACCTGATATCATTTAAAGCTTTTGTTAAATCTTCTTGCATTGCTTCAACAATTGTCTGGACCTTCATATATATTATCATGCTGGTTTCTTTTTAACTCAAATATTTAATTTAATTTAAAAAAAAATACTTAATCAGAATCAATATCAACGGTCTTTTTTGCGCTTGGACTCATAAACTAAAGTAAACAAAACATTTGGACAGTTGTTAATGTGGAGCTGTTTAGAACACGAGTTAGTTTATTGTTTCGTTACTTTTTTTAAACATTCCTTTTTTATCTGCTCGGCGTTTGGCTTTTGAGAAAGAAGGTGTCCTTGCCTTTATTTGAAGGATCAACTTTTGTTTTTGTATTAGTCATCAAAATCAGCTGTTAAACGACTAATATTAGCATCGTGATGTTTGAGTCAGCTAGAGCTTTATTTATTGTCAGTCTGAACGGAACTAAGTTTAGATGGTTTTAGTTTGGTCTATAGCCGAGTGCTGTTGGGTGTTTAGTGTTTTTTTTTTTTGCTAGCTGCGCCTACAGCTAATGTGAACAGGCAAGAGCTAAAGATCCAATACCGCCTAGATGGTAAAGCTGAGGGCCTGCACCAACACCTGTAGCTAAGAGACCCAATACAATTCGTGTCCCTGCTGATAGAGCACTTTCAGTGTGATGTTCTGTATTAACATATGTATCAGGCATTATAGGCAGCAGAATACCTTCGTTTGGTTTTTGCTGTATTTTGATTGGTACCTGCTAGTAGTTTTTGTTGCATTTGGGTAATGTTGGTTAATCTGAAGGTTTTATTCAGGGCTTTATATTGCTGAAGAGACGACCATGGGTGTTGTGCCTAAATTTGGAAGCAGTTCGCCAAGTAACCATCTCTTCCTTTAGGTTCTTTTGTTTAAATACTGAATCAGACTTGCTTTTTTAAAATAAAAAATAATTTAGTAATTGTATATCTTTAATCTGTTAGTTTCATATTCAGATGCGCGGTCATATATTTAAAAAACAAATGTGCATTAAGTGGTTTATCGACATCTTCTTTCTTTTCAATTTGAATGTTATTACGTCTTTTAACCCTCTCCCACTTCCATGCAATGTTTATCTCTGTTGTCATTAGGTCAATCCATAACCGTATTTGTTGTTTAAATAATCATCAAACCTAAACACTGTGAAGGTGTAGATCCTTTAGGTCACCATGGTCTGCTGTTGGATTCTAAACCTCCCACCCAAAACATTTTTTATTTCGTTTAAATATGATGATTTGGTTCTAAGCCCGCTAGGGTAGATTTGGTTAGGGACTACCTCAATCGAAACATTGTACCTTTCGTTATTTTGGATTATATAAACTTTTCACTCCATCTTTTGAATGGTTCTTCATCTTTCACTCAGCAATAAAATACTTTTAATAACGATCTTGCTGCGGTCACTAAGATTAAAATTTCATATAGCGTCTGCCCTGATTTTGGGATATGTTGTATGTTGAATCACTATTTCGTATTATATTGCTATTTTGGACCAATATTGTTGCTCAATCAGCTTGCTAATTCATGGTTGCTAACAAACGTCAAACTCTAACGTGATGTCAGTAATGCTGTACTTTGCTGCGAGTCTTCAGATATAATAACTCGGTTTGTATTCATTAAAAGTTAGTTCGATATGACTATCTGTCTTTTAATGCTACTTGAATGTATGGGGCATGCGCTTTTAACAACTCAAAGTCTAAGGGAATGGAAAAAGAGATTAACATACGGCATAACTTACAGGCTACATATTTTGTGCCGTCTTTTGCATCTTCAGGCCTTTTCTATGTTTTAGTGCGGTCATTATTTTCTATCCTTGAAACGCAAGATCGTCACTTTCATTCCGGTTAGCCAAAATCAGTATAGTGTTAAAAATATGTCTATGCATTGTGTAAGATTTATTTCTTGCCCCTCATAGTTTTATTGAATTTTTTTAAACGATTGCCCGTCCCGATTTCTGGACAACTGTTCTGTTTGGGATTGTTTGCTGATTTTGAGTTCTATTTGAACGTATGTTTGCAGCAGAGCTTCGGCACTATCACAGTATAGGTCCTAGTCTGGGAATTTGACAGTAAGGAATTTGATCTGCATCAATAGTAGAGGGATTATTTGGAACAGTAAAAAATATTCGTTTATTTTTACATTCAGGACCAAAGGGCTCTTTCTGTAGTCTATGCGGAGGGCCCAGCGAGTCATGATTTGAGCCATATACTTGTGACATTTATATAAAACAAAATAAAAAAGTTAATTATTATAAACTGGCAGGAATTGGAGGTGAAGGAAGATTTTGATGTTTTTGATCGTGGAGTTCGACATGAGTGAAATTTAATCCTTTAGTACAACTCGCTCAACATTTCATTGC
Organism: Conus ventricosus; assembly: GCA_018398815.1. Taxonomy (NCBI): domain Eukaryota; kingdom Metazoa; phylum Mollusca; class Gastropoda; order Neogastropoda; family Conidae; genus Conus; species Conus ventricosus. Next base: position 91,510,246 of record CM031601.1, on the reverse strand, counting down.
GGCGTGAATTATCAGATATGTATGGCTGGGCATTTTCACATAAGTTTAGGCTAGAACCACCATTTTTATAGACCATGATTTGTAGTAAAAGCTGATGGCCAATTGTTTGTACGTAAAAAAATCGGCCCGACGTGAACAACTTTTTCAGCCGTACACATAAACGAGAACCAATCAAAGTTTAAAAAACATCGACAAACACTTACACAAAAACTTAGGGCGGAAGATCGAAATCGCCTTGGCATGTTAAAAACCAGAATTACAATGAGGAAGCAGTTGCAAGACTTCAAAACATACATCAAGACATCCAAACATTAACCAAATACAAAAAATGCCACTTGACGTTTTAAGTCAAAAACAGCAGCAAAATAATAAATACATTAGAAAGCAGAAAACCACTTCAGAAGAAGAAACAGCATTAATAACTATATAGATCCGCCGCTGCCCACGCAGAAATAAAGGCGTCTTTAAGAGATTTAAAAGCTTGTATCGTACTTAAGAACTTCAGAGGAGTTTTAATTAACTATTATGAAAAAACTGACTGAAAATAAATGAGAATATAGAAAAAGAAAAAAAGAAAACTCGCTGTGGCTTCGCCGCAATACTTAGGAGTGATGTTACAGAAAGATTAAAAAAAAAATAATGAGGCTTAATGAAGTAAGATCAGCGAGGTAGATGCGTGTCTCTTCGAACCGAGGAATTACGAACTCATGTGAGCAGGAATAAGAGAAACTTATCCAAAGAATTTGATTTTAAGGTACACGACGCTTGCGGAACGAAATACGAGCCAATGTTTAGATGAAATCATGGGTGTCACATTTAAAGCAATGTTATAACAGCTATAGGATTGCAATAAGTTCAATGTGATGGCTATTAAAGCGGCCGGTGGTCCAAAGCCCAGTGCCTCCGCCACAATAACCTCATCACCGCTGTTAAATCATGAGTAAAAAAACTGGCTTGATCATTTGCGAGTTATTAAATTATTTTAGCACGGTAATGCTATAGCAATCTTGACCTGGTATCATTGGGAGTATCGTTAGCTGTCTTTTGTATACTGCAAGCAATGTTGTGGCTTTATGGCAGCAGCACTTATGGGCATAGTCTCTTAATAGTTGGGTTACTATTTTGTAGATAAAGAAGGGTTTATACATAGGCCTGTTAATACATCAACTAGCGCTGTCTTTTTCTATTATGTTCATTATTTTTTTTTACTTCTTAAACGGTCTTTGGGTTTGGGACCTCAGGGATTGGTGACTTATCGTGGGGGGTCACGGTTTTTTTTTATTGTTTGTAATATTACTGGCCAGAATTTCATTGTCGTTTTTTCCGACTTTCTGTTCATGTGCCTGCCACAAAGGATTTTTCATTATTGTAGTTTATTATTGTACCTTTCCTGGCGTCTGAGGTCTGAAGGCAGCATGTATTAAACCAGCGCAACAGCAAAGTCTTCTTTTTATCTTGCGTATTGTAAAACCATTTTGGGGGGATACCTTTTTATTCTTGAAGGTAAATTCAACTGTAGAATTAATGGCGTCCTCTAAATTTGCTAAGGTATTGTTGTTGTGCATCAAAACCAGTAGAAGGTTCAGTTTTGACTCGATCTCGTTTGTGCTTGCGAACTAGCAAACACCAAACGTAAGTGCGAATTGAGTCGTTTATTCGTTCTTATCTCCTGCTTTAGTTAGGGCCCTTAGAAGTGTCTAAGATAAATGTTGTCCATGCTGTTTTATGCTTCTTGCTCTATGGTCCAAGGTGAACACCTGTGCCTGAAGAGGTAAGATGTGTAGGGGATTCCTGTAATAGTTATACTTTCTGTTGCACGCCCCAAAAATAAGGGAGGTGCTAGACCCATGATTAAGATCCAACTTTTGTCTTAAAAAGTCTTCCTTTACATTAATATTTAATTCGTTTCATATCACTTTCAAAGCCTTCATGTCTATTCTGTTGCCAAAGGATTAAATGGTTTGTCATTTGGTTATGGCGCTTGCTCAGTTCAGTCAAAAATACGTCTGAAGGTGTATTACAAATGAATCTCTTCACTGACCTCACCAAAGGATCTGGATGAATAAATGATCAGCTACGACACTCCAAACCCAGTTGATGCAAAAAACACAGCAATGTTTAACTGGGTTATGATAATAACTGCATCGGATGACTGAACCACACTTTTGGGATGTAGTCTTTTTTAATAGGGCTGGTTTAAGATATTTCGTACAATGGAGTACTCACCATTTACTTGAAAGTAGTTTAGACTGAGTCACAAGAAATGTCGAGTGGTGGTCACTCATTATATTTTTAGATTTGTTGTGCTGCCCACAGAATTTTTGCGCCAGTATATTTGGATGCACTCATTTTTTTTCGTTTTTATATGTTTGTACAATATATCACCCAAGACCGTCATTCGTTTTTTAGTTTCATGTGTTGGAGGACGATTGCGATACCAAAATGGTCGACCTCACACGAATTTTTTTTTCAAAATGTATGGTTTAATATAAGTAAATCCAGTAGATGTATAAGATCTATCAACTTGACATTTAAGGCACCAAAGTGGGCCACGTTAACAATACATGACGTTATTTCGGTTTTTTGATCACGAAAGAAGCAATGAGTATTATTTGTCATTACTCTCAAACTTAAACATTGCATATTTGAAAACTAGCGTGTTCAACATTCAAGCCTGATTCAGATTTGTAGGGTTCACTATTTAGTTAAAGAGCTCTCTAAAATGTTAGGCTTTGAGCTGACATTTATAGATTTAGTGCTACACCGACAAAACTACTTATGAGGGGGAATTGTTCGTCTTTGCTTGGCATTAAATTCTTTTACTCTATGTTATTTAAGATGAGCTGAGCACTGATGAATACTTTCTTATATGTTGGAGGCCTCAAATGTTTTAAGATCTCTTCCGTCAGGGAATGCTTGCATATGTGCGATTATGAAATTATTCAATTCCTAATTTACAGTTAATAAATTTTTGCTTGTGGGTCGGGTCAGATCATAATTTAATTTATTAAGATCACAGACAAAACAGGGAAAGTCGTAAATGTGATAACCTACACTTTGTTTTGGAAATAAAATAATAAATCTGTACTAAAAAATAATGTCGCTTGGCAAGAAGAATCAGGAGTTACATTAGCGCCTGTGTGGTGTATAACTTTAGAATTTAAAAAGACTTGCAGACACTGAGGACTTTGAACAGAACGGCAGAGATAGGCGCTTTGTATGTAGTTTTGAGTACACTAAAGGATGGTTATTACAAACGCAAAGAGGTTGGCGACAAACCAAAACGTTTTCCTAACACTAGAACAGCTGAGCCAATCTAGAAGCAAATAATGCAGGAAGTTTGAATATAAAATAGTTCGGAAAACTGACACAAATGGCACTTAGAACATATTTGAATGGGACATAAATTTGGAATTCTTAAGCACTTTAAATTTTTTGACAGTCAAGAAGTTTCAGAAAAGCTTTTCAACTCGTGGTCCTTGACATTTAAGTCTATTTGCCAGAGGCAATTATTCGGAAAGAGATCGAAAATAACGCGTATCGGAACAAACAGCACATTCCTCACAGAAAAGAAAACGGTTTTAAAGAAAGCTTTCTATCAAAATTACAGTTATTCACGCACAAAAATTAGGAGACACGTTCACTAATGATATTTGAAAATTTCTGTCTTATAAGATGAGGCTGGAAATGGAGCTGTGGGCGTCAGTGACTATCTTATGAAAGGAATTTGTATTAGCTGGCTAAACTTAGACGTTGGAATAAACTTTAAGTTCAACATCGTAGTCTTCACAATGGTGAGGATATTAAGCTCCTAACTAAACCAGCAGACACAAAATTGATTCTAGTTCTAATAGAAACGATCTTACAGAAGCTAATTGGAGTAATCTTACACATTAGGGCATTATTGGATTTGATTATTCTGAACAGTTTTGTCAGAGAGTATGATAAACATAATAACTGGATTACATTAAATTCTGTTATAATACTATGGAAGCAGTTAAACTTTTATGACAAAAAACACCCGCATTGTTCATGATTTGTGGACTGACTGGTTGTGGAAAAACTTATGTATCCTCGACCTGTTACAATCAGTTTATCGTTGTAGTTTTGTTCATTTTGTGATTGTCCCATCTGCCCGACACTTAAATGGAAAAAAGCATATCAGATTAGAAAGGTTTATATGGTTAGATGATAAAATATTTTTAGTTGATCATAGCAATAACTGATGTGATGTATTTTAGGAACACTTTTATAGACTGTTTGAGGGAACGCAGAACACTAATTTATTATAGATGACTGTTCGGCAGAAATAGACTATAGCTTAAAAAAAAGAAACACTTTTGTCAGAAACTGGGCTTTCAGTGGATGGACAGCGGAATAAGTGTTCGCATTTTATGTCAGACAATATAACTCGGTTTTAAAAGACTTTAGAGATTGTTAAAGATGTAGTTTTATTTCACTGAAAGTAGCTGTGTAAGTAGACGGCGAATGTGTTAAGATGAATGTTATGCGTGAATTTGATGTTATTGAAACGATCAGGATAACCTGGAAGTTAGTAAAAACTGAAATCTAAAATAGTTTTGTAAATTAGTATTAAAATCGGTTAATCCTACACAGTATGTATGTTTGTAGATAAATCGTTATTTTATTTGGTTTTTGAAGTACTTACTTGACAGAGAACAGGAATTGCCGATTCTAGGTCACCCGCCCGAAAAACTGGTAGAGGGCGAGGTGAGTTGAATCGGCATTTTCTGTTCTCTGTGTGTGTGTGTATATGTGTGTGTTGTGTTGTGTGTGTGTGGTATGTGTGTGTGCTGGGTGTTGTGTGTGTGTGTGTGTGTGTGTGTTGTGTGTGTGTGTGTGTGTGTACTGTGTGTGTGTGTGTGTGTGTGTTGTGTGTGTGTACTCACTCTGAATCTTTTTAGCTTCGGCTTAGGTGAATACCCCCCCCCCCACTCCTTGTCCATAGGTCCAAGTGCTGGAAAGGGACAGCAACAGATGTCTGTGATATAGTGTTTTGCTCTGCACGGACTATGACATCATATCATTTTATCTTACTTCACGTAAGGTACCTTAAACTAAATCCATTTATCTCCCCAGTATCTGATGCAATCACTGTTGCTGGTACTTTTTCAGTTAGATATGATTATCTGACCCTGTGTTATGCTGGTGTTGTTGGTTTATTGGATTCGTTATGTGGATGCCATATTCATGCTGCGTTTGCGTCGTAGCCTTTGAATGACTGGTTCCTCCTTTTCGTCCCTGTGGGCGACGAAAGAGCTGAAATCAATCTTGACTTCGGACTAAATAAGAATAACATAATGATCGACTGCTGCTCAGTCACCTAGAATTAACAAACCACAATGTGGCTGTGTTTGAGGAATTGGTTTGGGGTACGGGCGAGAGGGGTGGTACATAGGCAGGGAGTTGTGACAAAGAGGAGACCACGGAATGAAAATGTAAAATAATAAGAAGAATTTAAAGATCGATTCGAACGTGAAATATCAAGTGGTGTTTTTTTTTGTTTTTTTTTATGAAGAATCATATAATGGATGTTGTACGGAAACTCTTTAAACGCAAAGTAGGAAATTACCTGTCTTTGTCGCAGTCGATCTTGTCTCTCTTGCAGACAAGGTATGTTCACAGGAAGTCTTCGTCACGTCGATCAGAACAATCCATCTCGAATATCACACACCAGGACTGTAAGGCACGAATCCGCAGATCTGTCACAATTAGAAGTACGTGTGAAACCATTCCATGAGACATACTGCAAGTCGACTCTGTACCATGTCTCTGTGTTGTCCCAGTTCCATACACAAATTTCCACATCACAGCCAGTAGATCTGTGTCAGGGGGCTGCATGGGGCATATTTTGAGATGAACCCTTGACGTGGTTGTGATGTTTGGGACAGAAAGCGTGACAGGTGGTTTAATATGGTGAAGATCTGAAAATGAATGGGCTTCACATATAAACGAATATGTGCGAGAAGATTGTACCCGAAACTGGTAAAAATGATTGTTCCAACACATAAAATAGTATCCGGCAAGTTCACGCTCACGAATAACAACGCGCAAAAAGAGAACAACTGAACCACTCTCCCAGCGAAATGTATACTTGTACCTG
>CM031601.1:91496622-91499122 GCA_018398815.1 Conus ventricosus | reverse complement strand
AGGCTACCATTGCAGCCAGAGGGGGTCACACCCGTTACTGACTTTGGAAGCGGCCTGCCGATTTCCTGAGGGTCTGGGGCTGGTTCTTTACCACAACATTGCAGTGGAGACTTCTGTCCTATGATGACCTGTTTTTGTCATTTTCACATTAAACGTGTTGTCACACTGAGCTTCAATAAATTGTGTTTCAAATCGGCAGCTTGGCATTTTGCGTTTCTTTTTTTGAACAGTATATGTCTCTCTCCTCAGGATGACTTTTTTGTGGCACGCCAATGGTCTTTTATGGCGTGCGGGACCTGATCTTGTCTCTATGTGTGCGGGTTTCGTTTGCTGCACGTGGGGCCTGTGTGTGTGTGTGTGTGTGTGTGTGTGTGTGGTTTTTTTTTTTTTTTGTTAGGGCCTGTTCAGGTGGAATGTGCTAGCAAAGATTTCCACTTGTGCCTGCAATTATTCACTAGTTCTACTTTTGTGTTCAGAGTTGCTAAGTATGTTTGCATAATATTAACCATTTTTCTGTGGAACAAAGGTTGCATTTTTGGAAATATTGTTGTATGGTGTTGCTCTTTTTATGATTTTCCATGATATGCTGTGGTCTATTTTTTATCTTGAGTTTCCAAATGTATTTACTCAGTTCTGTTTGATTTTTGTATTTTTCATTTTTGAATGACTGTTTATGGTTTGCGTATCTGGTTTTGAAAGTGTTTTCAGTATTCCCTATGTATGTTTCTTTTTCATTTTCTGATGTTACCGTAGCTTGGTATACAATATTGCTGTGAAGACATTTGTTGCTTAGGGGGCACTGTTTCTTTTTTGGTGCAGTTGCAAGATGTCCTTTCAGCACCCTTCTCTTGTGTGTCTTTTCATTTTGTTAGATGAGTCAATTATGTTTTTGAGGTTGGGCATACATGAGTATGATAGTTTAATGGTGTTTTTGTTGAATATTTTGGACAGTTTGTGTTCTTTTGAAAATGATGTTGCCAAGATTTTAAAGAATTCTTTTCCTACATTTGTTTTTACTTGTCCTTCATATGGTGGGTTGTACCATATGATCTTCCTTTTTCTGCTTTTCTTATTTCTGTTCATGTTATTGTCTGGGCTATATTGTAGTTTGTAATTGTAACCACGTTTTTGTAATGCTTCTTGGTATTCTGTTGCTGCATTATTGAATGCATTTTCATTGCATGATGGGTTTGGATAGTCTCTTGTTTATACCGTTGGGCATTGTTTTTAGAATAGATGGTGGGTGGTTGCTTTTGACGTTTACATAGATTGGTATGTCATTGGGTTTTTTGTATGGTTTGTACACATTGTCATTGAGGTCTAATGTTATGTTAGGTAATTCACTACTTTTTTTATTTGCTTCTATTGTGATTTTTTAAATTGTGGTTTTTGAAGATTTTACATAATTCTTTTTTCTTGTTTTCAATAGTTCTTGGATTATTGTTTAATGCAGCAAGGCCGTCATCTCTGTACAAACCGACCTGTTTTCCAAGTTGTTTTTGGATGTTGGATAGCATGAAAAATCCGACTAGTTCACATGTTTCGGCACCATCATACGATCCCATGGTTACATCAAATGTGGAGTTTTTGCTCGATTTTTTGATCCAAGTTTCATTTCTGCTGTGGAGTAGGGTTTTCTTGGTGTGGAAAATAATCTCCATTCTGACTCTGTTATATTTGTGTATTTGTTGGCAAATTTCAAAGCTTTGGTGAGTAGTTCTTCATCTATGGATGGGTAAATCTACTATGTCGAATGTGATAAATACTGTATTTCTCTGTTTTTTGAGTTCCTTAAACCATTGGATGACTTCATAGCTGTTTTTCCAAAGGTTGTATTCGGTGTTTGATTTACATCTTCTATAGCCTTTTCCAAAATTCTCTTGCTTATTTGGCCCAGTTCGGATTTGGATGGGTTTATTAGTCTACATGTTGGGTTGTTTTGGAAGTTGGGTTTGTGGTCTTTAAGCGTTATGAAGGCTTCTTTTGTTGCTGTTGCCTCTACCCTGTCGCTTAACTCCATGCAGTGGTGTAAGCTCTTTTTCTTTTTTGCGGATGTTGTTGTATGTGGTTTTATCAGCTTTCTTGTAATTTTTCTGAATGTTTTTGTTCAGGAGTTGGGAGTATTCGTTTAATTCCATTTTGTAAAAATTGCTAGTTTTATCAGCTTTTAACGAATATCTTTTTATCATTTTGAATTTGTTTTATTTCATTTGCTAGTGATGTTTGGAAGTTGTTATTGGTTTGTTGAATTTTATGTTGGCTATCAGTCCCTTCATTTTGTCTTCAAAAGGTTTCATTTCATCTATTGTCGGAGGTGATCGGCATGATTTGAAGCCATATGTGTTTTTGTCTTCATTCTTTGTATTTGGGTTTAGGAAGAAGAACGCCTTCCATCTCATGTTGCGTACAAATTTCTCGGTTTGTTCTATCAGTTTTTTAGTGTAGGTTTGTGGGTTTGAAAACGGTATGTTTTAGTAGATTGCCTAAAGTTGATTTTCTC
>CM031601.1:91434122-91491622 GCA_018398815.1 Conus ventricosus | reverse complement strand
AAGAAAGGACAGAAACACGGGCATCCCGGGGGTACTATTTTTGGGAATACGCCCCCCTTCAAAAAAAAAAAAATAAAAAAGGGAAAAAACTGTCCCTTTTTGTTTCAGCCCCCGAGAACAAAAGAACCCACCACCCCTCCCCCCTTTTAGGTCCATCTTTCGGCGGGGCCCGGGATGAAAAGAAAAAAGGGGGGGACCCTCCCATGCCCCCGGCTAATGGGGCTTTGGCCCCAAGGCCCAAACCCGGATTCTTGAAGTGACACCCGGGGTTTTGGGAAACCCTTTTCCCAACAGTCTAAACATTTCCCAAGCCACCTCCCGATGGGATGGGGGTCGGGCATACCCGGAAAAAAATTTGGGCCCTGCAAAACGGGTTTGCGCATTCTGTGTGATTCGATGGAGGATCCAAAATGAAGCCGGTGCATTGGATCCCCCCCTTGCCTCAATTTAAAGATGGGCTGGGGAAAAATTTCCTGATGTGAAAACTGGGAAAACCCACAAAGCGAAAAGAAACCCACAAACAAAGAAAACCCCCCAACACCCTCAAGAATGGCCCTCCTTTAAATTCCTGGGGGGTCTTCATGTGGACAGTTTGAAGATAAAATTTACAGGGGGGAAGCCGGGAGAAGCATGGTGGAGGGCCCAAACACTGGCATCTTTTTGTGGATGGATGTTACAATTGGCCTGGGGGGCCCCCGGGAAGTCCAAAATCTAATTTTAATTGGATGCACCCCCCGGTGGTTGTGTGGGGGATGCATGTTGTCTATCCCATCTGTCGCTGTTGGTTTTTATTGCCCTTGCCGGAGGCTTTCCCCGGAAAGCTGGGGGTTTGTGGGGGATTTAAGTTGCGGGGGGAACTTCTTTCTTTCCCGCCCCCCTTCCCCACAGGAAGCCCATTGCTTGGAATCTGGGGGGTTAGGGGGGGGAAAGGGAAGCCCCTTTCCCAAAAATTTACTCCTAACAGATTTTTTTTTCATAAAGAAAAAAAACTTATAATGCTTTAATAAAAAAAAACCGGGAGTGGGGGGGAGGTGAATGGGGGGAAAGGGAGGGGGGGAGAGACCCCGGGGGGGGGGGGGGGGGGAGGGGTATGATGAAAAGGTTGAGCCGATGATGATATACGGGGGTTTTAAGATAACGATATCAACAAAAACATTATCAAAAAGAAAATTTGTTTGTCTGTTTTAGGGGGCCCGGGGGATGTTTTTTAATTCCCCAATACGAGAGGTTTACATTCATTATCTATTTTGGTGTGTAGGAACAACAGTATATATTGAACCCCATAGTCAAAGTTTTGTAAAAGAAAACCAAAATGGTTTTGCGTGTGTTGGGTGGTTTGTGTGTGTTTTGTGTGTTGGTGTGTTTTGTGTGTGTGGTGTGTTGTTTGGGTGTGTGTGTGTGTGTGTGTGTGTGTGTGTGTGTGTTGTGTGTTTTGGTGTGCAAAATTTTTTGGTTTTTGAATGATATTCATTTGGGTCTCTTTCTTTTCCCCCTTCTCTCCTCTCTCTCTCTCTCTTCTCTTTTCTCTTTTTCTCTCTTCTCTCTCTTTTTCCTCTCTTTTCTCTTTTCTCTCTCTCTTTTCCTCTCTCTTCTCTTCCCCCCTCTCTCACTTTGCCTGTGGTTATATTGGCCCCAAAATAAATTACGAAGATTTTTTTTTGAGAACTTTAGGTTTTAATGCGAACAAAGGGGGTTTGAAGGGGAAAGTCCCCCAAAATACCCCTTTTCCTGCATTGAAAACCAAATTGAAAAACCCCTTTTTTTTGTTTCCACTGTCTGTTATAATGAATGCGGACAAATCGTTCATTTCCCCATTTTGTTTTGGGGAAAGAAAAAAATGTCCCCGTCGAGTTATCATCAGATGATGAACTTGTAATTAAACCCGTTGAAAAAACTAATCGGGGAAAACCCTTGAAAATTTTGGGAACAGATGAAGGATAGTAAAATTTTAAAAAGGATAAGGATTAAAAAAGGATGTCTGAAGGGAATATTATCATTATCCATGTGAAAGAGATCAGTAAAGATCCCCTGTCGCCCTTTTGATTGAGGGGGTTTTTCGAGTCAGTTTTAGGTTTATTTTTTAACCTTACTACATTTCTCCTGGGGCGTGAGGACAAAAGGGGGAAATTTTCGGAATTTATTTGTTTTTGTTAACCTCGTTTTTGACAAAAGTGGGATGAATGTGTTTACAAATTGTTTGCGGGGAAAGGGAAGGGGGAAAATATTATTGTTTCTTCCCTTTCCCCTTTTTTAAAAAGTTTGGGTTAATGACAATAAATTTTAAAAGTTCAATTTGTCAAATTGTTTCTCTCTCTCTCTTTTCCTCCCCTTCTCTCTTTTCCTCTCTCCTTTTTCTCTCTCTCTCTTCTCTCCTCGGGTTGTCGGGCCTTTTTTCTCTCTTCTCACTGTCTGTCTGTCTTCTGTCTGTCTCTCTCTCTCTTCCTCTTCTCTCTCTCTCTTTTTTCTTTTTTTTTCCCTCCCCCTTTTTCTCTCTCTCTCACTTTGTGTTTTGTGTGTGTGTGTGTGTGTGTGTGTGTTGTGTTTTTCATTTTTAAACGTCTTTCCCTAAAGTGATTTGGGCCAAAAAAAAAAAATTGTCCCGGGAAAAAAAAAGTAGTGGGGAACAAAAAGAGCGAAAGGGGCTTTGCTTGTGCACGACCGTATGTGTGCATGGGGTTGGCGCACGTTTGTGTGTGTGGGTGTGTGTGTTGTGGTTGGAGTATGTTTGTGTGATTGTGTGTGCTTTTATGAGTGCTTACATGAATAATTAATGGTAATTACAAAAAAACTTGAATTTTTTTAAATAAGTTTGAAAGGGAAAAAAAAAACTAAAATTTTAACAAAAATAATTAAAAAAACCCTTAGGCACAGAAACTTAACCTTTTTCAATCCTTTTCCCTTTTTGGTTTTTAATTTTTTTCCCTCTTCCCCCCCCACACATATCCCCATCGCCCCAAACAAAAAAGGAAAACCCATAAATACTTCCCCCTTTGGTGGGGCTCCAAGCCTACAAAAATCATATGTTAGGCTGGGTGACTCAAAAAAAGGCCCGGGCCCTATTTTGCCCCCAAAAATGGAATTATTTTTTTCATGTCTTTTACATGTAACAATTGATTTTACGTGTTTTTTTCTTTTTACATTTAAAAATTTTAGTTTTTTTAAAATTTTTTTTTAAAAACATTTAAGTTTCCCCCTATACATCAATGAAAAAAATATTTTATTTAAAAATTTAAAAACAGTTTGGAAAAGATTTTTTAAAGTCAAAAATATCAAATGTTTTTTTTGGGATGTTCTATCCTTTATCTTTTAAAATTTTCGAAAAATATGTTTTAAAAAAAAAATTTCATGCTCAAGTACCGGGTAAAGGGGGGGTTAAGATTTCAGAACCCCAGATTGTTTTTTTCCCGCTGGCCCCCATCTACTTTATCGTTGTAATAAAGGGAAAAGGGGGGAAGGAAAAAAAAAAGGATTTGTTGGGTGGGGCCCCCTTCAATAAAACCTATGGATCAAAAAAAAGCTTATTTTCCCAAAAATCATTTCAGGCCCGTATGCAAATTAAATCTTTTATTGCCTGAAGGAAGATTTTTAAATCACAAAAAGAGCTTGAAATTTGTTTTGGGGAAAATTTTAAAAAGGGAATTCAAAAACCAGGAAAATTTTGTTAATTCAGCTGTTAAAATGGATTTGTTCATCCCAAGTAAAAAAATTTTTCCCCTCAAGTCAGGGATTTAAAAATGCACAATGTTTGTTTCCCAAAACATGAACCCTTGTGGTTTTTTTTTAATTTGGTTTGTTTATTTCTCGTCCTATGACCCCTTGTTTAAAAATTGCTGCATATTGATATTTTTTCTTTTTTTTTTGTTGGTGTGTCAATTTTTCAAAAAAGGGGTTTTTTAAGTTCCCGGGGGAATGGACAAAAAAAATGGTTGGGAGAAAAAATTTTCTTTTTCTAAAAAAACCCCGAAACTGAAATTATTTTTTTGGGGATAAGTTTTCTAAGGGTTTTTTTGAGAAAATTATGCCCTTTTCTCTTTTCGGGAAAAACAAAACTTGATTTATTTTTATTTTGATTTTTAAAGTGTGTTTTTTTAGCGTACTTTTAAAGACAAATTTACAAAATGTTAAATTTATTTAAACATCTGGGAAGTAAACCCGAGCTTCAGATATGTAAGTAACGTTTTGGGGTGCACAGGAAGTCCAAAGGGTAATTTTTAAAGCCCCTTTTTTCAATACTTTTCGTTTTTGTAATAAAAAATTTTTTGGCGGTTTTAAAAATATTTCTTGGGCATTTTTATTTTTGATTCATTAAAGATTTTCATAGAGTAATCAATTTTAGGTTTGGGGTCTTGCCCCCCCTTTTCTTTTGAAATGTTTTCCGAAGTTTTAAAGTTTTTTTCGCCTTTGTTAATAAATATTCGATTGAAAGTTCCCTGATATTTTTGATGTAAAAAAAACCCCCTGAAATTTTATCTCTGTAAGTATTAAAAGGGTATCATCCAATGTGAAAAAAGGCATATTTTGGGGTTGATCCACTGGGTTAAAAAAAAATCATATTTTTTTTTTCGATTGAAGACTTAATCCCTTAAGCTTAATAATCCAAACCTCTTGTTTAGTTTTGTTGATTGTCTTTTTGACGCTTTTTTTTTTCTCGCCCGTGAAGTTTTCTTTTTTAAAAAGTTAATCCCTCCCATGATATTCATTGATATTTGGGCCCAAAAACAAAATTTTTTTTATAATTTTTTTTGGGGATCATGCATTAAAAACGGGAAGAGAAGTGGCGCTAATACTTTACCCCTTTAGGGATTCCATTGAAAGTGTTTAATTTCCTACCTTAAGAAAATATCTATTGGTTTTTTGATGCAATAAACTAATCAAATGTTTAAAAAATTTGCCTGAAAATTTTGTAGGGGTTTTTCATAAATTATTTAGTACGTGTTGGAGCAAAAGGTGTTTTTGCCAAAAATTGGCCCCGGGCGGGTTTATTGTTCCCCTTTTATAAGCAAGGGGAAAAACTACAAAGGATCCTTAAAAATTTTGGGCCCATTGCCTTAACTTACATGATGTTAAAATTTCAAGGGAAAGGGAAAGGGTTTTTTTAATGACCCTTTTTAAAATTTTGGAAAAAACTTTATTCCCCAAAAATCAAGCTGGGGTTTTAGAAAAAGGCCCATCCACTACAAAATTTTTTGTGAAATTTTCAACAAAAATAAAGAAACAGTTTTTCTAAAACGAAAATGTGTTCTTTTACTTTTTTGTATAAATAAGGTTAGACCCAAGTGGGGCATTTTGTTTGAATAAACTTAAAAAAAATTGGCTTGGGAAGGGAAAAGTAAACAATATGTCAGAAAGTTTTTTTAAAAGGGGGTAATAAAAACAAGGTAGGCAAACATAATTTCCCCAAGGGGTGTGTGTGTTTGTGTGTTGTGGTTTTTGTGTGTGTGTGTGTGTGTGGTGTGTGTGTTTGTGTGTTTTGGGGTGTGTGTGTGTTGTGGTGTGGTGTGCGTGTTTTGTGGTGTGTGTGGAGGGGGGGAAGGGTTTTGAGAGAATGTCTTTTACGGGTTCAAGTTTCCCCCTCTTTTTTGCACCCAAAACCCCCCCTTTTTACAAAACAAATACGTCCTTCATTCGTTTTTTGGCCCAAAATTTAAAAACCCCCGTTTCACAAAAAAATTAACCACAAAACCTCTAAAATTGACCTAATTGTCAATTTAAAACGGGGGTTTCCGTGCAAAACAAGATGGGTGATCGTGAACCCGTATAAAGACATTCTCTCCAGGGTCATAAAAATTAAGGGTTTACAGTTCGCTCTTCTACTTCCAGCTCTATTAATAAATCAGAACAAACAACTGGCTTTCCATCTTGGTTAGGTATTTCTACATCTAGTGAATTATATCTACGCTAATTAATTCTTTAATTGGCTGCCTCTATCAAACTTATATAACTGATAATCGCAAAAACCGCCCTAGTTGGTGGCAAAACCTTTAGAACTGTAGATGGGTAGCCATCAAACAAATTAGCACATGTTTTAACTGTTGTAAATGGACATACACATTGGATTTATGAGAAAATCAGAAGGTTATTTGCCTTTAAATTGCCAGATGTTTTCTTTTGTACTAAATCTATAATCTCTACCACTACTGTGAAAGCCTAAAATTCGAGCAAGCCCTTTAGGGAAAGTGTACTCCTTCTTTTCTTCTAGTGGAAAAATTTACAGTAATTCTGAGGTTTGCCTGTTAATTGTTAGCAATAATGTCAAATTCGCTAAGTACTTCTTTAAAAGAACAAAAGTTGTAATAACCTTCTGGTATTTGTATACTGTTCAAAAAAAGAAACGCAAAATGCCAAGCTGCCGATTTGAAACCACAATTTATTGAAGCTCAGTGTGACAACACGTTTAATGTGAAAATGACAAAAAACAGGTCATCAGTAGGACAGAAGTCTCCCTGTAATGCTGTGGTAAAGAACCAGCCCCAGACCCTCAGGGAAATCGCCAGGCCGCTTCCAAAGTCAGTAACGGGTGTGACCCTCTTGGCTGCATGGTAGCCTGGCATCTGCGGGGCAATGAAGCAATAATGTTCCTGATTGTCTGCTGTGGGGATGGCCGCCACTCGGCCTGCAATGCCCGGAACAGTTCATTTGGAGTCGCTGGGGCGTTGGCCCTCACTCTCAGGCGTCTGTCCAAAACGTCCCAAACGTGCTCAATAGGATTCAAATCCGGGGAAAGAGAGGGCCAGGCCAGGGTGTGTTGATGTTGTTGGCGGTAAAGAAGGCTGTGGTCAGGCGTGCTGTGTGGGGCCTGGCGTTGTCCTGCTGGAACACGGCCCTGGGAGTGGCCATTAGAGGCAGGACGTGTGGCTGAACAATGACCTGGACGTACTGCTGGGCTGTCAGGTGCCCTTTCCCACGCGCACCAGCTGGCTCCTGCTTGTGTTGCTGAGGGCCCCCCCATACCATGACATTGCCGCCACCATGCGGAGGTGCCTCGTCGACGCAGTTCTGCTGGTTGGTTCATTAACCCGGCGGTAAACCCTTCGCCTCCTGTCATGGCGCTGCAGCAGAAACTGTGACTCATCGAGAACCAGACGTGTCCCCAAATGGTTCCTCAGGGGTCCAGTGTCTGTGTTGCGTAGCCCTTGCAGTCTGGTCTGTCGATGGCGCCCGTCATTACGTTGCCACGTAGGGGCCTGTAAGCCCTCAGCCCAGCAGCATGCAGCCTGTTCCGGACAGTCTGGTCGGAGATGCGACCGACACCAGCGCATCCCTGGACACTGGGCGAGGCCGGCAGGAAGCGATTGCGGAGATGTCTGAGCCGTATAAAGCGGTTCTGGGCTGGCGTTGTGATATGAGGTCGGCCTGACCTCGGGGCATCAGCTGATGACCCTGTCCTCTGGAAGCGAGTCCAAAGTCGGCATATGGTACTGGGGGAGACATTCAAAGCATGGGCCACATCAGTTGCACTCTGACCAACTTGCAAACGACCCCGGGCATTTTCTCTCTCTGCTGGGCTCAAACGTGGCATGCTGTTTTTTGGTACGGTGTGCCTGCCGGTTGCCAAAATGACCCGGCTTTTATACTGCACTATGACCATGGTGTGTGTGTGTTCACCACTGAGTTGGGCATGCTTTGCAGGCGAAACAACAGAAGCACAACCCAATGTTTGCACTGTCGCACCTGGCCCACAACACGCACGTGCACATAGTGACATCCACCGCAAAACTCAATTAGACAAATTTGAAAATACGACATCTAGAGAGGTAGTAACTTTAATTCATAGGATCGCTTAAATTCACTTCGAACCAAAATACAGTACAAATGTTACATGCATGTGTGGGGAAACTCTCAGTGTACGTCACCTGCTACTAGATTGTCCAAGAGTAAAGCATACAGTGCTCAAAGTGGTTCTAATATTTCACATAATAGATCGACTCCACTGACTTTACAAAAAATTTAAATAATTATGCTTTACTTTGTTCGATTATGCCCACATCTATTACGTAGTCAGTAGGAATTTGTTTTTAACTTTCAACAACCCCTCATACACAAAAAAAAAATTTATTTTACTTACTTACTTATTTAAACTTACTTACAACACCACACACAACCCACACCCACACACAAAAACCCACAACACACACACACACACCCCACCACACACAACACACACACACACACACACACACACAAAACAAAAACCCCAAAGCGCGACACACACTCATGATCTAAATACACAGGAGCGCTCGAATGTGCGCTCAAAACACGCACGCACCACCACGCACGCACGCACGACGCATCACGCACGCACGCACGCAGCCCACCACGCACGCAACGCACACTACCCACACACACACACCCCCACCACACACACACACCAAAACCCCAACACTATTACACAATCCGTCTAAAATCATTTAAAAGTGGAAGACTTTTAACCCTGAAGAACAAACCCTGAATCAATGTTATACACAGGGGGACGTTCAAGACATAAAATCAGGGGGGGTTTTTTTTTGGCGTGTTCTCAATGTAGGGTTTCCCCCCCCGGGTTGGAAAAAATTTCATTTTCCCTTTTTTTTTTTGAACAGTAAAAAGGCCCTTATTTGTTTGCCCTTTGCCCTTTAAACATTAACCCAATTATTTTGGAGCTCTTTCAGATATTTTTAACCCAAAAAATTTTAAAAACCCAATTTCTAAGGGGAAACCCTATAATTACCGCGCCAAATTAAAAATTTGGGGTACGTTAAGAACACACGTTTTTTTTGGGGTTTACATAGTGCGCATTTTTTTTTAAAAAAAAATTTTTTAAACTTTTTAAAAAAAAGGAACCCTTTTTTAAATTAACAAAAATTTGCCACTTACGATATAGGATTTTTTTTAAAACCCCAAAATCTTTGGCCCTTCAGCAATCTAACCATTGCAAAAGATGAATCAAGGCTTCCAACCAAGCTTGTAAACCCACTAACAAACATATTTAAATCCCCCAAATAAAAAAAAGCATAGATTTGCCTTTCACCCCAATGGTCACCCCGGCCCAAATGACTTTTCCCAAAAATCAGTTTAATTTTCCCCTTTTTACTGGCAACTACTGGTGGGAGGTTTCATATGCAAACCTTTTTAAACCACCCCAAATTTTTTATTTAAGGTCGGGTTTTAAAACTTTGGGGGTTTTTTTCCCAAAAAAACAGACGAATACAAAGAATACTTTTTGCCCCTCCCTATGGGGCCAACGTTTAATCCATTTAAAACCCCAAGGGACAATAATGTTTTATAAAGGAATCTGAAAACGAATTAACTTTAACCCTTAAAACTGTTTTTGGGAAAAAAGTTAACCGAAATCTTGGGTTAGGTACATTGAATTTGTGGGGCGAAGAAGAGAATAAAATTTTTGATTTTGGGCCTGGCCACACCCTTTTTTTCAACCAGAAAAAACAAGTTCGTTTGGGATCCTTTAGAACAAAGAAAACCTAAGCTTGGGCAACATTTATCTTAAAAGAAGAAAAGGGCCCAAAAACAATCCCGGGAAATGAAAAAGACTTAATGACTCCATACGGACGAAAATTTTGGGGGGTTTATTAGGAGCAAAACCACAGCCAATCTAGCATCGGGGGAACCGTTTTACAGGCTTTGATGCCAAAAAAAATTTCTGGGAAAATTTAGAAGAGGGCTTTTTAACTCTGCGTTGATTTCCCTGCCACCATAAAAAGGGTTTAAAGACGTTCTTGCACAGGGCTAGGCCAAAGGTGACTTTGTTAAAGGCCAGGGTTTTTATAATGCTCCCCTTTTGACCTTAGATTTAAAAGTTTTGGCATGATACGAATTATAAAAATAAAACCTCTTAGCGGGGAGAGGGCCCAAAAAACTTAGGAAAAAATTAAAGGTTTAAAAACAAAAGGGCCCGCTCCACCCCTTTTAAAAAAAAACCCTAGCCGGGAAAAAAGGGCGATCCATTTTATAAGCCCCCCCCACCCAAAAAAAAAAGCCCACCCAAGAAAACCACCTGTTAATCTCCCAAACTGACAGTCAACTAGCGAAAAAAAACGGCCCTCGTTGTATTTTTAACTTTTACTGGATTGCTATATTTATTTCATAAAACTTAATCCGGGAGGAGCACTCAAGGCCCCCAGAAGGTCACCATATAACCGGAACTTTGCCTATTAAAACAAAACCCAACTAACAACAATTTCCAAATTTTGGGCAAGGGAGGCATCAAAAAGGGTTTAAAAGCTAACTTCGTAATAGGTTTTTCTAGATGATGCAATTGTTTTTCTTTAAACCAAATTTTTCCAGGGGGAGGCCCTTTTGGGGCGTTTCTGGATCTGTTGGCGCACTGCCGGGTTTAAAAAAAAAAACGAGTGTTTGAGATAGCAAACCAACCGCTGCTAATATTGTAATCCCTTTTTTTTTCTTAACAGGGCCTTATTTCCTTTTAGCTAGCGTAGCGTTTTCATAAAGGGGTTTTTGTTTAAGTTTCCTTTTTTCTCCTTTTTTTTGTGTTTCCAAACTTTCGCCTTTTTAATCAACACTTCTAAAACCCGGGCTGCCCTTTGTTGCATTAAAACTTGTATTTTCGCTTATTTTACCTTTTCTTTTTGCCAAAAAGGGTTTTTCATCTTTATTTAGCGGGGGGGTTTTTTTTTTTTTTTTCTAAACTCTTTTCAGTTCACCCAAATTTTCTAAATTTTTTTGTTAGTTTACCCCTTTTTTTTCCTTTGAGCAGCATTAAGCCCCAGGATTTACGCTTTGGAATGGGAATCTTCAATTTTTTTTTAAAATTTTTCTCCCCACTTAAACTCGTTTTTTAAATTTTTGCATTAGTTCTGCTGTTTTTGATTTAAATCTTTTAAGAGGGATGTTTTGTATTTTTAGATTGTGTTGGCAAAAAACTTGACCAAATTTTTTAAAAGACTAACAGCCTCCCGACCTTAAATTTTCAAAAAGTTTAATTTCCTTGGGGCAACAGCAGGGGAAAATCTCTAAGAATTGTCCCCGTTAAAAAATGGGTTGGGGCTGGTTTTGGGAGTAAGCCCTTTCACTCTTTTTTCCTTTTTGGGTTCTTCTACAAATGTTAATTTTTTTCTTTTTGAAAAATCAGAAAAACCCCGATGTTTTTGGCTCTCCACCCCACATGGCTATATAAAAGAATTTTAATTCTTCTACAAATTTTATTTTGGCTTAATTTTCTCCCTTGGCCCCGTGCTGGGTCCTTCAAACTCTTCTTGCAATGAGGGGCCAGTTCTTTAACTTCCCTCTTTCCACCCAAAAAGGATCAGGGGGCGTCAAAAATCTTCCCTCCATTTTTTTTTTTTTTAAAATTCTTTTTTGTTTTAAAAAAAAATGAACTCTACGGGTTTTGACCCCGCCATTCCCGTGGGGAAGGAAAACCCCGGCTAAAAGGCATAAAACAGAAATGTAATTTGTGTAAATACTCCATCAAAAGTTCACCTTTGGGCAAACTTTTTAAAAGTTTGTTCCCCGATCTTGGCGTATGAATTTTAAGCCCCCCCTGCAAAATATCATTCAAAATAATATTACATCGGCCCGATCCCAATGCTTTCTGTTTTTTTTTAATTTGGCAGGGGGATCGTTTTAAAAATATAGAAACAAACTGGAGGGTTTGAAAAAGTTTTTGTACTTTGGGAGGCAGACATTTTTTCCCTCTATTTGACCTATGGGGTGCCTTTAAAAAAAAAAGGGAAAAGGGGGAAAAAAAAATCAGGGGAAAACAAAGCCCAAAAGGTTTTTTCAAGCCCGGCTTTTAAAACGGGGATGCAAAGAATGAAGTTAAAAAATTTAGGCACGGAAAAATCATTTGGCAAAAAGATTTTGGGATCCCTCTAAATTTTTAGCTGTTAAAAACCATATGCCCCTATTTTCCAAAGGGGCACTAAAAAAAAAACCCTTTCTTTTAGACTGCATTTAAAAAGATAAAAGATTCTGTTGTTCGTCTGAAAACCCGAACTAAAAAAACACAGTTTTTGACATTTCTTTGAGTTTTATGGTTTTTACTAAACCCGAACTGGCCAGAAAAATCTTAAACCCCTATTTTAAAAAATTAAAAAGGTTATTTTTTTAAAGAAAACGTTTTTTAACCATTACAGGGAAAAAAAACCCAAGGGGGACATCTCGGAACATACATCTAAATCAGTCTTTGGAAAATCCCTTTTAAAAAAAAATTTGGTTTTTGTTTACTGAAAAAACAAAAACCCCCTTTTTATAGAGAATCGAACTTTTTTAAAAACCCAAAAAATTTAGAAAGGGTTTACCCGTGGAATAAATGGGGAAGTTGATCAGTTTTTAAATTTAGGTCGCGGACTTTTTCCTCCCAAAAACTTCGATGAAATAAGAAAATTATTCGCTGGGGGGAAAGGGAAAAAGTCCGCATTGATCGTGTATTAAAAAAACCTTTGCCTTTATGATGTAAGACTCGAAAAACTACTTAATAACCAAATATGGGCTGTGGTTAGATTTTAGATCTACATTTGACAACAGATTGTTTGGAAGTGGAGAAAGGGTAGGGCAAGATGGTATAAAAATAGATATTCACAAGAAAGCAGACGGAAACGCCCCAATACAAATGCATTGTTTTTATGGTTTGTGATGCTCAGTTAAACATTGAAGAAAACAGGCTAAAAGACGTGGCTTATTAAAATGCAGAAGAAATATTCTAACAAAAACAGATGGATAGTTTGAAGTTTCTGCCAAAAGATCCGCACTGTTCTCTTATCTGCGGGATTACTGGGGTGTGGGAAAACTGTCTTCGTACTTGATTTGTTACAAACAATATACAGGTTTCATTACGAGCACATTGTTATATTCTGCACAACCATAAGCACAACAAGTCTTACAAAGAAAGGAAGTTTATTTGGACAGACGAGAATATATTTTTAGTTGATCCTAGCGACAAACTGAGTGTCGCGGTCAAGGTCCGTGAATCGAGGATGTGAGGATGGAAGAGGAGAGAGGGACAGGCAGGGCACAACACTCATCGACCACCCACTCAAAACCACTCATGGACAAAATAAACGAAATATGCAATTTATTAAATTAATGACAATCTCATTCACACCTAGTGGAGGAGGGAGGACTATCAAGAAGAGGGAGGACAGAGAGATAAATTGGAAAAGAAGGAAAATAGAAGATGACAGCCACCTAAAAGAAAATATCTACTTAATGGACAAAATAACCCAACAAAAGACCCCACACCTTGGCCCAGGGAACAACTAAATTTAAACAACCACTAATCTATCCCAAAATAAAGAAAGAAGAGAGGACAGGGGAGAAACAATTAAATGAAGGACGAACAGGGTCTATCCAGCCACACAAGCATATTCATCAACATTCGCACACTTATACAATTCATGAACACTTAATATATTCACACATATACCCTCACAAACATCACAGCCAAACAGAATGTCTCCCACACCCCAGGCATCACCAAACCCCACCCATACAAAGCAGAAAAAAAAAACTTAGCTTAAAGTCCTTTCCATGCCCCGAGCAGGGAACACTGGTGCATCCCAAACAGCTGTACATCGGAAAGGGGCCGTTCTGGCCTCGCTTTTAGCACCACGGCATTCCGCTCCTCTTCATAAGCTCCAAAATGACATCCAGAACGGCGTCGGGCCCGCACCCCAAACCCCAACGGAAAACAAGAAACAAACCCCCGCCCTAAAAGGGGCATTGGGAAACTTCTGGGTAAAGCTAAAATATGGTGTGGGTTTGCAGGCTATACCGGCGAAATGGGCACCCCGCAAGACTGAACCTAGTTAATTTCTTCAAATTCATTATTTTATTTTTTTTTCCTTCCAATGATTAAAAAACAACAACAAAAAATTCTTTACCTGATGAAACACTTTTTGCATAATAAACTACCCCTTCCATCTAAGGCCTCGGGATATAAAAACTGAAAAGGAAAAAAGTCAGATGACATGTTGACTTGAAAAAAAATTTAAAAAACAACACACCCATTTACTTCACATTAAAGGAAATAAAAGAAAAAAATAAATGAAAACAAAACAAAACAATACATAAACAAATAGACAAAAGGGGGAGGGGAAAACCCAGGGGCCGCAAAGGAACGCTGCTTCCCGACCCCAAGTGGTCCCAGGGTAACTAAATCAACCCCCGCCCCGGCCTGAAGGGTTTTTGCCCCTTTTTTTTCCCTTTTCTGAGAATATAAATTTGAACAAACAAGCTACCCCACCTCTGAGGGTTTACACACAAATACAGAATGACTCGGCCAAAATAAAAACAAGCTGCGCGGCGTGCTCTTTGTCTAACCAAATCGCTGACAAGAAAAAAACCACTGCTTCACGTAGCGCAATTAGAATAAAATTTAAAAATTTCTTTCCTATTTTTAAATCAGGCAACGCCGCACGCCCTAAACCAAATATTTCTAAACATCATAGTACTCCTCAGCACAGTAACCAAAACGATAATAGAAGAAAAAATAACCGATACCCCTGTGGGAAAGTGAAATTAGAAACTGAGAAGCATGAAAAAAAACTCACCAAACGGGGGGTGGAAAAGGGGGGGGAAAAGTGGGCCCGGCAGGCTAAACCTCAGCGCAAGACGTCCGAACTCGGACCGAAGCACCGCAACCTTCAACCCTGGGATGGCCCACAGCTGGCACCCCCAAAAAAGGGGCAAGATGAAGACTTTGGGGGGCAGGAAAGGGGTTCCTTTGTTCACCCTAAGTTAAAACCCCCGTCAGGGAACAAATGGCCTTCGTAGGGGTTTTAAAATCCTCCCAAAGAGAAATGGTCCTCCACCGTGCTTCCCCAATCCGATAAATAAGAATTTTTCCCAAACACCACTGCCGTCCAAGGGAAAAACTTCCAACGATTCAGTGAGCCTCCACGGGTTTTCCACTATCCCGGTTTTTCACGAAACGTGTCATCGGTCAAAAGGATGCACGCAAAACCCCACGGAGGGGAGACTTTTCTCCCTGAAAAGTTTTACCCACACATGCCCATCCCTCTTTACACACACCAAAAAAAAATGGTAAAAAACTGACAAACTACATTAAAAGCGGGATGGAGGGCCGTCCGTCCGTGACACTGAGTGACTGTTTAGAACAATACTATAGACTATTTGAGGGAACTGAAACACTGTTTATTATTGATGACTGTTCAGCTGAACGAGACATTGTTAAAAAAAAGAAAAGCTCTGTCAAAGCTAGCCTTTAGCGGCCGCCACGCCTTAGTTTCTGTGTGGCTCTTAACTCAAAAATATAATGCTGTCTTAAAAGACTTTCGATCGCAGTTAAAATCGGTCGTATTATTTTACACTAAGGACAAAGATAGTTTTGAAGAATGTTTAAGTGAAAATTATATAATAAGGGACAAAAATGAGCTAAAAAAAAATAAAAGAGCAGTTAGAAAAATCTAAGCACGCTAAGCAATGCTTACGGACTGACCCCCCAGTTCAATACGTTTGTTTATTATAATTTGTTTATTATCTATTGCTTATAACAATTTGTTTATTATAATTTTTATATTATAAAAAGAATGTCTCGCGGGCCAGAATCAAAAGTGCAGCTAGCTCCTAAATGCGTTGCAGTAGAGCTAAAAGACCTAGCAGACACAGCCGAGTTTGATCTGATAGGGGTGATAGGAAATGTTTATGGATTTGAATACACAGATGACGGGGTTTACAGACGAACAGAAATTGAAGACAAAAAACGACAGCAATATCCTAAACTAGAACAAATAAGAAATCTAGAAACAACTGATTACGGCAAATATGAATACAGGCTTTATAGACAAGACAATAACTGGGTCTTGCGTCCTGAAATTAAACTGGGATTTTAAATTTGACCTACGAAGCCCCAATGTATACTTTGATAAAAAACACAAATTTCAGAAAGGCTTTGAATGCAGGCCCCTTTCTTACTAGTCTTGTTTCAGGAACACAACAGAAAAAGCAGATTGTAATAGATACATATAAACGTGAATATGTGTTGAGCAGAAAGAAGACCTTAGTTGAAGTTGGGGATGACACAGTAACCCTAGAATTTATCCCAAAACCGTCAATGCCTAACACTGCTACTTTGATTTTTGTTTTATTAATTACTCCGGGGAGTCTAATTCTAATTTGCCAGAACATGTGTTAGCACGGGGAGTACAATTATCGTCTGGAAACTTGGATAGTCCTCTTAGGCTCGTTATTGCCATTACTAAAAACGGGGATGAAATAAACACTTTTGCATCATCTGACAAGGTTACTGTGAATATTGACAAAGACAAACTAACAGTACTCGACTTTATTTTCATTAAGTATGTTGATTTTATTGCGTTTTACTCTGTAGGTGAAGTGCTACCAAAAGGATTAATAAGAACATTTTTACAAAATTAATTTGATTAAAAATGGAGCTAGTTGCAAAGCGAGACGACTGCAGGCGGAAATCTAAACAAATCTTAAATAAATGTTAGCGAACCGCCAGAGAACGTGGACAAACGAGTCACAAGACAAAACACAACGCGTTTCGACCTCTTAGGTCTTCGTCAGGTGATATATAAACGAATAAAACAACGAAAATTCACTTAGCTTTGATCGCTTCAGATCCCTTGGGGTTCAGCGAAAGGGAAAAGGGCGTTGAATGGATTTCCAACATTTTGGGGAAAAGCAAATAACCAAACCTTAAAAAAAAAATTTAAAAAAGCGACTTGGATAATTTTGATTTTACTAAAAAGAAATATAAAAAAGATTTAAATACTCTTTTTTAGGGTAATTACGGGCTCATCAGTTTGTAGCTAGCGTAATTTGCGGGGTCTAGTGTTTCCTGTTTTAGCTACTGGGGCGGGCGCCACCTTTAGCTTTAAACACCCTTTGGGCTTAGTTTAGGCGCCATGTCTATTATTTTTAAATGCTGTTTTTAAAAAAAAATTAAATCCTAAAAAATTTCAAAAGACCGGCCTTTTGTTTCCCCCACATCACAAAACTTTTCTCATTAAAATTAAAAAATAACAAAACATTACAGGATGAAACATTACGACGAAGAATTTTTTAAAACTTATGGCCCCATGGGAGGATTATAGACGCAAAAAATTGGGAAATTTAAAAAAAAGTGGGGGAAAGACCCTTTTTCTTCACGAAAAGGTAAAAAACTGATCAATTACACAGAAAAAATTTAAAAAAAACACAAGATCGTTAAACCCCCAAAAAGGCAAAAAAATAATAAAATTTAAAAACAAAAAAAATAAGTTTTTGCAAAAATAAATAACTTTTTTTTTTGTTTGGCCGGGGCAACTTGCAGCTCTTTTACGAACAAAGGATCTTTTTTAGGGGGAGGCTTTTTAAAAGGAGTCTCTCTTAAATAAAAACGGGGGGGGTTTTTTTTTCATGATTTTTTAAGTTCATATACGTCCACCTCCATATGGGTCTTTTTGGGTCTAATTCAACAACCCTTCTGCCTCTTCCCGGGGGCATACAATTTTCTTACTTTTTGTTTCCCCCCGCAAGAGTTTTTTTGATTACCTTGGATGTCTTCAGTAATCTATTTTTTTTAAATTTGGATTGCGTTTACTGGTTAAGCCTGTTGCTTTAAATTCTTCATTGTTCATGGCGCGTAGGACTGCTGGCAATCTCCTAACCCATTCTGTGTTGCGTTCTCTGTACTTCGTAGTGTCCATAATTTCTCTGTGATATTGATAGGTAAACAGGCGTTCAGCCAGATTCTTATTGAAGTTTTCTACTAGGCTGTGATCGATGGTTGCCTGGTATCCCTTCCTTAACTGTAACATGATGTTTTAAAAACGTTTTACAGAACCTTTAAACTCTTTTCCATCATCAACCTGGATCATCCTAGGATACTTTAATGGGCCTCACATGTATATTTGTTGTAAAGCCACAGCCACAGCAGTTGCGCTTTTATCTGTAAAGGTTCAGTGTCTTTATATCTTGAAGCCATGTCAACAACTGTCAGAGCATACTTAAACTTTTTTCTTCTAACTTTGTCATGTGGAAGATACAGCGAGTCCATCTGGTGGGTGTCATTTGGAACTGAGTTATAACAAATCGAGGTCTTACTATTCTTTTGGGGCGGGCAGATATATTTGCCAAATTGCTTGTTTTGAAAGCCAGTCTTTCGCATCTGATTCAGACACTCTAGCAGCTTTACTCAGTTTTTTCAATAGCAGTCTTTCCTTTCCAATACCCTTTAGGAGAATAATATATTTTGTCCATATTTTAATGCATTTTATTTTACACAAGAAAGTGAGCAACAAGGTAGACTGAGGTCATGCCAACTGCAATAAAAACTATCTCTGCAGTCTTCTGTTTCCTCAGATGGTTCATAAAAGTCAGACAGCTCTGCGGTGGCGATGTTAGAAACTTCTTTCCTGTCACAAAGTAATACTCATTCATTGCGTCATCAACGTCTGTAAATGTGTGCTCTGCATGTCCCTGTTCTCTTAACTTTTTATTAATAAAGTCTAAGTGAGCAATTCGTCTTTTCTCATAAGCGTCCCTTGCCTTAGCTAAATCTTCTATTGCCTTGTTATGGCGTTCTCTCTCTTCGTCAGACTCAATTTACTAAACATATAATGCTTCCAGAGAAGGCTAAAGCATTAACAATAGCTCCTCCCACCATCAGAAACTAATCCAGACATCTTTTTATAAATCAATATTTTCTAGATTAATCTTTATATGTATTAATATTTTTCTGGGATAATCCCCTGTGTAACAAGAAAGTCTTTTGACGCAATCCCTGCAGTAATACAACTATAACCTTAACAACATCCTCAATGTCTAACCTTCCTAGGTCAGCCGGCTTCATTTTAAACATGTTTTGCTAACACGCTATAGCCTATACTAAGACCGCTAATTACAGCAGAGTGGTAAATCGTATTGATAATCTTTTTTCACTCATCTTTTTATTAACTAAAAAAAAATAATTAAATAATCATAATACGAAAGACTGTCTAAGTGCTTTTTAATCAAATAATCTTTTGTTGTAAAGCTAAAAATAAGGTTGCTACTAGTTTTGGCGAATCTTCTATCTTTCCTATGTTGGGCGGTTTTATTCCTAACAAACATTTTGCAAGGGTGAATAGACTATAAACACCAACGATAGGCACTGCATAATTAACCAGCGTTAAACTCATGGTTTTAAAAGTATTATATTATTTTTTATTGCTTTTAAAAATGGATTGTGACGAACTATTAAAGTGTGAGGAGCAAGCGGTTACTCAGCAGACCACTGCCATAAAGAAAGATTATACTGTCTGGTGCGTGTGGAAAAACTAGACAGTATTAGGCACTGAACTAAGTGTTGAACAAATCCAACAACTGTCTACTTCAACGTTGAGAAAGTACACGCTAGGTACGAAGCACAGCTAGGGTCAAAAGGTGTTAGATCAGTGGGCCAGACAATGATTAGCCTATATGCTAAGTTAGTAAGTAAGATGGCGCCAGTTGATCAGAAGAAGATTTAAAATATGACTTATCACAAGATCCGGTTTTAAAACAAGTCACTAGAAACTCTTGCATGTGGACATGTATTACAGATTTGGGACGATGTTATGCCCATTCATCATGGGATTAATTACTTTTAATCATATTAATTTTGATCATATTAAATTTAATCGCAATAAAAAAAAGAGCGATCAGGAGAAGAAGACGCCGCAGGACCTCCACAGGAGCAGAATGTACCACAAGTGAATGTACCACAAGTGAAATGTACCACAAGTGAGTAGTGTTACTAAGCCTAAAAATCCTGGACGTGTTGAGGCCGGGCGTAAACTAGCTGAATGGAACAGACTGAGAAAAGAAAACCAATCAGCAAAACAAAAATTGTTAGATAGTAATACAACATCGCCGCCAGCACCAACAACCCAATTAACAACAACACAATCACAAACAAACGATAAGATGTTTTTATTATGTATTTGCTGCTGTTGTTGTTGGTGGGGGAGTTTTAGCATACAAATGTCTAAACGCCATACTTAGCAGCAAAGTCACAAACCCCACAAAACCAGTAAAAGAAGAAGAGCCAGCTTCTGCAAAAAAAGTGCAACCTCCTGCAGTAGATCCATTTTCTATGGAATAGTTTTTAAGAACTAGATAAAGTACAAGTTAAGAACTAGATAAGTACAAGTTAAGTTAGTTATAGAAAGTACTTTTACAAGTAAGCCCTTGTTTATGTTCTTAAGTTAAGTTCATTGTTATGTTCTTAAGTAAGTACTAGTTAGGTTCTTAAGTTAAGTACAAGCTAAGGCAGTCAAGTTATCTTTTAAAGTTCTCCAATGCCTACAGCATATGAAAACTCAGGATTGGACGTAAGTTCTCTTGTTATTGTTAGAGACTAGTGATTTTTTGTTAACTGCAGTTGTGTTACTTGATGAAGAGTAGAGCGCAGATTAACATTTGTGTGATAAATACTTTGTTTTCAAAGAGAGCTTGCTTGTAGTTGTCGTGAGTTATATTTTTTTTACAACTTCTTTACTTATGCCTTAGCCTTCTTTATTACAGAAGTCTGGCTGGCAACGCAGCAAACCAACATATTCTTTGATAACTGCCCCATTAAGTTCATCCTTCATCTTTAAAATACTTTCTTGTTCACAGTTGAATGTAAAGGACTGTCTTTGGATAATCGCATGTGTTGTACCACCCATCAACTCCTTTAGCTACTTCTGTTTCTAAATCCTTATAGAAGTCTTTCTGTGGGGACGTCTAGAATAAAAGAGTCAGTGTATGTGTAAAGGACTCTTGCTTCTGGGTACAGTGGTTTAAAGTAGTCGTACAGAAATTCTAACATCTATAACTTGACAACTCTAATACAGTAAACCAATAAACACCGCGTGTCCAACTTAACATCCTTTTTCTTCATCATAATGCTAACCAAGCTGTCGTTAAATCTTCTAAAGTCTTGATAGTTAGTTTAGAGGCCAACTTAATTGCTTGGTTTTCTTTTGTAACTAATTTCACATCTTTACGTTTGTGTGGATTTTCCATAGTTTTTGCCAAAACAGCTGTTGTTCATCAGTTTAAAGAAGTCTTTTTCTGAAGCATCAGTGGCTTGGGTTCTAAGATCAGTATTCTTCTTGATGTATGGTCTCATAAAGGGCTCTTGGTCACAGATAATCATTCTGTGAACAGCTCTTAGTTTCAGTCCGTGTTTTAAGTAAAACTGTAGGTGTCTGTAATGACACACATATTAGTTTTGTGCTTAAGATTGGGAACAAGTTTTAGGCGGTTCGATAGGTCTCATCTTTAATCTTTCTCGGCCTAGGGGTAATCGTTGTGGAGATCGTGTAAATTCTTTAGGATATTCTAAGTCTACTTCCAAGATTAGTCCTGCTGGATTATCAGGCGTAAGCTGTGACAACATACCTAACACAGATTGACATCATGAGGTCCTTTTATCATTTAAAGTTTCTCAGTGGAAGCGGCTGACTCATGGCCCATCCATACAGATTGTTGGCGTCTAAGTACATTAGATAGTTGGACAGTTTAGTGGGATCATAATCGTCTAAGTACTTGTTGTTGGCTTTGCAGTAAGGATGTGAGGCCATGCTAATACCTCCCCTTAGACCGCCTTCAATCATCTGAAGTGTGAGTAAATCAGAAATTAAGTCAATCTTGATGTTTGTAGACTTTAAGAAAGCATCCAAGAAAGGCCAGGCGCAGAGATGTAATGTGATGAGTCTAAGCTGTAATGTTTCATGCATGTTAGATCTGTAATTCTGAAAGACGTCTGCCAATAAGCACACGTCAGCCATCAAGTAATGATCATGATAGTTCGCCCATTGTTTCACAGTGTAATTCTGTCCAGGCTTCTGTGCGTATTCATATTCAGAGTCAGTTATGTCTTTGCCTCTAAGACTAGAAAAGAAAGCACCTTTAAGAAGAAGCGAGTCTTCATCAAACCTATCCCACGAGTTCATGCATTCATAAGGATAGGACGCCTTTACGTACAAAGATGGGTCAAAATATTGTTTAGTGATTGGAAAGTCTTGTAGAGATCCCGCTAACTTATCCAAACTACCCATCAGATGTTGGGCAGAGTCATAAAGGATAAACAGTCAAGAGTAAAAGTCATGTACTTTTCTGAAGATTGTGCAATGCAGGTAACCCTCTTATATTCAGAAGTCACTGATTGCATGATGAATGAGAATCGTAGCCTCGTAAGTTATGAAAGAAGATAGGCAGTTTCCATCGTCTTAGGATCAACCTAAAGTTGAAGATTACAATGTTGTGCGCGGCCCCTCGAACTTTCCAGTAATGTGATCGTGGTCTCTCCACTGTGTCACCTAATAATTCTCTGTTACATATCCAACAGTGAGTGGCTGAGTCATAACGATCTTGTCTTCAGAGTCATAACAATGCCTGAAAGATTTAGTTGGTTGGATAACTGATTGCGAAGTTGTTTCATCTGCTCTAAAAATCTCCTACTGCGTTGGACCTCGTTAAATCTCTGGGTGTGTGTGTGACCCATCTGACCTAACAACTATAAAAACGGCATAAGAACAATCTGATGGTAAGGTTTTTTTTGTTCTAGCTGTTGTGACCGTAGTACTGCGCAAGATGATTCAAAATCAGCATAAACCACGTACGGGCCACTGCATTGTGTAAATTTTTAAACTAACTTTAGACCCAGTTTAGGTGTGAGAAGTTTGGGTTCACAGTATACACAACTTTTACAATAAGTTCTATTGGCTGGCAGCTGCTTCTATAGTTGGGATTCTACCAACAAACCTCTACAAAGTCTGTTAGATTTATCCTTTGACGTCAAAGCCATAAGCTGCTTTTTGTTCTGATTAATACATAAAGACTCTTTGTACTATCTTAAAACAGTATCAAGTCTACATGTTTGTAATGATTCGCCAAAAGAGGAGCGTTGGGAAAACCCTTAGAGGCCACTAGATGGCTTCTACAGACAACCATGTGTATACGTTTACAGTGATTGGTTTTGTTTTGCTCTTCAAACTGAGATATACTGTTTATACTTACTGAAAGGTTATGCCATTAAACTTCAGCCTCTTGCTTATATTGTTCATAAGTGGAAACCTCATTCTCTGCGTTCTTTAATAACAGGATGTAAATGCGCTAAACGCATCTCCCAACATAAAACACATGCGTCAGGATTTTTTTAATGTTTAAGGACTGCTCGTTTTAAACTAACTCTTTTGGGGAGAGGCAGGTAAGAATTGCCAACTATAGAAGAAATTTGTTTGTCTTAATCTGATTCAAGGATCTGTACGTCAGACCATCCAGAACGCGCAATTTGCCTCCTCACTTGCATGGTTTAAACTGTGTAAGCATGTAGTCTGGCCAGTCAGAGTTTTAAGTCGCGATACTAATAACTTCTTTCTGTTTAGTTGAAACCCAGACTTCATGTTACTATCATCTGGCGTTAAATAATCCATCAAACAGCCAACAGCAACTTTTACGTGGCGCTCCATCTGAAGAAAACTCTGGGATTTTAAGATAGCATGTGCTACACTTTCATGAAACGATCGAGGGGTTAATAATGTCCATGTCTACTTCGCTAAACATATTGCTTAATTGTTTGTCACTAACCTTTCACCAGTGCGCTGGCTGGCGGAGTTTTTCAAACTCAGACCACCTTGTGAGCTCATTTTTTAACTCAAATATTTACGTAAATTAAAAATAAATGTAACATAAAGTATTAAAACGCGCTTTTTATTCTTCACCCAAGCTTGCAACCCTTTCAAACACGTTAAACCTTACAATAACACCCCGCCAATATTTTAGCTTTTTCTGGAATCACTACAGCAATTTCATCACTTTGGAGGCGCTTCGTTAAAATAGTTCACTAATGATCTTTTATTATATGATTACATCAGCTCAAACAAAAACCAAGTTTCACTAAAATGAATTTTTAATACTTCATTGTTTCGTCAAATAGTTCATTACAATTCTTTAAATCAGATCACTGTGTTCAATAGCCATGTTTAAATCTAAAAAGTTAAATAAAAAATAATTTTAAATTCACTGTTTACTCAATAGTCCTTTTCTAATCGTAAACCTGAATCTTCATTAAAGCGAATAGCTACTCCGTCAAGGGCCGGTCAGAAACAGTCAGATTAACATCTTCAGGGCCATATATCAACCTAAAATGGAATACAACTATTATCACTTTTTGGGGCAATAACTGGGATTTTACTAACACTTTCACTACAACTTTCTCGTATATCTATGCGTTCAAAAAAATCAGTAATTAATTCTTCAAACCTGCTCTTTTAACTCGTCTCTATCAACCTCCCTCTCCCAATCCAACTCGTAAAGTAATTAATAAGCGCTAGTAGCTACTTCGGGCTTCATTTATTGTTTATCATTGTTTTATTCAATGAAAAAATAAGTAAGCCTCAGCTTCTCTCTCTGCCCTGTCTCCCACACTCTCTCCGCATCTCTCTCCCTCATTCCTCCCTCATCTACCGCTCTCTGTCTGTCTGTCTCCGCCTCTCATCCCCCCTCCTCCCTCCCTCTCCCTCCTCGCCTCCCTCCCTCCCCTCCTTGCCCACCCCTCCTCCCAACCTTTCTCACTCTCATTCCCTCCAGATTGGCCTGTAACGTGCTCGCCGAGGTGGGGGGCGGCGGTGTCTAATGAGCCTGGTTTTTCCGCTCTCTGGCAATAGTTTGTTCTAGTATTTGATTTCTTCCTTCCTATTTAACACACGCAACGAGTAATCATTACCAATAAAAATAAGCAAAAAACCATGATAATGAAAGTGATTTATCCCCCCTTTAATTTGCAAAAGTATTTCTATTTATAGATCAGTGAAAGAATTGTTTTAAAAATTTTGTTTTTGTTTTTTAATTTGCAAAGCTTTTAATACGAAATTGTAAAAAGTACTACAAAACTATTTTAAAAGCACAGTTGTTGTTTAAGTTTTAAAAATATTCGTTTGAAAAAAAAAAAAATTTTTAAAAAACATCCCACTTTCCCCATAAATTATAAAGCTTTCATTTGCACAGTAATATTTAATCAAACATGTATGTAAAGCCCATTAAAAAAAGAGTGCACAGCAAAAACTAGTTAAACTTTCTCACAAAACATTTTAACCAATCCCACCCTTTGTAAACTATACAAACGTTCTCACAAGAACACTTGACCTACAAACGGCAGTAAATGGGTAATGATCACAGATTTTTGACCTCAAACAGGGCGTAAATGGGGTCAATGATCCGATCTTTTTTGACCTAGTTGATTAAACCCTTAATTTTTATGGCCCTGAAAATGCTTTTCGGTTCACGTCCCCATTTATTTTGCACGGAAAACCCCCCCTTTTAAATTTCAATTAGATCAATTTTTTGAGGGTTTTTTGGGGTTAATTTTTTTTTAAACAGTGTGATTTTTGGGCCCAAAAATGATATAATGGGCTGTTTGTAGTGAAAGGGGGGGGTTTTTGTCAGAAAAATGGGTGACTTGAACCCCTAAAAAACTTTTTCTTGTGTGTGCTGCATGTCTTTGAGCCCAATTTTTTTTCCTGTTTTCGATATGTGTTCATAACTTATCTGTGAGGTGTCATCTTTCGATTTAGGCTTGACTTTACTTTTAAATTGTCATTGCCTTTCTTTATTTTCAATCCGTTTTTTTAATTTTCTAATATTGTGTATCTGGGTGTGGTTGTGTGGGTGTGTGTGTTGTGTGTGTGTTGGTTGTGGGGTGGGTTTGTGTGTGTGTGGTGTGGTGTGTTGTGTGTGTGGGTGGGTTCCTTTGCAAGGGGTTTTTATGTTTTGATTTGCTTCACTATTCATTGATAATCTTCTCTTACTGAGCTTGTTTTATTCCCCTTTTTTTTGCCGGGCCAAAGACATGCTGCCTGGGGTCCAATGGGGGAAACATTTTCAAAGATGTTTAAAATGCAAAATTAAGGATTATGAGGTATTTCGATACATCACCCGCGCACATACTTCTCTTAACGGGGTTTCGAACCCTGCATTTGTAGCAACTTTCATGGAGGGAGGGGAAACGGTATTGGGGGGGTGGGGTCAGGGGTGTAAAAGAAAATTTGGTGTTTCTTTTGTTGTTGTTGTTGTTAATTTGTTTTGTTTCCTTTGAAATGAATAAGCAAACAACAAACGGGCAATGAATAACAAATCATCAAATGAGTTCAAACACCTCGATTACCCTGTTGAAAAACTGAATAGAGCGGGGGGAAAATATGTTGTTACAGAACATCGTTTTACCTTTCCTGGTCCACATTTATCAGAGGTGTAGGACAGGGGGCTTCATCCTCATGTTCTTCACACTGAGATTTCAGGTCACAGGGAAAGTGCCCAAACAGGTCAGGCCACACTGACACTGAACAGTTCCACGTGTCCAGTCCTGGCACTTGATATGGTTTAAAATGTTCTGCATAGAAAGAGAAGCGAAGCCTAAATGGCGCAGACGACACCCAGAAGCCATAGAATATGGACAAATGAGGTGCCTTGTTGGTTCTCTTACCAAAGTCGTCAGGGAATCGGAGAAGAAATGGCTTGTATAATTTGCATATTTGTGAGATGATTCTGCCGGGAAACCACAGTGCCCAATATATGTTTGGATGCGATTCCCTTGATGGCTGGTAGAGCTGAGAAAGATGCCGTGGCCATGCGGTCTGGTCAGTGTGACACAGCTTTTCATAGTGGTTGAAATCGGAGTTGATGTTTCCAGTACGGGTGTCTGTATGTACCCTGCCAGCATTAGTTCTCTCACTATATCAACACTGGCTATGGAATGCAGCTCCAGTTCTTACATACTGCTTTGTATTGGCATTCACCACACTGTACATCGTGAATGAGAGTCTCGGCCTGCTTATGAGCATAATCTACTTTTGTGCTGTTACATTTCAAACGTGTTGTAGCATAATTAGGAATAGAGTTTGTTTAGAACTTACCGCAATGACATTGACAAACAAAGCACATGACAAGACACGGTGCATTTCAACCACTTGGGTCTTCTTCAGGCGAAAAAATAAATTCACATTTAACATGTGGGACAGTACGAACAAAGAACGAAAAACGAAAAAGAATGAAAAATGACTCATCCGTTGTTGTCCATGTGGTCGGTAGGTGAAAATGACATGGGGCTAGGGGATTATGGGAGAGGAAACGGAGGGGGGGGGGGGGGGGTTGTGTCGGAGGAGGTGTGTGTGTGTGATATGATAAGGTTGTGTGTCTAGTTTATTGGGATGGTGTGATATCTTTGTGATGGTTGTGGTAATGGTGGATTGATAATAATGGTTAAGGGGAAAGAAGGGGGGGGGGGGGGGGAACTGAGGAGAAAGAAAACAAATGGGGGGGGGGGGGAATTAAGGGGAAGGATAAAACAAAATTAAGATTAAATAGATGGGGGGTTGCTGTAACTACTGTATGAAGTGAGTGAAGGGATGTGGTGGTGGTGTATGTATGTGTGTGGTGTATGTGTGTGTGTATGTGTGTGTGTTGGTAGGGGATATTGCCAACTGATGTGGAAGTGGTGGGTATGTGTGTTTGGTTATTGTTGGATATTGATGCCTTGGGGGTGTAGTGTGCCCAGTTTGGCAATGAGATGGGATTCTTGAGTTGTGCGTTCAAAGCTGTCACTCTGTGACTGCCAGAGTGCCATAACTTTGACATGGTCGATGTTGTGTTCGGTGTGGTTGAAGTGTAGGGCGACGGGTTTGGGTCGGTGGTGGTGGATATCAGCCAGGTGTTCAGAGA
This sequence comes from Conus ventricosus, assembly GCA_018398815.1. Taxonomy (NCBI): domain Eukaryota; kingdom Metazoa; phylum Mollusca; class Gastropoda; order Neogastropoda; family Conidae; genus Conus; species Conus ventricosus. The sequence goes on along the minus strand of CM031601.1, from coordinate 91,463,974 downwards.
TGCGTGTTTCAAGTGTGCGTGACGTTTCCCCTATGTAGATCTTGCACACAGCTGGCAGTGGATGGCATATATAATGTTGCGGCTCTGACATGAGAATGTGCGTTTGACTGTGAAGGAGTCTTCGGGGCCCTGTAAGATGGTGTCTGGTTTGGTGAGGGGGCAGATTTTGCAGTTGGGTTTAGAGCAGGGGTGAGTACCTGGTGGTGTAGCTGTGGTTCTGTTCAAACTGGACCGCACGAGGAGGTCTTTGAGGTTTTGTCACGTTTGAATGTGATCATGGGTTTGGTATGGAAGGCGGGTTTGTGGTTATGTACTATGTGCCAATTGGATTTGAGGATCTACAGATGGGGAGGGTGTGCGGGTGGTAGAGGAGGTAGGCTGTGGGTCTGTCTGTCTTGGTTGGATGCTGGTTTCCAGAGCAGATGTTCTGGATAAGCTATGGTGCGGTGGAGTGCTGCATTGATGATGGAACTGGGGTATCCGCGGTTGGTGAAAAATTGTGACATTTTGGCTGCTTGTATAGTGAAGTCTTCCTCGCTGGAGCAGAGTCTGCGAAGACGGAGAAATTGTGAGTATGGGATGCTGTCTTTAGTGTATGGGTTGTGGGAGGATGAGTAGTCTAGGTATGCATGTGCGTCGGTGGGTTTGTAGAAAATGGAGGTTTTGAGTAGGCCTTCTTCAAGGGAGATGGTGATGTCTAGGAAGTTGACCGACTGCGAAATGGTGTAGGTAATTCGGATAGATGGATGGAAGGTCTGGGCAAAGTTGAGGAAGTTGAGGAGGTCTTGTTTTGGCATAGATGTGGCTCCCAGTCTATCCATCTATGCCAAAACAAGACCTCCTCAACCCCCCCAGTCTATCAATCTATATGCCAAAGCAAGACCTCCTCAACTTCCTCAACTTTGCCCAGACCTTCCATCCATCTATCCGACTTACCTACACCATTTCGCAGTCGGTCAACTTCCTAGACATCACCATCTCCCTTGAAGAAGGCCTACTCAAAACCTCCATTTTCTACAAACCCACCGACGCACATGCATACCAAGACTACTCATCCTCCCACAACCCATACACTAAAGACAGCATCCCATACTCACAATTTCTCCGTCTTCTCAGACTCTGCTCCAGCGAGGAAGACTTCACTATACAAGCAGCCAAAATGTCACAATTTTTCACCAACCGTGGGATACCCCAGTTCCATCATCAATGCAGCACTCCGCCGCACCATAGCTGTATCCAGAACATCTGCTCTGGAACCCAGCATCCAACCAAGACAGACAGACCCACAGCCTACCTCCTCTACCACCCGCACACCCTCCCATCTGTAGGATCCTCAAATCCAATTGGCACATAGTACATAACCACAAACCCGCCTTCCATACCAAACCATGATCACATTCAAACGTGACAAAAAACCTCAAAGACCTCCTCGTGCGTGCCAGTTTGAACAGAACCACAGCTACACCACCAGGTACTCACCCCTGCTCTAAACCCAACTGCAAAATCTGCCCCCTCACCAAACCAGACACCATCTTACAGGGCCCCAAAGACTCCTTCACAGTCAAACGCACATTCTCATGTCAGAGCCGCAACATTATATATGCCATCCACTGCCAGCTGTGTGGCAAGATCTACATAGGGGAAACGTCACGCACACTTGAAACACGCATATCTGAACACCTGGCTGATATCCACCACCACCGACCCAAACCCGTCGCCCTACACTTCAACCACACCGAACACAACATCGACCATGTCAAAGTTATGGCACTCTGGCAGTCACAGAGTGACAGCTTTGAACGCACAACTCAAGAATCCCATCTCATTGCCAAACTGGGCACACTACACCCCAAGGCATCAATATCCAACAATAACCAAACACACATACCCACCACGTGCACATCAGTTGGCCCAAAATCCCCTACCAACACACCAACACATACACACACACATACACAGACACATACATACACCACCACCACATCCCCTTCACTCACTTCATACAGTAGTTACAGCAACCCTCCATCTATTTAATCTTAATTTTGTTTTATCCTTCCCCTTAATTTCCCCCCCCCCATTTTTTTTTTCTTTCTCCTCAGTCCCCCCCCCCCCTTCTTTCCCCTTACTATTATTATCAATCCACCATTACCACAACCATCACAAAGATATCACACCATCCCAATAAACTAGACACACAACCCTATCATATCACACAAACACACCTCCCCCGACGCACCCCCCCCCCCCTCCGTTTCCTCTCCCATAATCCCCCTGGCCCCATGTCATTTCCGCCTACCGACCACATGGACAACAACGGATGAGTCATTTTTCATTCTTTTTTCGTTTTTCGTTCTTTGTTCGTACTGTCCCACATGTTAAATGTGATTTATTTTTTCGCCTGAAGAAGACCCAAGTGGTTGAAATGCATCGTGTCTAGTCATGTGCTTTGTTTGTCAATGTCATTGGCGGTAAGTTCTAAACACACTCTATTCCTAATTTTGCTTCGTTCGCCGCCATCAGTCACTCCATTTTGAAAAATTGTGTTGTAGCATGTTCTTTGTCCATCGACATTCGGTGATGTAGGTCAATATATAGTTTTTGAATGGTATAAAGATGTTTAAAAAATGCATCAATGGATTAGGATTATAAATCACAATGAAACAGTTTATTGTACTTGAACAACAGCAGATCATCCAGCTTGAAATAATAAAGTACCTAATTAATGTCAATAATTATGTTACAAATGTCACAAAAATTTTGCAAGCAGCAGATGAAAATTTAGAAGGTTATCTAACTGTAGAGGAAGGGTCAAAGGCTTTAAACAAATACGCAGAACCACAATCGTCCCGGTACAGATGGAATAACGGTTAATTTTCTAAATTTCCTGGAAACAGTTGCACAGTTTGTTTGTTTTTCGTACGTTTATAAAATAAAGTGTACCTGAAAGGGGAATCATCAAATACTCATAAGGAAGGCTGCATGACAGGTTTACCAAAAGAAGATAAACCAACGGAGTATTAAAAAAAACAACTGGAGGCCAGTAATGTTACCAAATGTTGTTTACAAAACCTTTCCTCGTGTCTTGCACGTAAATTTAATTGTTGCCTAAAATTACTAACAAAGATCAAATAGTATTGGTACCTAGAAGGTATATTGGAGATAATCTGAGGATAATTTATGACACAATACACATAAACACTATCTTTAAAAAAAATAGTGTCATGGGTTACTCATTTGGATCGATTTTGAAAAAGCGTTTGATACAGTGAATGTGCCATATATGAATAGAACATTTACATCGTATGGGTCCGGTGAATTCGTGCGTAACTGGATTTCAGTTGTTGTTTTTTTTTATAAGAACATACAGGCATACGTAATATGTCATCAAACTTTAGATTCCAAAGAGGATGTTGGCAGGGAGACAGAATTCCTCAGTATTTTATGCGTAACATTACGAGCTTGCAAAAAGAAGAGAAGACACCTATATAGAAAAGCAGATAGAAAATTTTAAGACAAGTCAGTTTACAGACACCACTTGTACATCAGAGGGTGACTTTTGTAGGTCAAATCGTTCGATAGACTTGACGAGTTTGACGCCATTTCAGGTCTGAAACTGAATTATGAAATCGACTTTAAACGTATTGCTTGGCAGTGAAAACAATACTTATTTAAATCATAAGAAAAGTAAATGGAACACACGTAAGTTTAGAATAATGGGGGTAGCGTTTTCTAATGATTTGTCAAATATGGTTGAAATAAATGTGGGAGACAAACTCTTTGAAGCGGAAAAAATGAAATTCATCCCCACTCAACCACCACCAATAGATACCAGAACCACCTTGATATGGAAAGATTTTTTTTAACTTTGCTGGATGGCAAACACTCGAAAACATACCCAGGCCCCACCGATACAGAACTCTGACATTTTCACTCGAATGTTTCAAATCCCAGTGCTCTGCTAATAACCCTCCAACAAATCCATTGAAGTTGATTTCTATATATAAAAACGAAACATGCAAAACTGACATCAGGCAAATCAAATCCAAACTTGTCTGACAAGACCAGCAGAAAGCCCTGAAATCGTTAAGAGAATGACAGGACATAGTCATCAGGCCAACATGCAAGGGTGGTGCTTTTGTGGTCTGGACAAAACCACTGCAGATAACAGAAGCTCAAAAACAACTGTGAAACACAAATTTCTACACACCACTCACAACATCACCCCTCCCACAACACCACAAACCCATCGCAAACTTAATCAAAGAAGAACCCAAACTCAGCAACCTACTGACCACAGTCAAACTCCTGATCCTGAGAGACACTAAACTGCCTGCCTTCTACCTGTTTCCCCAAATATATAAAATAAACCACCTGGCAGACCCATTGTCTCTGCTTGCAGTTGCCCCACCAAACACATCTAACAGTACTTAGACTTTCTCCTTCAACCCATAGTATAAAGCTTTCCTACATACCCCAAAGACACAACCCACACATTCAACATGATCAATTCAAGCAATGCAGACCCCACTTTTCAACCCAGCCTCCTCTTCACACTTGACATGATGTCACTCTACACCTCTAACCCCCTCGCTGATGGCCCGTAGGCCCTCACATTCCTCCTCGATAAACAGCCCCCAACCAACAACACCTTCCCACCACTACACGGGTCAGATGTGCAGAATTAGTCCTCGCCCTCAACACCTTTCATTTCAACAATCACTCATTCTCACAAATTAGTGGTGTTGCTATGGGCACCAACATGGGACCATCCTATGCCTGCCTCTTCATGGGACATTTGGAACACCATCTACTAACCACATACACAGCCCCCCCCCCCCCCCCACTGGAAATATACAAAAGGTACATTGATGATGGACTGGGAGTCACATCCATGCCCAGCCAAGATCTCCTCAACTTCCTCAACTTTGCCCAGACCGTCCATCCAACCATCCAACTAACGCACACCATTTCACAGTCAGTCAACTTCCTGGACATCATCATCTCCCTCGAAGATGGCCTACTCAAAACTTTCATTTTATACAAACCCACTGATGCACATGCATATCTCGACTACACATCCTCCCACCTCCCATACACTAAAGACAGCATTCCATACTCATAATTGTTCCATCTTCACAGACTTTCCTCCAGCGAAGAAGACTTCCATATACAAGCAGCCAAAATGTCAGAATTATTCACAAAACTATGGATACCCCAATTCCATCATCAACGAAGCTCTCAGCTGCATCACAGCCATATCTAGAACATCTGCTCTGGAAACTCAGCATTCAAAGGAGACAGCCAGTCCCACCACCAGCGTCCTCTTCCTCTCACACACCCTCTTCAGTTGCATGGTTCTCAAATCCAATTGGCACATTGTACAAAACCACAAACCTGCCTTCCATACCCAACCCATGACCACGTTCAAACGTGATAGAAACCTAAAAGATCTCCTCATGCGGTCCAAACTGACTAGAATTCCCACACCCACACCACCAGGTATTCAACCCTGCTCAAAACCTAACTGCAAAACCTGCCCCCTCACCACACCAGACACCATACTACAGGCCCCAAGGACTCCTTCACTATTATACAAAACATCCTCCTGCCAGAGCTGCAACATTGTATACGTTATTCACTGCCGGCAAGATGTGTGGCAAGAGTTATATAGGTGAAACATCCAGCACACTGGAGACACGAATCTCTGAACACCTGGCCGACATCCGCCACCACCAAACCCAAACGAGTTGCCCTACACTTCAACTACCCCCAACACAACATCAGCCACGTGAAGGTCTTGGCGCCCTGGCAATCACAGAGTGACAGCTTTGAATGTACACCACAGAGACCTTTCTCTTTGCCAAACTGGGTAAGCTACAGCCCCAAGCCATCAACATCCATCAGTAAACAGGTGGGGTAACTTTTGCTCCCATAAGAAAACCTAACACAGAGTAACTTTTATTCAAGACTGGCGCAGGCTTTTAAACTTGAATAAAGTCAGACAAATACAAAGACGAACAATCTAATAGTGGGGGAAAAACAAGCACAGGCCAACAACTCAACTGTCTAGAGAACAGGAAAACCTTCATTCTGGGCCACTTTCGCCCTCAACCAGTTTTCGGGCGAAAGTGGCCCAGAATAAAGGTTTTCCTGTTCTCTGACAAGTAAGACTTCAATAACCAAAAAATAACGATTATCTACAAACATACATACTGTGTAGGATTATCCGTTTTCAATACTAATTTACTCACCCAGCCTCAACCAGTTTCGGCCGGCTGACTCCAGAATGAAGTTTTTATAGTTCTCTACTGCTTTGACATAGATATAAAGTCGCAAGCCCTTTAACTGTGTCAAACGTGCATCCATGCCCATTTGACATAGTATAAAGTCGCAAGCCCTATAACTGTGTCAAACGTGCATCCATGCCCATTTGACATAGATATAAAGTCGCAAGCCCTCTAACTGTGTCAAACGTGCATCCGTGCCCATTTGATATAGATATAAAGTCGCAAGCCCTCTAACTGTGTCAAACGTGCATCCATGCCCGTTTGACATAGATATAAAGTCGCAAGCCCTCTAACTGTGTCAAACGTGCATCCATGCCCGTTTGACATAGATATAAAGTCACAAGCCCTCTAACTGTGTCAAACGTGCATCCATGCCCTTTGACATAGATATAAAGTCACAAGCCCTCTAACTGTGTCAAACGTGCATCCATGCCCATTTGACATAGATATAAAGTCCAAGCCCTCTAACTGTGTCAAACGTGCATCCATGCCCTTTGACATAGATTAAAGTCGCAAGCCCTTTAACTGTGCCAAACGTGCATCCATGCCCATTTGACATAGATATAAAGTCGCAAGCCCTCTAACTGTGTCAAACGTGCATGGATGCCTGTTTGACATAGATATAAAGTCGCAAGCCCTCTAACTGTGTCAAACGTGCATCCATGCCCCTTTGACATAGATATAAATTCACAAGCCCTCTAACTGTGTCAAACGTGCATCCATGCCCATTTGACATAGATATAAAGTCACAAGCCCTCTAACTGTGTCAAACGTGCATCCATGCCCATTTGACATAGATATAAAGTCGCAAGCCCTCTAACTGTGTCAAACGTGCATCCATGCCCGTTTGACATAGATATAAGTCGCAAGCCCTTTAACTGTGTCAAACGTGCATCCATGCCCGTTTGACATAGATATAAAGGCGTAAGCCCTCTAACTGTGTCAAACGTGCATGGATGCCTGTTTGACATAGATATAAAGTCGCAAGCCCTCTAACTGTGTTAAACGTGCATCCATGCCCGTTTGGGCTAGTTAAGAGTAGTGAAACTACTAAGCCCCCTAACTGTGTCAAACGTGCATGGATGCCCGTTTGGTCTGGTTAGCCAAACCAATTAACCGCAGTTATTACTGTGCTGTCTGAAATGATAACAGATGTCAAGTGGCCTTACTAGTTCCACTTGACATTTTAACGCCTTCTTACCTTTACCCACCCCAAGTTATCCTCAAGTTCTTAATCAAGTAACTTCTAAGTTCCTACTCAAGTGACTTCTAAGTTCTTAACTGAAGTCGTTCTCAAGTCATCCTCAAGTCATCCTCAAGTTCTTACTTAAGTCACTTCTAAGTTCTTACTCAAGTCATCCTCAAGTCACCCCAAGTCACTTTTAAGTTCTTACTCAAGTCATCCCCCAAGTCACCTCAAGTTTTACTCAAGTCAACCTAAGATCATAACTAAGTCATCCTCTAAGTACAACCAAGTTCTTATTCAAGTTATCTTATAATTATCAAAAAATACAATCTATGTTTTTATCTTAAATAGAGATGTCTAATATAGTACACACACGCCTCAAAATACGCGTCATCGTTGAGGATGTCTTGCTCAGCGTTTCTTCTGCGCGAGATCGGTCAGCATAGATCTTAATGAAGTTCTTACATCCTAAGCAACCGCATTGATTACAATTCGGGTCTATGGAAATGTCTTTTATAGACTCCATGTCTTTATTTATTGACTTCATCATTTTATAATACGCCATGATCTATTTTTATTAAAAATTTAAAATTAAGTTCTTAAAATATTATTGCATTATAAATGGATCAAATGATGCTTTGTTATTGGCGGTTTTGGCGTGCTGCTGTCTTTTTCTGTATCTAGTGGTTCAGATTTTTTTGATTGCTTTTGTTTTTGTTGCCATTGGTTATATATTTTATAACCGTAATAACTGCCCCCAACAGCAGCAATGGCGCCAAAAATGGCAACAGTTTTAAGTTCAATATTCCATGAAGACTTTGGCGGCCTTGAATCGCATGGAGTTTTTATAGCCGGCATTGAATCAACTTGTTCTGGCGTTGGCGGTGTTATGTTTTCATGATGAGTTATATTCTGTAACATTAATTTTTTTTGTCTGTTCCACTCTGCTAATTTTTTTCCTGCTTTAACACGCCCAGGATGAGGATGCTTTTCACTGGTCCCCACCTGGTTCAGTGTTTTCTGCTGATTTTCTGGCTTGGTTACTTTCTCCACCTGATTCAATGTTTCCTGATTCTGGTTCTGATGATTTTCCAGCTCGTTCATTTTGAAGGGAAACAAAATCTATTTAAAAGTTATTAATCCCATGATTAATGGCGATAACAATGTTCCAAATCTGTAGTATAGATCACAGCCTAGAGACTCTAATGACTTTGTTAAAACTGGATCTTGCGTTAAATCATACGTAAGATCTTGTTCAGAATCAATGGGGGCAAATCTACTGACTAGTTTAGTGTACAAACTAAGAACCGTTTGCCCCACACTTTTCACCATTCTAGACCCCAGCTGCGCTTCATACCTGTTATGATACTTTAAATGTCTTGCGGCGACATCTGTTGAATCTGTTCAATGCTGAATTCAGTTCCGAGGAACTGTTTTGTTTTTTCCACACGCTGCCAAAGAATACAACCTCTCCTTTTGGGGCATAACAGCTTGGCCGTCAACTTGGTCATTCATAAGTTCGGAAGGTTTAGGCCGCCTTGTAGCTGTAGTAGATCATCACTGTTCATGTTTTTTATTAAATTATAATTATTTTATTTTTAAAAATGAGCACCGAAAAAACTGTTACCAACCTTGTATACCATTCTGCTGTTATTGGAGGTCTAAGTGTAGGATACTCAATGCTTGGTAAAAGCTTGTTAAGAATTAAACCAGCAGATCTTGGCAAACTAGACTTTGAGGATTCAGCAAAGCTAATTGCTATCATTGCAGCTTCGTTTGCTACGAAAGATTTTCTAGTTAAGCAAGGAATAATTCCGGACAATATAAATATGTAAGAAAAAATACATTTATAAAAAATGGCTTCACTCGTAATGATGATAGGCGGCGCTGTGGTTAATGCGCTCGCTTTTAGTGGAAGTAATTTCGCATTTAGTAAACTGCGGGATGACGGCGAGAGAAAAAGACATAACAAAGCTATGGAGCAACTAGCAGCTGCACAAGACGCCTATGAAAAGCAGAGACTTGAGCAGTTAGATTTTATTAATGACACACTAAAAAAACAGGGGCATGCAGCTTACACATTTAAAAATGTTGATCAAGCAATAAAACAATAAACACACAAACCAACGAAACATTGCCTGGGGAGCCCAAAATCATGACTTTCACCTCAGCAAGAGAAAGATCCGTTATTGCCCCTTGGAGGCCTTGGTGTTTTGTTGACGATGGGTACAGAATGAACAAGGATCATCATTGAAAGATATTGAAGGGACATAACGCCAACAAAAACATAGACAAAGGGTGCAGTCATGAAGCCAAAGTAGCATGCAATGGTTACCAGCGATTTGTGCAAATACCCACCCTAAAAAACACAGACCCCCAGCTTGCGATCACACCCAACAGACCCAACAGCCTTGACCCTCGGAACGACGAAGACGTCAAAAAGCTAAGTTATCGCACTACGGTCATATGATAGCCCTAAAAAGAGCGAATTCCAAAGGTTGTGTCTTTCCTCACTGTCAACAGGACCCTCTTCCCTGTGATCAGTTGGTGTTTAAGCCAACGTCATTACATAAAACAAATTATCATGTAAAGGCAACCATCGAAACATTGCCCTCGCCAAAATTCAGTGCTTTTATCAACATCAAAAAACAAAAGATGCAAAATCGCGTTTATTGCCTTGGTATGTCCGTTGTGTATTTGCTGCCACATAATATGGCTGAGTAAAAATGAAAAACAATTCTAATTCGCCAAAGGTATTGAAGGAATCCGGACATCCAAAAAGCTAAGCCAAGCGGCAGGTGTCATGAACAAACAGCAAAGAATGGTTATCTAAACAAGCGATTTGGCAAATTTATTTACTGCACCCAAACGAATACAGAGACCACACTTTGTCAATACAACTCCAAACGACACCCATCAAATGGATCTTCTATATTTACCCTCTGATACGATTAGACGAAAAAGATTTAAGTACGCACTTACAGTCATTGACGTAGCTTCAGATACAAAGATGCGGAACCATTAACACAAAAGAGTGCTTCTGCTGTTGCTGTTGCCATACAGCTGATATACCAGCGAGGCCCGCTAACTTACCCTCGCATGATTCAAGTTGATGATGGAAAAGAATTTAAAGGCCAAGTGAATCAATTATTGTTAAAACATAGAGTTACCATTAAAAGAGGCATTCCGGGAGTTCACAGATCACAGGCTTTAGTTGAAAACTTTAACAAACAGTTAGCTGAAAGACTTTTTTCCTACCAGTATCACAGAGAGCTGATTGACAATTCTCGCAACACAGAATGGGTCAGAAGACTGCCCTCAGTTTTGCGCGCAATGAATAATGAAGAATTTAAAGGACTAAAACCAGTACAAGCAATCAAAAGAAAAACAATAAATGTTGTTGAAGTAGAGTCTTCATTCGGCAAACTATTACCGTTTGGTTTGAAAGTAAGGTACCTTTATTTACCGGGAGAAGCAGAAGGGGACACTCGCATCAGGGCAACCGATCCAGTTTGGAGTGTTGACCCATATGAAATAAAAAGAATTGTAAAGATGAATCCGCCCGTGTATTATTTACGAGAAAGTGACACAACAAAACAACCAGCTCCTCAAAGATCTTTCTGAAAGAAGAACTGCAGATAATCCCACCAGACACAGTTCCGCTTTAATTATTTTACGGTTCTATAATGTCCATATGCATATGAAAACTCTGGATTAACAAACACACGTTTTGTGTTTGTTCTGTCTAACGACTTCTTTGTTACAACTGTTGTGTTGATCTCATGTAGATTAGATCGCAGTTTTACGTTGTCATGATGAAAAGTCTTATTGCCAAACAATGCTTCTTTGTAGTTGTCATGTGATATGTTTGACTGCACAACACTGCGAGATATTCCCTTTGCTTTCTTAATGATTTTCTCCTGGCTCGAAATACTGTACATTTTTGACCTTAACCCCACATACTCCTTGATCACCTTTCCAGATAATTCATCCCTCATCTTTCCTAAAACCTTCTTGTTAGTAATTGAATGTAAAGGCGAATCTTTAGGATAATCGGACGTGTCATACCATCCGCTCGCTCCTTTAGCTACTTCTAATTCCATGTCTTTATAAATATCTTCAGTAGGAATATCTATAACAAAACTGTCTGTATCTGTGTAAAGTACTCTGGACTCGGGATACAGGGGTTTAAAGTAGTCATAAAGAAATTCTAACATTAAAAGCTTTGAAAATTCTAAAACAGTAAACCCAATAAATACAGGTTTGTCTAATTTGACTTTCTTTTTTTTCATTATTATGCCAAAAGCTGATCATGAAATCTTCTGAAGTCCTGATAATTGGGTTTTGAAGTCAGCTTAATTGCTTCGTTCTCTCTGGTGACCAATCTGACATCTTGCGCTTGTGCGGATTCTCCATAGTCTTTCCAAAACAGCTGTTGTTCATCAACTTGAAAAAGTCTTTTTCTGAAGCATCTGGGGATTTGGTTCTGAATCAGTGTTCTTCATGATGTAAGGTTTCATGAACTGTTCCTTGATCAAAAGCAATTATGCGATGAACTGCTGCCCAACTTCAAACCGTGTCTTAAATAAAATTGTAGAAGTCTGTAATGACAGACATAATTTTTTTTGCCGCGAAGATTAGGCACAAGTTTAGGGGGTTTTCTCTTGGATCCATCTTTAGACTTTCTGCTGCTAATGGATAGTCATTATGCAGGTCATGGGTTCATGAGGATATTCTAAGTCAACTTCTAGAATGAAACCGCGCTGTTGATCAGGCGTTAAACTGCCCAACCACTTTAATGCCTTTTGAATATTAATTCGGATCGCCGCCTGTGTACATTTTAAAGTTACGTAATGGAAGCGATTGCGCCATTGCCCAACCATACAGATTGTTTTGCATCTAAATACATGAGATAGTTAGACCTTTTACTTGGATCATAGTCTACAAGTATTTGTTGTTTGCTTTACAGTATGATGCGACGCCATACTAATTCCTCCCCGCAATCCGTTTTCAATCATCTGAATCATTGGCAGGTCAGACAATAAATCAATCTGTACTCCAGTAAACTTTAAGAAAGCGTCCCAACTCATCCCGGGCGCAGAAATGTAATGCGCAGGATCCTGGCTATAATGTTCATGCAGGTCCTTTCCTGTAGTTTTCAAAAATATCCGCCAACAAACATGTATCAGCCCTCAAGAGGAAGTCATGATAGTCTCCCCATTGTTTTACACTCTAACTTCTGCCACCTCATCTTGAGCATGCTGGTAATCAAATCACTGAATGTCCTTTCCTCTACGACTAAAAAGAACCGCCTTTAGGTGGAAGTGTATCTTCATCAAACCTGTCCCAACTGTTCATGTACTCATAAGGGTAAACGCCTTTCCTAACAAAGTTGTGTCAAAATATATCGTTCTGTTAGTGGCAGGACTTTAAGGACAAAGCCAGTACTCTAATGAACCCATCATGTGTTGCATAAGGAGTCATAAAAGACATGTTATTTAGATTAAAGCACATGTACTTTTCTGATGACTGTGCACTGCCATGACAAACCCTGAAGCATCGACCACTGCTTCATAATAAGATGAGAGTCGTAACCTCGCAAGTTATGAAGAAGATGGGCAGCTCCATGTCCTTAGATCCAAACTTTAGTGAAGATGCATTTACTGTCGCTGCTCCTCTAAAACTACCCCTAATGTGATCATGTCTCTTACTTTATGATTTGTTGCTTCTTCAGTTTCACTGAGTTCTAAACCGCAAATCCAACAATGTGCCGGCTGAGTCATACTGTTGTTGGTCTTCAGGCTCATTATGATTTCAGATAAGTTTAGATATTAGAACAGTCATTTACGCACTTTTCTGCATGGCGTTCTAAAAGTATTCTGCAGCATCTGCCTCTATACAATTTTGCTTGAATGACCGCCATCCGACCTACAACAATGAAGGCAAATGAACAAATCTGATGATTACTCCAATAAGACTGTTTTTCGAAGTTCTTGTGGCGCTGGCCTCTCATAAGAACAATGAATGATTCAAAGTCCTGCGTAAAGACATATGGAGAAATTTTTGCAGCCGTTTCCAGTTCTTAAAACTAACTTTAGAATCCGTGGGTGTAATTAGTTCTAATTACAGTCTACCGAACTTTACAATGTTTTCCTTATGTTCGCTCGCGATTGAAACAGATGGCATCATGTTAAACATTTCTACAGAAATCTTGTTTGCCATGATCTTTGAGTATCTGCATTAGTCAACTCATTGTTCGTATCAATGAGTAATGCGGTAGCCCTTTGCAAGACATAAGAGTAAGTCACATGAATTTTGTCTCGTCGCCTATTGTTGGACTGTTCCTTGACCTTAATTGCACCAAATATGATTTTCCTCACCCTGTGTATACATTAACATTATTGTTTGATTTGTTCTTCAAACTGATCAATTTTATCTACACTAACAGGAAAGGATAGACCATTGAAGTTAAGATCTTTGGTGTATTGCCGATAGTTAGTCAACTCTTCTCTGCGTGTTCGGGACATGATGCACCTTGCCAAGACACACCAAATAAAAACATTTGTCGTCTGAATTCTTTATGTTTAAACTGCCTCTCTTTGCAACCAACTTCCTTCTCGAGGTAGCGGAATGTAAGCCTTGCCTACAATCGTGCAGCTTTACCTGTTTAATCTAATCTCAAAGACTTTTTTCGCGCCCTCCTGACCAACCAGACCTCTCATTTTAGCTTCTTCAGCGGCAGCGTCAAACTGTGCAAGCAGTTCGTCTAGCCAACCGGGTGTTTAAGTCATTATAGGAAAGAAAGTCTGTTTTTAAGTCGAGACCCAGACTCTAGATTTTCTTCATTTATTTTTACATAGTCGAATAAAAAACCAGGCTATCATTACTTTAACTGGCGGTCTATTGTTAGTTTTACTTGAACTTGAGAAATTGCATGTACAACGCTTGCCCGCACGTTTCTGGATAATAACTTCTAATCAATAATCAATCAATGCTCTTGACAAACGCCTTCTCGAGCATTCCTTTCAAACATTCATCTGGGCCTTCATTACATCTTTACCATTCAGTCTTTCTTTCTAAGCCAACATATTTATTAAATTAAAAAAAATACAACGGCTTAATCAGAATCAATATCAACGGTCTTTTTGTGCTTGACACATAAACTTAAGTATAAACACCCTTCGATGTTTACTGGAAGCTGTTTAGAACAAGTTTAAATGTATCTCTTTCGTTTACTTTTTTAAAAGCATTCTTTTTATCTGCTCGCGTCTGCTGTTGAAAAAATTTCCTCACCTTCTTTGAAGATCAAACTTTTTCTTTTGTAGTCATCAAAATCGGCCTGTAAAACGATTAAATTCTTCATCCTTGATGTTTGAGTCACTAGCGCTTTATTATGTCAGTTTGAAACGAGCTAAGTTACTGTTTATTAGTTTAACCATAACTGGTGTGCTTTTGAGTTTAGTTTTAATTTTTTGCTAGCACACCTACAGCTAATGACACAGGCCAAGAGCTAAAGACAAACCACCTAAGGTAAAGGCCGCGTGGCCCTATGTGCCCGTGGCTAAGAACCAACACTCGTTCCTGCTATAGAGGCGCTTTAGTCAATGTTCCATATTAACATAGGTAACAGCATTAAAGGCAGCAGACTACCTTCGTTTGGCTTTGCTTATTTTGAAAGCATGCTCTATTTGTTGCATTTTGAAGATGTTTGTTAATCTGAAGGTTTTTATGTCAGGCTTTGCTACTAAACCCTTCTTTGGCGACTCTGCGCTGTAGGCACATTTGGATAAACCTGAACAGACATGCTTTTTAAATGAAAAAAATCATTTAGTAAATGAAATCTTTTAAATCTGTTTTCTGAATAATCAGCTGCGCATCATAAATTAAAAACAAATTACATTAAGCGTTTATCGGCTTTCTTCTTCTTTTATCCATATTGGGGGAATAATGGGGTTTATTACTCTCTCACAGTTCTCTTCTCCCCTTCCATGCAACTGATTATCCTCTTTTGACCTTAGGTCAATCATAAGACTAACCGTATTTTGTTGTTAAATAATCATCAGCCTTACATTGTGAAGATTAAATCTTTAGACATACAAGGTCTGCTGTTAGCCGTCTACCCCCTCCCACCCCCAAACAATTTTCCTTATTTCGTCAAAATGATGATAAGGCCTAACCGCTAAGCGTAGATTTGGTTAGGACTACCTCATTGACAGTGCACTTTCGTTATTTTAGATTTACAACTGTTCACTTTGCTCTTTTGAACGGTTCTTCATCTTCACACAGCAATAATAAAATACCTTTAAGCGATCTTGCTGCGCACTAAAACTAAATTCATAAAGTGTTCCTCCCTGCTTCTGGGATATGTGTATGATGAATCACTCTTTCGTATAAATTGCTAATTTGACTGATATTGTCGCTCAATGCACCGTCTCAATTAGGTTGCTAATCAACGTCAAACCACTAACGAGATGTCAGAAATGCTGTACTTTGCTTCGTGTCTGATGATTTGATACGCGTTGGTATCATATAAGTTAGTTCATATACAATCTGTCTTTTAAACTCCTTGAAAGATGGGGCCCCATGCCTTTTACAACACAAAATCTAAGGAATTCGAAAAGCGATTTCCATACCAAAATTTAGAGGCTAAAAACTTTTTTTGCTGCTTTTACATCTGCGCCGAGTGCGGCGCTATTCTAAGTTTTAGTGCTTCTTCATATCCTATTCTTGAAACACGCAAAGATCGCCCTTTCATTCTCAGTTAGCCATAGATCAAAATATTAAAAATATGTCTGCTTGTGTAAAGAAATATTCTTGCCCCTCAAGTTTATAGAAATTTCTAACGATTGGCCCGCCCAATTCTGGACAATCTGTCCTTTTGTGGCCCTGTTTGTTGAAGCGAAGTTCTATTTTGAAAAGTAAACGCGCAGAGAGTCCTGGCACAATCACTTTATATCCGCTCCTCGGTACTGGAAATTTGACAGTAAGAATTTGATCGCTCAATAGTAGATGGATTATTTGAACAGTAATATTCTGCTTATTTCCCTTCACGCCAAAGGCTCTTTCAGTCTTCTATGCGGGTCAAAAATCGAGCCCATATGCCTTGTGAATTTTTTTATAAACAAAATAAAAATGTTAATTATTAAAGAAACATGGCAGCAATGAAGATAAGATATAGAATTTGATCCGGAGACGACGCTGATGAAAGGACTACTTTGGTACAACATCGCATCGGGCTCTCTTTGCGGCGGTGAATTCACAGAAAGTAAGTCAGATCATTATACCAAAGTTTAGCCATAGAACCTCCCGAATTTATAGACCTAATGAATTGAAGTAAAAGATGACCATTTGTTTGTGAGGAGCGAACCTAGGACAACTGTTCAGCTTACATCTAAACCAGACTCATCAAAGTTTTTTAAAAAAGTACAATTAGACAAAGGCTCGTGGTAAAGCGAACAAAATCCCGCCTGGCAAGCTAAACCCAATTAGATGAGAGGCTGTTTCTTAAACTTCAAAACACACTACAAGAACTCCCGACAGATAACCCAATGCAAACAATGGAACTTAAAGAATTAAATCAATCGGCAGACGAATTAATAAATGCAATAGAAGCAGAAACCAGTTTTTTCAGAAGAAACAGCTTTAAAGACTATACACGACTCGCCGCTACCCATGCGAGAAATAGCGGCCCTTGATCATGCTTAAGAACCATTAGAGGCGAATTAACAAACAATTTAGCAAAACTGGGTGAAATAGATGAGCATATAAAAAGAGAAAAAGAAAAACTCGTTGAGGCTGATGACGCCAACTAGGGTCTGATATTAAAGAAAGAATAACCCAAAGACAAAAGATCTTGAACAAGAAAGATCAGCAAGACTAGAAGCGTTGTCTACTAACCGAGAACAATTACGAACTCAAGTGAGCAGAATAAGAGAAACTATCCAAAGAATTTTATATGAAGACACAACGCTAAACAGAAAGAATAAGAACACTGTTTAGAGAGCAAGGAGTCACATTAGCAAGCGTTATAACGGCCTTAGGATTTGCAATAAGTACACTGGTGTTGGCTATTACAGGCGGCGGTGGTCAAAGTTCATTACCTCCGCCGCCATCGCCTCCATCACCACCTGATAAATCATGGTAAAAAACAGCTTGATCATCTTGCGGCTTATTAAAAAAAATTAGCTGGTAAAGCCGTAAACGCTTTACCAGGAATATTGGGGAGTATTGTCAGCTGGCTTTTGTCTACTGCGAGCAAAGTAGTTGGCTTTATGGCCGAGCACTTATGGACATTAGTTCTTGTAATAGTTGGGTTACTATTTAGTAAGATAAAGACCAAGTAATCCTATGCCAGTTAATCCAAGAACAAGCGCTGTCTTTTCATATTCATGGTCATTATTTTGACTTCGCGAACAGAGTCCGCGTCTTCAATGACTTTGGGGGTTTGGACTTCAAGGATTGGATGACTTAATCTTGGTGTTCTTTTATTGTTTGTAATATTACTGGCTCAGAATTTATGTCGTTTTTTCCCAACCTTCTGTTCATTGCCTGCTATAAGAATTTCATTATTATAGTTTATTATTGTACTTATCTGGAGTCTGAGGTCAGAAGGCAGCATGTATAAACCAGTGCCAACAGCAAAGTCCTACTTTCGATCTTGCAAATTGTAAAACATTTTGGTACCTTTTTATACTTGAAGGTAAATCAACTGTAGAATTAATGGCGTCCTCTAAATTTGCTAAGTATTGTTTTTGTGCGTCAAAGCCAGTAGAAGGATCAGTTATGCTCGATCTCGCCTGTGCTTGCGAACCTAGCAAACACCAAACGTAAGTACGAATAGAGTCGTTTATTCGTTCTATCCTGCTTTAGTTAGGCCCTTAGAAGTGTCTAAGATAAATGTTGTCCATGCTGTTTTATGCTCTTGCTCTAGGGACCCGAGCTGAACAGTTGTGCCTGAAAAGAAAGATTTGAAAGGAGGATGCCAGTCATAGTTATACTTTCTGTGCGTGCCCCGAAAATAAGGCGCCTAGGCCATGATTAAGATCCAACTTTTGTCTAAAGTCTGTCTTAACATTAATATTGAATTCGTTACAGATCCTTTCAAAAGCCTTCATGTCTATTCGGTTGCTAAGTGGATTAAAACGGTTTGTCATTTGGCAATGGCGCTTGCAATTCAGCCAAAATACTCTAAAGGTGTAATAAAAATGAAATCTGTACACTGACCTCACCAAAGGATCATGGTGATTTAAATGATCAGCATAACGACACTCCACACCCAGTTGATGCGCAAAACACAGCAAAGTTTAACTGGTTCTGATAAAACTGCATCGGATGACTAAACCACGCTTTCTTGATGTGGTCGTTTTCAATAGGGGGTTAAGATAGCTCTTCAATGGAGTACTCACCTTTTTATGAAAAGTGACAGTCTGGGTCACAGCAATGTCAAGAGTATCAGTTGCTATATTTTAAGATTGTAGTGCGGCCCAACAGAATATTTTGCGCCAGTAATTTGAATGCACTCATTTTTAATTTGTTTTAAAAAATGTTTGTAACAATAACAACCCAAGACCGTCCTTTCGTTTTAGAACATGCTATTAATAACAATTGCGGAAGCAGAACGGTCGCATTTCATGAAATATTTTACAAAGTCGTATGGTTTAATATAAGTGAAGCCAGGGAGAATAATAAGGTTCTAAAAGTTGACAAAACAGGGGCCAAAGTTAGCCAGTTAACAATACCTGATGGTTATTACGGGTTTGCTCACTAAAAGAAGCAATGAGTAACTTTGACATTTACTCTCAAACTTAACAATGCAAATCTTAAAAACAATGTTAACATTCAAGCCTGAAGAAGAAAGGGGTTACTATTTTGATAAAGAGCTAGCTAAAATGTTAGGCTTTGCAGCTAACAATTATAGATTTAGAGTTACACCAAAAACAAAACTACTTATGAGGAGAAAATCCGCTCGATCTTGCATTACATTCATTACTCTATGTTCATTTGGACGAGCTGAGCACTGATGAAAACTTATATGATGGAAGGCCCTCAACTGTTTTAAGAGCTCTTCCGTCAGGGAAAGCTGCATATTGCGATTATGAAATTATACAATTCCTAATTTACAGTTTAAAAGATTAGTTTTGTGGGAGGGTCCGGATCATTTAATATAAAAATCAAAGACAAAGCAGGGAAAGTTGTGAAATGTGATAACCTGCACATTGTTTTGGAAATAAAATAATACGTTACTAAAAAATAATGTCGCGTGGGCCAGAAGAATCAGGAGTTACATTAGCGCCTGTAAGGTGTATAACCTTAGAATTAAAAGACCTTGCAGATGTTGCGGACTTTGAACAAAATGGTGAGATAGGCGCTTTGTATGGTTTTGAGTACACTAAAGATGGTGATTATAAACGCAAAGAGGTTGGCGACAGCAAAAAGTTTCCTAAACTAGAACAACTGCGCAATCTAGAGGCAAATAATGTTGGCCAGTATGAATATAAAATAGTTCGAAAACCTGACCTCAAATGGCACTTAGAACCATATTTAGAATGGGACATAAATTTGAATTCATAAGCCCATTTACATATTTTAGCCGTCAAAAAAGTTTCAAAAAAGCATTCAACTCTGGCCCTTTACATGTAAGTCTTATGCCGGACGACAATAGTCGGAAAGAAATTGAAATAACGCCGTATGGGAAAAAACAGTACATCCTCCACAGAAAAGAAACAGTTGTAAAAAAAGCTTCTACAAAATTACAGTTCTTTCCAAGCAGAAAATTAGGAGACACGTTCACAATGATATTTGAAATTTCTGTCTTTAAAGATGTGGAGAGGGATGGGGTTGTGGGCGTTAGTGATGACCTTATAAAAGGAATTAATATTAGCTGGCAAAACTTAGACGTTAAACGTCTTAACGTTACCATCGTCGTTCTTCACAATGGCGAGGATATTAAGATCATAACAACAAGCAACAAAATCAATGTTGACTTAAATAGAAACAATCTTACAGAACTAAATTGGATTAATCTTACACATTTAGGCCTCATAGGGTTTTATTATACTGAACAAGTTTTGACGGAGAGTATGATAAAAATAATAACTGGATTAGATTAAGTTCTGTTATAAAACTATGGAGCAGTTAAACTTTATGATAAAATCCCCTCATTGTTCAATGATTTGTGGGCAGACTGGTTGTGGAAAAACAATATTTGTCCTAGACTTATTACAAACAGTTTATCGCTATAATTTTGATCATATTGTGATTTTCTGTCCAACACTTAAAAGGAACAAAGCATATCATGATAGAAGGTTTATATGGACAGACAATGACGTATATTTAGTTAATCCTAGCACTAAACTGAGTGAGTGTTTAGAATACTTTTATAAAGTGTTTGAAGGAACGCAGACACTCTTTATTATAGATGACTGTTCGGCAGAAAAAGATATAGTTAAAAAGAGAAACACTTTGTCAAAGCTGGCTTTCAGCGGAAGACATGATGGGATAAGTGTGTGGATTTTATGCCAGAAATATAACTCGTTTTAAAAGACTTTAGAGAACAGTTAAAGACTGTAGTGTTATTTCACATGAAAGACAGAGACTCATTTGAAGAATGTTTGCGCGAAAATGATGTTATTGAAAATGATCAGGAAAAACACAGGATTAAGCAAAAATTAAAGTCTGAAAAGTTTAGTAAATTAGTATTAAAAACGGATAACCCTACACAGTATGTTTGTTTGTAAATAATCGTTATTTTTTGGTTATTGAAGTCTTACTTGTCAGAGAACAGGAAAAGCTTTATTCTGGGCCACTTTCGCCCGAAACTGGTTGAGGGCGAAAGTGGCCCAGAATGAAGGTTTTCCTGTTCTCTCTCTCTCTCTCTCTCTCTCTGTCTCGGGAGTGAACGCGCGGTCACCGTTCGGTCGGACGTGTTTGACAGAGCTCCCGTCCTTCCACCTGTAGCATAGCGTGAACTGATTTTTTGGACTTAGAAAATTTCAAGGTGTTTCTACTGAGGAAATCGTGCTTGTTCCGATCATGCCAATTACTGCGCTGCAGCACAGACTTTCTGTGGGTATTTCAACCCTGTTTTCATTATCTTTATGGCAAAGAGAGCGAGAGCAGCGGTGAATTCTCACAAGTCCCGGACGCTGATTTTTACTCGACTGAAAGTTAGGTCGTCAGACTTGCTTTTGTTGTGGTTGTCGGCAGTGGTGATCTTGCGATGTGGTGACGTGGAAGAAAATCCCGGACCCACTCCTCAGAATTCTATCAACACCTACGACGGGGGTAGTGAGGCGCGCCTGTCACAGCAGATTGACTCTGTCATGAGGCTAGTGTCCAGCCTTTCACACCAGACAGTCAATATGCGGAATCAGTTCGCACATGACATGTCCGACATCAAGCAGGGACTGTCGTTCGTGTCGCAGCCAGTCACACGGAACTCGACGGATATACAGACCCTCCAGAGACGAATGCATGAGTCAGAAAATTACATTCAGAGACTAGAGAACCAGTTTGAGCGAATACAGTCAGATCTACGTCGCAGGAACGTTAAGATTTCCGGCTGGAGGAACCGTCAGGTGAAACATCATCAGAGCTGGTCAGTACGCTCATTAACTTACTGAACACCTACTACACTGACTTCGTGTGGGACCGTGACGATGTTGTCGATGTTGTTCGCGTGGGACGACGCAAGAGTGACCAGAAGAGAGCTGTCATCGTTACCCTCAGGCGGCATGACTTGACCATGGTCCTGATGTCCAGCCAGAGGGCACGTCGTGAGCTGCAGGAGAATGAGGGCGTCAGACTTGGTCCTGATCTCACCCCGCACCAGCGTGATGAGATGATGCGACTCCGGGAAGAGGGGCGACGGGGTACCTGAGAAACGGCCATGTGGTACCCGTCACAGCGTCAAGAAGACACCATCAGTCACGACAGAACTACGACTACGACAACAGACGGTGTGTTAATACAAATCACACTCGCAGATTATCCAATATCGACACTAGAGACAGACAGCTGACTTACGACGACACTGACCGTGCCCAAGAGGGTGTCTACGAGGAAGCAGGAGGGGGGGGGGGGGGGGGGGGGGGGGGGGGGGGGGGGGGCCCAATGGTATTCTTAATCTGTGCGGGGACTGGGCACTGACAGGCGACACTGACGACTTTCACGACACTGAGAACACTGGAATGGGGTTAAAGAGGACAGACCTGTGTGTGATCGTGAAGATGAAGACGGACACAGTGAGCAGCAGACAGAAGACGGACTGAACACCCAGAGAGACAAGGACATTGGTGCTTACCACAAACTGACCGATGACCTTTCCACGGACGACCCTGTCCTGAGGACACTCGAGACTGCCATACCTGCTTCCATTTCCACCAATTCACATGACAACTGTGATCTGAAGGCAGCGCACACTGAGTCAGGGCCCACTGCTGTGTCAAGAGATGTGCCCGTTTCACCCACACTCCTGCGAGGCTTCGGCAGGGTTCCCCTCCGTCCACCCCGCAGCGGTTGGCAACACCCGGCAACGAGACATACGGCACCAGTGTGGGGAGCGTGGGTCGAGGCAGGGGTTCCTCTTTGTCCACCCCGCGGCAGTCTGCAACGCCAGGAGACGTGGCCTACGGCACCAGTGCGAGGAGCGGGGGTCGAGGCAGGGTTCTCCTCTGTCCACCCCGCAGCAGTCTGCAACACCAGGCGAGGGGACCAACGGCACCAGTGTGAGGAGCGGGGTCGAGGCAGGGGCTCCCCTCTGTCCACCCCGCAGCAGTCCATAACAGGCGACGGGACCTACGGCACCAGTGTGAGGAGCGGGGGTCGAGGCAGGGGTTCCCCTCTGTCCACCCCGCAGCAGTCCGCAACACCAGACGAGGGGCCCAACAGCACCTGTGTGGGGAGCGGGGTCGAGGCAGGGGCCGTGTCGGTGGCTCTCACCAGGCACGGTCCTTGTCGGTGCGCGGCTCTCTGACTTCGCCAGCCATGACACGGGGCCGCTCTCAGGCCTCTGCTGGCAGTATGGAGAAGCACCCTGTTGCGGCAAGGGTGACAAGACCAAGGCTTCAAGTGCAGACGACTCCAGGCAAACCAAACTGACGAAGGGCTGGCTGGACAGACGTAGGCCTGAAGGCAGCAGGAACGCCTCCCCGGCGTCAGAGGGCCGGAGCGGCAGCAGGGGCGACAGGAGATGACGGGCAGGCCAGGGCACTGAACACGCTAGTCCCACTGCAGTGCAGCCAGCGTTGGTTACAGCTGAAGACTGTACCGTATGTTCTTCTTCGCAGAAGTGTACATACAAAGGTTTTACTTTTGCATCACTTAACATTGAAGGTCTATGGCGTATTGCCAGAGAGCCTGACTTTTTGCCTTTAGTTGACAGATATGACTGTATACTGTTGGCTGAAACATTTACAAAAGCAGTTCCAGATACAATGTTCCCTTCACATAAAGTTTTCTCTAGCCCGGGTGTTAAGGTGTCAGATAGTGTCTTTGGTCGTTTGTCGGGGGTGTAGCTTTCTTAATTAGGAATGAATTTACAAATTATGTCGAAAGAGTGGACAGTGAAATTGAAAATATTATTGTTCTGAAGTTTTCTCGCCGCCTTCTTGGATTGAACTCGGACTGTTTGATAATAGGTGCTTATCTCCCACCTGAAGGTTCTAAATACTATGAAGAAACAGATATCTATAACGGCATATCCTTGTTAGAAGAATGCTTGTTGGAAGTTTCTAGAGAAACTGGGTGGTTACCAATGATAATTTGTGGTGACTTAAATTCAAGAACTGGCCTACTTAACCTGAATAATTGTGACCCCATTGATGACGTAAAAGTAGTATTTGTAGAAAATTATATGTCATATGATATGGATGCGTCCCTAAGTGAGGAACCCTTTCCGAGAATCTCCAAGGATACTATGGTAAACCCTTTTGGTCGATATTTGTTAAATGTATGTCATGAATTTGATCTGTGTATTCTTAATGGTCTGAAAGCATTGAAGTGTTCAGGTGACTTTACTTATGTATCTGATAGTGGTTCTAGCGTAATTGATTATATGATTGCCTCAAGTTCCTTACTTCCTCATTGTCAGTGCCTCAATGTAAGACCGTTAATAGAAACTAAGCATGCTATTGTTGTTTTGTTTTTCTCACTGTCTGATAGTGCTGACTGTTTACCTGTTATTGAGAATGATGCTCACCAAGTTGTTTCTGTTAGTAAGTACGAATGGGGTGAAGAAAGTTCAGCTACTTTTCATGAACGTATGAACTCTGACCATGTCTCATCATTAGTTAGTGAAGCTGCTGACCTTGTTGATGTTAACATTAATCAAGCCTTGTCCAAGTTCAATGAATGCTTTGTGTATGCTGGTGAATGCATGATGAAAACTATTAGATTTGGCATAGGTATGAGAAAAGTTTGGTTCGACCTTGAATGTAAACAAAGCAGAAAAGTATTACGAACACAGATAAACAAGTTTCATAGAACTAATGACGATAATGATAGACTTGTCTATGGCCAGAAAAGGAGAGAGTATAAGGAATTGTTAAGACAGAAAAGGAAGCTACATAATGAGAATATTATTGCATCGTTACAAAGTAATATAAATGACTCAAAGAAATTCTGGGAAATTGTTCGTTCAGTTAGACCAAGAACTCAAGGTCAGGGGTTGATTTCTAGTGAACAGTGGCATAATCACTTTAAAGGTGTTTTTAATGACTTACCTGTTGAATTAAACACCAGTTCAGATTTTGATGAATATTGTCACGTGCGAGTACACCTGACAGGGGGTTCTTTTACAGGTAATGTGCAGCGGCAGAAACGGAGCGATCACTCAATCCCTCACACCACCAGACCACAAGAGGAAGAGGCTTAGACAATATTTTTATTTACAATACAATCATTCGCTCACACTAGCACTCCAGATGGGGTATGGGTCATAACAAAGAAGAGAAAAGATAGCCGAGAGATGAAAAGAAATAAAAGGAAAAAAAAAATAGGGCATAGAAGAGAAAGGCACTATTCAGCACTAACTGACTTAGGGGACAAAGTAAATTGAATAGACCACAAAAACCCTCCAATATCCCGGGATCCCGCTACTGTCCCAACCTAACCCGCTAAACCACTACAAGAATATTCAGCACAATGACAGAAGAAAGACAGTATTAGAAACAAAGCTATATCCAACAGGACCTACCCAGCCAGAGTTAAACAAAATAAGATCAAAAATAAACAAAAAAAAACCAATAACAAAACGAATCAGTGACCGGCCTTAGACCCACGCACACGCACACCAGACCCACACCCACACCACACACGACACGACACTTAACTCAGTCCATGCTCCGAGGAGGTTCACTGAGGGAGGTGGATCCTGGAGAGGGGTGACGCTCGTAGTATGCTGGTCTTCCAGTCCGAGGTGAAACAAGTGTCCCACCAGTCCAACGGTGTGGGAAACGACTGGTGCCTGGACACAAGATGACTGCAGGGTCCGATGAAGCTGGTCGTCCAGCCAGCCGTGAAGTAAGTGTCCCACCAGACCACAGGTTTGAGGAACCGTCTGGTGCCTGGACTCAAGATGACGGCAGGGTCCGATGATGCTGGTCGTCCAGCCAGCCCAAGACCGGTGCTGCAGCTTAAGAAAAAGGGCACAAAATACCGCCCTACGGCGGAGATCAGTCTCCAGATGATAAGTCATCATCCTATAGTCCTTGTCAGTGTGTGGCAACATAGTGGGTCCGGCAGTGCGTCAGTGCGAAGGGTCACAATGCCGTAATCAGGTCAACAATGTCTTTGTCACTTATAAAAGGGCAAATAAACTATAATAACTTTTCCCTTTTCTTTTGCTTTTATTTGACATGTAATAAGGATAACTTCCGTAGTCAAAATCTCCAATGAATAAAAACAATTAGAAGCCATCCACACGTCTGTCACACAAACATATAAGACAAGGACACAACGAGAACGGAACCACATGTGGGGCGATACGGCAGGAATTCCACACTCCGTGGTCTAAGTGTCAAGCCGTTCATACGCTATGCATTCCACGATCCGTCTCGTGTCTATGAAACAAGAAAAATGAATACTAACATTTACGATATCTCTCCGGTCCAAATCACATATTAAGCAAGAAAAGCACTGACTCAACCTGTGTAATCTGAAAACAACCAACACAGCTTCCCTTGACCGGAATGAAGGGATATTATATAGTAAGCAATTTTCAACTCAGTTCAAAGTAACAGAATACCTAGCCGCTAAGGACCGAAAACACAATTAAAGATAATGCGTTTCTACAATTCTACAACAAGACGCATATCTCGATACCATTTCCACACCTGTTCCCCTTCTTTGGAACAGTTACACACAGAAAAGGTGTGTCAGAGCCAACAGCATATTAAGGCAGAAGAAAAACCGCAACCACTGAGAGGTTAGAAAACCCAAATAAACAAGACACTGTCCAAGACAGACCATATAGTTACCAAAATGGCGGGTGGGCGAGGTAAGAAAACGGTCCGCTCCCCAATCCAATGAAGGATGGCAGCCGAAAACCGTGACGGTCCCCAATGAAGTGGACTCCAGGTCAGGGATGACCTAAGGTGCTTCTTCCAGCTGGCAGGGATAGGGATCCCAGAGGTTACAAGCGGAATTCTTTCCTTCCCACCGAAGGGTGAAAGACAGTTCCACGCAACCCACGTCGAAGTGGATTCAAGCAGGAAGGCTCCAGCTGGCAGAGATAGAGATCTCTCCGACTCCAAGGTTCGTAAGCGAGTGCCACACCACTCGCCAAACCAAGATGGCAACCAGTAACAAAACAGCTCACTTGTGTCACCTGACATCAGCTGATGAACCACGTGGAAAACGATAAAAGAACAGAAAAAGAAAGCTTTAAAAAAAAATAAAAAGAAGAGAAATATTGGAGGATGGGAGCGAAATGCACGGACGTAGCGCACCCGGGATGACACAAATAGCACACTGGTCAACACCCGGCCAATGTAGTAAAGATGCCACTGGTAACACTCCACTTTATACTGGGTTTGAAAAGAAAAAAAAAATGATTTATATTCTAAACCAAAAGTATTTACGTCCGTGACAAATATTATGATACTGACTGCGACTTTTTGAATCAACCTATTTCTGTTACCGAAATTGAAGCTGCAATTCGAGCAATAAAGAGTAATAAGGCAGCTGGCCCAGATAAGCTTATTGGAGAGTTTTATAAGTACAGTAGACAAGTCATTATGCCTTTCCTTGTTAAATTTTTCAATACAATTTTTGATGAGGGTTTGTTTCCGGAAGATTGGTCAGTCTCTATCTTGCAACCACTATTTAAGAAGGGTGATAGAAATTGTCCAGATAACTACCGTGGAATCTCTTTGTTGAACATTTGTAGTAAAATATATAGCTTTGTTCTCAATAGAAGGTTAACCAAATGGATTGAAATGAACAACATTCTTGGGGAGGAGCAAGCTGGTTTTCGTGACAAACGATGTACAACAGATCACATTTTCACTTTACTGGCAATGATTCAGAAGCAGTTGTTAAGACACAGGAAGCTCTATGTCGCATTTATAGACTTTAGGAAGGCTTTTGACCTAGTAAGTAGGGATAAATTATGGAAGGTTCTCTCTGTTAATGGTCTTAATGGAAAATTCTTGAAAGCATTGCAAAGTGTGTATAATGTTGTGAAGACTTGTGTTCGAACTAGTGGTGACCTTACTGACACTTTTCTATGCCCACGGGGACTAAAACAAGGTGAGGTGTGTTCACCTGTGCTTTTTTCACTATTCATCAATGAATTAACTAAAGATATTAACACTTTTGGTAGACATGGTATTCAGCTTTCTCCAGACCTCATTGAACTTTTGATTCTGTTATTTGCTGATGATGTTGCATTATTTTCCGATACTGTCATTGGTTTGCAAACCCAACTGAATGTCTTGTATAATACTTCAAAACGTTTAGATTTACTTGTGAATCTGGAAAAGTCAAATATTGTTGTATTCAGGAATGGGGGTTACCTTGCTTCGAATGAAAATTGGACTTTTGGTGGTGCTCAGCTTTCCGCTGTCAACATGTATAAGTATCTTGTGATAACACTGACTACAAGACTATCATTCCAAGCAACTATGTGTGACCCAGCAAACAGAGCAAAGAAAGGATTAACTGCTATCAACAGAATGCTATGGTCAATAGGTGAACATTCTCCTGGTATTTTCTTTAAGCTATTCGATTGCCAAATACAGCCTATCTTAACTTATGGAGCAGAGATTTGGGGACTGTCATCTAACCAGGAACAAATTGAAAGGGTGCACTTAGCTGCTATTAAAAGATTTCTTGGTGTAAGTCCAAAGGCTCCTAGGCACTTAGTGTATGGCGAATCTGGAAGACACCCTCTTTATGTTAATACTTATGCAAAATGCATCAGATTTTGGCTTCGTGTTGCTTGTATGGATACTAACAGACTCCCGAAAAAGCTTATGATATGTTGATGCATCTGCAGAATCAAAATTATATTACCTGGACAACTAATGTTTGCTATGTTCTTTATAGATTCGGGTTTGGAATTGTATGGGAAATGCAAAGTGTTGGCAATGTGAAAGCTTTCATTGTAAAATTTAAGAAACGTTTAAGTGATTGTTACATCCAAGACTGGCATTCAGCTATTGAATCGCATGAATTGTACGATGTTTATCGGTCATATAACCAGTCTCTTGTTCGAAGTTCCTACCTCTGTGTAATTAAACATGTTAACATCCGCAGGTTACTTTCAAGGTTTCGGTTAGGAATGTCGCCTTTACGGTGCCACTTTTTACGATATACTAATCACAATAGAAACCATGACATTTTCTGCCCACACTGTAAGGAAGCACCGGAAACTGAGCTTCATTTTCTACTAATTTGTCCATTGTACGAGAAGTTGCGCTTTGAGTTGATTCCAGCTAAATATTACAAACACCCTTCTCTATTCAAAATGTCCATGTTGCTAGCCTGTTCTATTAAGACTACTATTACGAGTGTTGGTGATTTCATTTATAGAGCAATGGCTGTTAGGAACGGAGTACTTAATGCTGCAGTTGCTTCATGAATGTTTTCTTTGTTAACTTTGAACACAATTCAGCTGCGTTTTCGTTAAGAGTGGCTTGTACCGATTTATTTTGACCTTGTTCACTCACTTTGATATGGGCCTGTGGCCTGTCAAATAAAATATTCTGAGTTCTGAGTTCTGAGTTCTCTCTCTGTCTCTCTGTCTCTGTCTCTGTCTCACTCTCTCCCTCTCTGTGTGTGTGTGTGTGTGTGTGTGTGTGTGTGTGTGTGTGTGTGTGTGTGTGTGTGTGTGTGTCGGCGTAATCCTACTTTTTTTTTTCTCCGTGCGTCTTTAGATC
>CM031601.1:91425720-91433122 GCA_018398815.1 Conus ventricosus | reverse complement strand
ATCTCAATTATTTAGAACAATACACCCATTCTAAGAATATTCGTGTTTCATTTAGTCTAAAACCCATGACCGTTTTAGATTTTAGTAAAGCCTTGTCTACTTCAACCCAATCAATACTCGTGATTTAGATGGTATCGAGACAAAAATACTTAAGTTGTCATGTCCTGTTATCACAGATACTTTGACATACTTATACGATTTATGCATAGATAAACAAACTTTTCCTCTTAAAGTTATTCCTCTGTATAAAACTGGGATTCTTCAAACCCATCAAATTACAGACCGATATCCATGTTATCAGCCATAGCAAAACCGATCGAAAAACACATGCTAAGTCTTTGTATTCTTATTCGCTGTAACAAACTTCTCAACGAACGTCAGTCGGGCTTTCGAAAACATCATTCTTGCCACACAGCCCTCATACAGCTTATGGACAGTCTTCTTTGCAGCATAAACGAGAATAAATTTGCAGGTATTCTCTCGTAGACTTTGAAAAAGCATTTGATGTCATCAACCATTCTTTGTTGGCCGAAACATGAACTTTACGGTTGCAAAAAGAACCAATAGCACCCCAAGCAGCCAGTGAAGGGTATAGTAAATGAAACTAAACAAAAGTGTGGGGAGGAAAAGAAGTTGCTGAAAAACTAAAGACATTAATGCAAATATATAAAAGTAGTGGGGCAATCTTTGACTACCTATACCCACTACTACTTCAGCTCTATGGCTATTGATCTTTTTTTGCCACCTGATAGAACACCAGTATATGATTGATGTTATCTACTATGAACCAGATAGAAAACACCATCTTGTGTTCATTTAGTCTAAACCTCACGTTTAGATTTTAGTAAAGCCTATCAACTTCAACCCAATCAAATACTGTGATTTGATGGTTCCTCGAGCAACTATATTAAGTTGTCATCCTGTTAAAGTTATTTGAATTATTATCGATTTTCATGACTAAACAAACTTTTCCCCTTAAACGTATTCCCCTCCCCCCCAACATGGGTCTTCAAATTCCCTAAATCCAATTAAGACCGATATCTGTTTGCGCTTGTCCCCCCCCCCACACCGATCGAAACACCTGCGTAGTCTTTGTTTCTTATTTCGCATTGTAACAAACTTCTCAAGTATGTCGGGCTTTCAAAACTATTTTCCACACAGTCCCAGTCAATTAGTACTCTTTTGCAGTCATTAAAGGAAAAATTTGCGGTATTCTCTTTCTGATTTGAAAGCATTTTGTCTCAACCATTCATTTCTTTGCGTAATTTGAACTTTACGAGGCATAAAAGTATTCAATAGCACTCAACGCCAGTGAAGGGTTGTATTTGAAATCTAAACAAAAGTTGGGGGAAAGAAGTTGCTGAAAACTAAAGATATCCTACAAATTTATAAAATTGGGGGAATCTTTAGCTAGCCTTTTCTCTCCAAATCTTTGTTTCACTGGCTGCCTTTGGGCCTTTGGGTTTTGTTTTTTGCACCTTGGTGATGAAAACCGGTATTATGGACTGTGGTGTGTCTCTTTGACGCCAGGACGCAGACACAACCAGCTGTTCCCCTGATAGTTCCGATCCAGCGGACGAAAGGCCTCGGAAGCAGGCAATACAAATATATCTGCCCTCAAAAGGGATTGATGGTTCCCTTATGCAGCTAGTGAAGAGTTTTCATATTGTAATTTTTTCTTAATTTCCTGTTCCCAGTTTCTCCATCTTCAACCCCCACCCCCCCCCTCCCCACTCCTTATAAGTCCAAATTTTGCCAAACTCTTATAGCTTGGTTTTTGCCTGCTTGTTCGCTTATTGCCGACTCCCTCAGCTAACCCCCCCAGTTTTGTATTTATTGTTGACTTTTTCAGTTAAAAGGCTGTTACAAATAAAAGTTACTCTGTGTTAGGTTTTCTTTGGGAGCAAAAATTACCCCACTTGTTTACTGTTTAATTGTTTACTGTTCCCTGCCTCATTTCATTTCCAATTTCGTTTTGATTAAATCGAGGTTATTTGTATTTGTTTCTGTCCGTCTTTGTGTTTGTATTTTGATCTCCTTTGCATCCTTGGGTGGATCCTGAAGCATAGGCTCAAAGATTGTCCCCTACATTTTATACTATTTGCATAATGTCTTTAGTTTTTCAGCAACTTTTTTCCTCTCCACAATTTCGTTTGGTTTCATTTACTATACCCTTCACTGGCTGCTTTGGGGTGCTATTAGATTCTTTTTTGCACCCTTGGTGGTGAGAACACCACGGTATTATGGACTGTGGTGTGTCTCTATTTGACGCCAGGAGCGCAGACACAACCAGCCGTGTCTCCCTGATGAGTTCCGATCCAGCGGACGAAAGGCCTCGGAGCAGGCAATACAAATATATCTGCCCTCAAAAGGGATTGTGATGGTTCCCTTATGCAGCTAGTGAAGAGTTTTCATATATGTAATATATTTTCTTAATTTCCTGTTCCCAGTTTCTCCATCTTCAACCCCCCCCCCCTCCCACTCCTTATGAAGACAGTTGAGTTGTTGGCCTGTGCTTTTTTTTCCCCCGCTATTAGATTGTTCGTCTTTGTATTTGTCTGACTTTATTCAAGTTTAAAAGCCTGCGCCAGTCTTGAATAAAAGTTACTCTGTGTTAGGTTTTCTTATGGGAGCAAAAGTTAGCCCACCTGTTTACTGATGGATGTTGATGCCTTGGGGCTGTAGCTTACCCAGTTTGGCAAAGAGAAAGGTCTCTGGTGGTGTACATTCAAAGCTATCACTCTGTGATTGCCAGGCGCCAAGACCTTCACATGGCTGATGTTGTGTTGGGGGTAGTTGAAGTGTAGGGCAACTCGTTTGGTTGGTGGTGGCGGATGTCGGCCAGGTGTTCAGAGATGCGTGTCTCCAGTGTGCTGGATGTTTCACCTATATAACTCTTGCCACACATCTTGCCGGCAGTGAATAACGTATACAATGTTGCAGCTCTGGCAGGAGGATGTGTGTATAATAGTGAAGGAGTCCTTGGGCCCTGTAGTATGGTGTCTGGTGTGGTGAGGGGGCAGGTTTGCAGTTAGGTTTTGAGCAGGGTTGAATACCTGGCGGTGTGGGTGTGGGAATTCTAGTCAGTTTGGACCGCATGAGGAGATCTTTTAGGTTTCTATCACGTTTGAACGGGGTCAGGGTTGGGAAAGGAAGGCAGGTTTGTGGTTTTGTACAATTGCCAATTGGATTTGAGAACCATGCAACTGAAGAGGGTTTTGTGAGAGGAAGAGGAGGCTGGTGGTGGGCCCTGCTGTCTCCTTTGAATGCTGGGTTTCCAGAGCAGATGTTCTAGAATGGCGTGTGCAGCTGAGAGCTTCGTTGATGAGGGAAATTTGGGGGTATCCATAGTTTGTGAATAATTCTGACATTTGGCTGCTTGTATATGGAAGTCTCTTCGCTGGAGCAAAGTCTGTGAAGATGGAACAATTATGAGTATGGAATGCTGCTTTAGTGTATGGGAGGTGGAAGGATGTGTATCGAGATATGCATGTGCATCAGTGGTTTGTATAAATGAAAGTTTTGAGTAGGCCATCTTTGGGGGAGATGATGATGTCCAGGCAGTTGACTGACTGTGAAATGGTGTGCGTTAGTTGGATGGTTGGATGGACGGTCGGGGCAAAGTGAGGAAGTTGAGCAGATCTGGTTGGGCATGGATGTGACTCCCAGTCCACATCAATGTAATCTTTTGTATATTTCCCAGGGGGGGCCTGTGTATGTGTTAGTAGATGGTGTTCCAAAGGTCCATGAAGAGGCAGGCATAGATGGTCCCATGTTGGTGCCCATACAACACCACTAATTTGTGAGAATGAGTGATTGTTGAAATGAAAGTGTTGAGGGCGAAGGACTAATTCTGCACATCTGACCCGTGTAGTGGTGGGGAAAGGGGTTGTTGGTTGGGGGCTGTTTATCGAGGAGGAATGTGAGGGCCTACGGGCCATCGGGGAGGGGTTAGAGGTGTAGAGTGCATCATGTCAAGTGTGAAAAGGAGGGGTTTTAAAAAGTGGGGTCTGCATTGCTTGAATGATCATGTTTGAATGTGTGGGTTGTGTCTTTGGGGTATGTAGGAAAGCTTTGTACTATGCGTTGAAGGGGAAAGTCTAAGTACTGTTAGATGTGTTTGGTGGGGCAACTGCAAGCAAGACAATGGTCTGCCAGGTGTGTTTATTTATATATTTGGGAAACAGGTAGAAGGCCGGCAGTTTAGTGTCTCTCAGGATCAGGAGTTTTTACTGTGGTCAGTAGGTTGCTGATTTGGGTTCTTCTTTGATTAAGTTTGCGATGGGTTTGTGGTGTTTGTGGGAGGGGTGATGCTGTGAGTGGTGTGTAAAATTTGTGTTTCACAGTTGTTTTTGAGCTTCTGTTATCTGCAGTGGTTTGTCCCAGACCACAAATGCACCACCTTGCTTTGGCCTGATGACTATGTCCTGTCATTCTCTTAACGATTTCAGGCTTTCTGCTGGTCTTGTCAGACAGGTTTGGATTGATTTGCCTGATGTCAGTTTTTTCTGTTTCTTTTTTATATATAGAAAAACAACTTCAATGGATTTGTTGGGGGTTATTAGCAGAGCACTGGATTTGAAACATTCGAGTGAAAATGTCAGAGTTCTGTATCGGTGGGGGCCTGGGTATGTTTTCGAGTGTTGCCATCCAGCAAAGTTAAAAAAAAAAATCTTTCCATATCAAGGTGGGGTTTTGGTATCTATTGGTGGGGGGTTGAGTGGGGATGAATTTCATTTTCTTCCGCTTCAAAAAAGTTTGTCTCCCCCATTTAATTTTAACCATATTTGAAAAAATCATTAGAAAACGCTACCCCCATTATTCTAAACTTACGTGTTTCCATTTACTTTTCTTATGGTTTAAATAAGTATTGTTTTCACTGCCCCCAAACAATACGTTTAAAGTCGATTTCATAATTCAGTTTCAGACCTGAAATGCGTCCAAACTCGTCAAGTCTATCGAACGATTTGACCTACAAAAGTCACCCTCTGATGTACAAGTGGTGTCTGTAAACTGACTTGTCTTAAATTTTCTATCTGCTTTTTCTATATAGGTGTCTTCTCTTCTTTTTGCAAGCTCGTAATGTTACGCATAAAATACTGAGGAATTCTGTCTCCTGCCAACATCCTCTTTGGAATCTAAAGTTTGATGACATATTACGTATGCCTGTATGTTCTTATAAAAAAAAACAACAACTGAAATCCAGTTACGCACGAATTCACCGGACCCATACGATGTAAATGTTCTATTCATATATGGCACATTCACTGTATCAAACGCTTTTTCAAAATCGATCCAAATGAGTAACCCATGACACTATTTTTTTTAAAGATAGTGTTTAGTGTATTGTGTCATAAATTATCCTCAGATTATCTCCAATATACCTTCTAGGTACCAATACTATTTGATCTTTGTTAGTAATTTTAGGCAACAATTAAATTTACGTGCAAGACACGAGGAAAGGTTTTGTAAACAACATTTGGTAACATTACTGGCCTCCAGTTGTTTTTTTTTAATACTCCGTTGGTTTATCTTCTTTTGGTAAACCTGTCATGCAGCCTTCCTTATGAGTATTTGATGATTCCCCTTTCAGGTACACTTTATTTTATAAACGTACGAAAAAACAAACAAACTGTGCAACTGTTTCCAGGAAATTTAGAAAATTAACCGTTATTCCATCTGTACCGGGACGATTGTGTTCTGGGGTATTTGTTTAAAGCCTTTGACCCTTCCTCTACAGTTAGATAACCTTCTAAATTTTTCATCTGCTGCTTGCAAAATTTTTGTGACATTTGTAACATAATTATTGACATTAATTAGGTACTTTATTATTTCAAGCTGGATGATCTGCTGTGTCAATAAATAAACTTCTTCAATTGTGATTTATAATCCTAATCCATTGATGCCATTTTTTAAACATCTTTATACATTCAAAAACTATATATTGACCTTACATCACCGAATGTCGATGACAAAGAACATGCTACAACACGTTAGAAATGTAACAGCTACACAAAAGTAGAATTATGCTCATAAGCAGGGCCGAGTCCCCCCATTCCCGATGTACAGTGTGGTGAATGCCAAATACAAAGCATATGGTAAGAACTGAGCTGCATTCCATATCAAGTGTTTGATATAGTGAGAGAACTAATGCTGGCAGGGTACATACAGACACTCAGGACTGGAAACATCACTCCGACTTCAATACTATGAAAAGCTGGTGTCACACTGACCAGACCGCATGGCCACTGCATCTTTCTCACTCTACCAGCTCCAAGGATTTCATCGATACATATATTGGGCACTGTGGTTCCCGGCAGAACATCACACAAATATCAAAGTTATGAAATGCCATTTCTTCACCGATTCCCTGACGACTTTGGTAGAGCACCAGGCAAGGCACCTCATTTGTCCCATATTCTGTTTTCCATTTGGATGTTTCTGCACCATTTAAGGCTTCGCTTCTCTTTCTATGCAGAACATTTGAAACCCTACAAGTGCCAGACTGAACACATGGAACTGTCAGTGTCAGTGTGGCCTGACCTGTTTGAGCACTTTCCCTGTGACCTGAAATCTCAGTGTGAAGAACATAGGATGAAGCCCCCTGTCCCTACAACCTCTGATCAATGTTGGACCATGAAAGGTAACACGATGTTCTCTGTAACAACATATTCCCCCCCCCCCCCGCTCTATTCAGTTTTCAACAGGTAATCGAGTGTTTGAACTCATATGATGATTTGTTTTATTCATTGCCCGTTTGTTTTGTTTGCTTATTCCATTTCAAAAGGAACAAAACAAATTAACCAACAACAACAACAAAAGAAACACCAATTTCATTTTACACCCCTGATCCCACCCCTCCACATACCGCTTTCCCTCCCTCCCCATAAAGTGTGGCATACAAATGGCATGGTTCGTAAGCCGATTAAGCAGAATGTCACGTCGCGGCGCGCAGCGTTATGAATACAGAAATACACTCATAACTACCTGACATTCTTGCATTTTAAACATTCATTTGCAAACGGTTTGCCCCACTGGGACTGCCTTCAGGCAGCATGCTCTTCTGGACACTGGCAACAAAAGTGAAGTAAAAACCAAGCATACAGTCAAGAGTAAGCATCTCATCAATGAATTGTGAACGCAAAGTCAAAACACTGAAAACCATTTTCTAAGGAAGTCCACACACACAAACACACACACACACACACACCACCACACACACACACACACACACACACACACACACACACCACACACACACACACACGCATACACACGATATTCAGAAAATAAAAAACACGGATGAAAATAATAAAAAATGGCAATGACAAGTTAAGGTTAAGTCAAGCCTCAATCGAAAAGATGGGATGACACCTGCACAGATAAGTTAACGAACACAAAT
>CM031601.1:91395857-91411631 GCA_018398815.1 Conus ventricosus | reverse complement strand
ACCTAACGCAAACCGACTATAGCAGAAAGGGAAACTAAGCACCAACCACACAGATGAAAGAGATGCAACCTACCCCTGCCGACTGAGAGGTATAGACGGTTGCAACACTAACATAGACACATAGAAAACTATTTCACCTCTAGGACACAAAGTCCAACAACAGGTAAAATCATTAACCAGAGACTGGCTTTAACCACCCTAACTGCAACCCGACTGTAGCAGAGAGGGAACTGAACACCAACTGACTCCTCTCTACCTAGCAAGCTAACACAAGTTAACAGACCACTGTTCACATACAATAATCAATCAACAAACACATTACAGATAGCAAAGTACAAACCTAACACAAAGGGCATGTAACAAACACGAACACAGGCCCAAATGAACAAAACTAGGCATGTGAGTTTGTCCTTGTTGGCCAAGGTTTCACAGGCATAATGTCCTAATTAAACTCTCCCCGTCCTTAATGCAAAGTGAAGGAAAAAATAAAAAGGAACAAAACTGCCGTGACACTCCTTCCTCCCACTCTCTCCCCCCTCTCTCTCTCTTTCTCTCTCTCTGATTTACTCCTTTCCTCCCTTTCTTAAACGTTTCAGACCATCCGGAATGTAAACTTAACCTCGTTGTAAAGATCATTCCGAGGTATTTGTATGCATTGGTTACCTTTACCTCAGCATTAGAGTAATGACCATTTTTCTCTCTGAGACAAGTAACCACCCATGCGAAAAATTATTATATTTGTTTTATCTAAATTAACAGTTAATTGTAATCTATCTGCCTCACACTTCAACACATCAAGCTGACTCTGTAGACCAACAGCAGTGCTTGAAACTAAAATTACATCGTCAGCAAATAGCAACATAAATAATTCAACAGCTCCAGGGATCATCTGTACACCATGTCTACCTTTTCTGGACATTTCAAGGGCTAATTCATTTATAAAAAATGCAAACAGCTGTGGACTCAAAAGGCAGCCTTGTTTTACGCCACGTGGACATAAAAATAAATCCGAATAAGCATTCTTTTCACGCACACAAGCAATGACCGATTCGTATATCCCACAAAGCGCCAGGTACAATTTACCATTGACACCAGTTTTTCTCAGGACATGCCATAACATATTTCTATTTATAGAGTCAAACGCCTTTTTAAAGTCCACAAAAGCGACATATAGTTTAGTGTTCTTCATGAGAAACTTTTGTACTAATGCATACAAAGTGAAAATATGGTCAATAGTGCTGTATCCTGCTCGAAAACCTGCCTGTTCTTCAACTATCTTCTCCTCTCTCTGTGCCCAATTAGTTAATCTTTTGTTCAAAATATAAGTGTACACTTTACTAACTACACTTGTAAGAGCTACGCCTCTGTAATTATCTGGACTATTTGCATCCCCCTTTTTATAGATCGGTACAATAATTGATTTCGACCATCCCTTGGGAAATGTCCCATTGTCAAATAATGTGTTTAATAACGAAACCAAAAAGTTTAGGACGGAATCATTTGCATGTCTTAACATCTCACTAATTACTTTATCTGATCCAGCACTTTTTCCATTTTTTAGATGCCCAATACTTGATTTCACTTCTTCTAATGTGATAGCATCATTAAATAAAGGTTCACCCAACGTTTCTTCGACTTCAACGTCTTCGGTATATGCAATGTCGTGTTCATTCTCAAATAAGTTGAATACACTACAAAAATGGTCGTGCCACTGTTGTGAAGTTATTTCATTATAGATAACAGCCTTTCTATTAATTGACCTGATTGTCGTCCAAAACAACCTTGGATCATTTATCGACTCTTTTAACTTTTGCATTTTTGTTTCGTCAAATGCCCTCTTCTTTCCTTTTCTCAGTTCAATGTATTGTTTCCTCTCTTCAGTATAAATGTTCTTCTTCTCAATTTTTCCTTTGACTGTTCTAGCTCTCTGAAATTGTTGTAACAGTCTTCTGACAATTTTTTTCTTCTTTTCACATTCATCATCAAACCATTCGTTCGCTGTTCTTTTCTTCCTACTTACCATCCTAATCATACACACAGCAGCTCCATATAAAGCATTCGAAAAATGTTCAACACACTCAATCACATCATTAACTAAAATATCCGTGGCTGTGGCAATACTCTCTTTAAATTCGTCAGAATTTAACTCGTCTTTAAACATCTGTACTTTTTCATCTGACCATATCACTCGCTCTTCACTGGTGATGGATATAGCTGGCATGTCTTTTCTGACTGGACATTGTTTCCATGTAAGCTGCACTGGTAAATGCCATGAAAAAAGATTATCATTCACTTTTAAATTGCAATCAGAAGCTATTTCTCTCGACACCAAAAAATAATCAATAACACTACAACCATGTGGAGATACAAAAGTAAATTCTCCTTCTGCATCAGTGCTACATGAACCATTTACAATCGAAGAAAGGAGTAATAGAAATTCTAAGAGCAATGAAAAAAATAAATGCAACTGATCCCTCTTTATTTTGTAAATTATTTGATACACAAATAGAACCAATGTTAACATAATTATGCAGCAGAAATATGGGGACTTGAAGAAAATTTGCAAATGGAAAAAGTACATACTTTTGCGATTAAACGGTTTCTAAATATTCCATTGCATTCATCAAATACAATGGCATATGGCGATTCTGGAAGATATCCTCTTTTCATTCGATCTTTTGGGAAATGCGTTAAATATTGGTTAAAACTTACCCAACTACCTACAAGCAGATTATGTAGACAAGCATACGAAATGTTACTGCGGCAATTTGAGTTAGGAAAGCAGAACTGGTTGCTACTATAAAACGGGTTTTGACAGTAAACGGATTTGGTGTGGTATGGCTTAGTCAGGGGGTTGGCGATAAAAGAGCATTTATGTTGGAATTTAAAGACCGTCTCATCGCATGCTATAAACAAAATTGGCATTCCAAGATGGAAGATGATATGAAGTATTCCTGGTTCCATTCGTTTAAAAGTATTTTACAACCTGAAACATTTCTGACTGTAGTTACCAATAAATGGCACAGGGATATCCTTGCTAGATTTAGAAGTAGGACACTTGGACTAAATGCAAACAAAAGATGGTTTAATCCCGAAGGCATTGTGGACGATTTGTGTGTAATGTGTACAGATGGTATGAGAGAAAATGAAGATCATTTTCTATTCTCTTGTGCGGCTTATAACGATATCAGACAGAAGTCTCAACTTTTTAATATTATTGCGACAGAAAATCATAACCTATATAGTTTGTTGACCTCTGACAATAATAGGATAATAACTCTACTGGCTAAGTATGTGGCAGAAGCATCAAATGTTAGGAAAAGAAATGTTCGTTGAGAACTAATGTTTGAGTTTGTTTTCATGTATTCCGCAAGTTTGATGACCTTGGTAAGAAATGGTTTTGTTTTCTTCACTAGTGTAGTAATCCGTTACAATTCATGTTTCTTTGCATTATAAACTTGTTTTTTCGGCGCTGCAAATATTGATGTACACCCCCTTGACATAAAGGCCATGTAGGCCATTGTCAATAAAAACGTATCTGAAGCGAAGCGAAGCGTCTCTCTGATTTACCCTGATGTCATAGGAAAACAGAATAAGCACGACTATATTTGCTCTTGCTGTTTGAAACCGACCGGTCTATTATCATTATAGTTATTTCCATTTGTTTGCTTGTACTCCGCTTTCTACAGTTATCTTGGGTAATAACATTACGGGCACAGGGTTAATAGACAAGAGAAATGATCTCTCCTCTCTCTCTCTCTCTCTCTCTCTCTCTCTCTCTCTCTCTCTCTCCTCTTCTCTCTCTTCTCAATCTCTTTTTATTCATCTTCTCTTCTTTGTTTTCTATCTAATTCAATCAATGCCATTTATCGAACATTCTCACTCTTTCTCTCTCTCTCTCCTCTCTCTCTCTCTCTCTCTCTCTCTCTCTCTCTCTCTCCTCTTCTCTCTCTCTCTCTCTCTCTCTCTCTCTCGCTCTCTCTCTCTCTCTCTCTCGCTCTATCTCTTTCTCTCTCATAGCTTTTCATCAGAGCATACATACAATGTATAGCAACATCTAAGTGAAAATTGATATATACACAGACACGTTTTGTACGTAGCAGAAAGGCTCTTTCAATAGCTCTGCATGATAATTTGACTCTTACTTTCTCAGCCACTTTCTTCACCTCATGAAGTGTTGAGGGCTGGTCACTGCCCATTTCTTGTGGATCTGCAGGACCATCAATGGCCGAATTTCTTTAATCACCCTTTCCATTTCTTGTGGATCTGCAGGACCATCAATGGCCGAATTTCTTTAATCACCCTTTCCATTTCTTGTGGACCTGCAGGACCATCAATGGTCGAATTTCTTTAATCACCCTTAGACATTGTTCAAGGTTCTCTTTGTTGACTGTAATTGTCCCTGATATGGGTTGCTCAAACAGTTTCGTGGAGAGCAGGAAGAGACAAATAGAATTTGTTTTAATCGTTCCCATCCTTGCTGATTCTGCTGTGCCACTGGCATTGTGTTTTGCTTTCACGTTCTCCAAACACTTCTGAAGCCTTTCTTCTCAAATTAGGAGGCAGCCTTCATCTGTTTCTGAGAATCCCTTTATTTTTCAGGATGTCAACCATCTCCCTCTGTGGTCTGCATTTTTAAAGATGGTGTCTTCAGCTTTGCTTGTTTTACTTCATAGACATCCGTACAGGTTACCCTCCCCCCCCCCCCCCACCTCTCCAGCTCTCTAAATGTGGTTACTCTGTGCTCCAGTATCCTTATCCCTTTCTGTGCATCCAAATAGTGGAATGTTTTTGTTTCTTTTGAATTTTGTTATAGAAATTTTATATCATTACCTTTCGCACATGCGAGTGGCAAGTTGAGTTCCTGACGTTTGGCATCGACAGCCCCCAAAAACAACAAAAAACAACAACAACAAAACTGATTAATGAGTGTGAATGTCCTGGGCATTGGGGTTTATATTCTGGCCTTGCTTTTCCGACATCTTAAATCTGTTGGTGCGGTGCGCAACTGTTTATTGATCGGGTCTTCAAACACCCCTGTGTTGCCCTCATCCTTCCAGAGTCTCAATACAAATCCTCTTGTTTTTTAACTGATGACTGATGCCCATTTCCAATGGCAAGCAGATTAGTATTGATACATTTTTTACTCTCTGCTCCTTTCAATGACTGCTGGGATCATCCATGTTTGTTTATGTTGGGAGAACCAATGTGCTGAAAGATAAGGTGGGGTGGGAACCCAGAGAGACCCGTGATGCTGGTGGTTCTCAATGTGCAGAGACCCGTAAGGCTGGTGGTTCTCAATGTGCAGACACCCGTAAGGCTGGTGGTTCTAATGTGCAGAGACCCGTAAGGCTGGTGGTTCTCAATGTGCACATAGACCTGTAAGGCTGGTGGTTCTCAATGTGCACAGGCACCGTAAGGCTGGTGGTTCTCAATGTGCAGACACCCGTAAGGCTGGTGGTTCTCAATGTGCACATAGACCTGTAAGGCTGGTGGTTCTCAATGTTGCACATAGACATGTAAGGCTGGTGGTTCTCAATGTGCAGAGACCCGTAAGGCTGGTGGTTCTCAATGTGCACATAGCCCAGTAAGCTGGTGGTTCTCAATGTGCACAGACACCTGTAAGGCTGGTGGTTCACAGTGTGCAGAGACCTGTAAGGCTGGTGGTTCTCAATGTGCACATAGACCCGTAAGGCTGGTGGTTCTCAATGTGCAGAGACCTGTAAGGCTGGAGGTTCTCAATGTGCAGAGACCTGTAAGGCTGGTGGTTCTCAATGTGCAGAGACCTGTAAGGCTGGTGGTTCTCAATGTGTAGACACCGTAAGGCTGGTGGTTCTCAATGTGCAGACACCCGTAAGGCTGGTGGTTCTCAATGTACACAGACACCCGTAAGGCTGGTGGTTCTCAATGTGCACATAGACCTGTAAGGCTGGTGGTTCTCAATGTGCAGACACACGTAAGGCTGGTGGTTCTCAATGTGCAGACACCCGTAAGGCTGGTGGTTCTGAATGTGCAGCCACCCGTAAGGCTGGTGGTTCTCAATGTGCATATAGACCCGTAAGGCTGGTGGTTCTCAATGTGCACATAGACACGTAAGGCTGGTGGTTCTCAATGTGCAGACACCCGTAAGGCTGGTGGTTCTCAATGTGCACATAGACCTGTAAGGCTGGTGGTTCTCAATGTGCAGAGACCCGTAAGACTGGTGGTTCTCAATGTGCAGACACCCGTAAGGCTGGTGGTTCTCAATGTAAACAGACACCCGTAAGGCTGGTGGTACTCAATGTGCACAGACATCCGTAAGCTGGTGGTTCCAAATGGCACAGAAACCCGTAAGGCTGGTGGTTCTCAATGTGGCACAGACACGTAAGGCTGGTGGTCTCAATGTACACAGACACACCCGTAAGTCTGGTGGTCCAATGTGCACACAGACACGTAAGGCTGGTGGTTCTCAATGTGCAGACACCCGTAAGGCTGGTGGTTCTCAATGTACACAGACACCCGTAAGTCTGGTGGTTCACAATGTGCACATAGACCTGTAAGGCTGGTGGTTCTCAATGTGCACATAGACCGTAAGGCTGGTGGTTCTCAATGTGACAGACACCCGTAAGGCTGGTGGTTCACAATGTGCAGAGACACCGTAAGGCTGGTGGTTCTCAATGTAACAGACACACGTAAGGCTGGTGGTTCTCAATGTACACAGACACCATTGGTGGTTCTCAATGTACACAGACACCGTAAGGCTGGTGGTTCTCAATGTGAAGACCCCTAAGGCTG
Organism: Conus ventricosus; assembly: GCA_018398815.1. Classification (NCBI taxonomy): domain Eukaryota; kingdom Metazoa; phylum Mollusca; class Gastropoda; order Neogastropoda; family Conidae; genus Conus; species Conus ventricosus. The sequence continues at coordinate 91,404,857 of CM031601.1, read as the reverse complement.
GTGGTTCTCAATGTAACAGACACCCGTTAAGCTGGTGGTTCTCAATGTGCAGAGACCCGTAAGGCTGGTGGTTCTCAATGTACACAGACACACGTAAGCTGGTGGTACTCAATGTGCACAGACACCCGTAAGTCTGGTGTTCTCAATGTACACAGACACCCGTAAGTCTGGTGGTTCTCAATGTGCACAGCACCCGTAAGTCTGGTGGTTCTCAATGTGACAAGGCACCCTAAGTCTGGTGGTTCTCAATGTGCAGAGCACCCGTAAGGCTGGTGGTTCTTAATGTACACAGACACCCGTAAGTCTGGTGGTTCTCAATGTGCACAGACACCCGTAAGTCTGGTGGTTCTCAATGTGCACAGGCACCGTAAGGCTGGTGGTTCTCAATGTGCACAGGCACCGTAAGTCTGGTGGTTCTCAATGTGCAGACACCCTAAGGTCTGGTGGTTCTCAATGGCACATAGACCCGTAAGTCTGGTGGTTCTCAATGTGCACAGACACCGTAAGCTGGTGGTTCTCAATGTGCAGAGACACCGTAAGCTGGTGTTCTCAATGTGCAGACACCCGTAAGGCTGGTGGCTCTCAATGTGCACTAGACCGTAAGGCTGGTGGTTCTCAATGTGCACATAGACCCGTAAGGCTGGTGGTTCTCAATGTGCAGACACCCGTAAGGCTGGTGGTTCTCAATGTGCAGAGACCGTAAGGCTGGTGGTTCTCAATGTGCCAAGACCCGTAAGGCTGGTGGTTCTCAATGTGCAGAGACCCGTAAGGCTGGTGGTTCTCAATGTGCAGACACACGTAAGGCTGGTGGTTCTCAATGTGCAACACACGTAAGGCTGGTGGTTCTCAATGTGCAACAAGACCGTAAGGCTGGTGGTTCTCAATGTGCAATAGACCCGTAAGGCTGGTGGTTCTCAATGTTCACATACCTGTAAGGCTGGTGGTTCTCAATGTGCAGACACCGTAAGGCTGTGGTTCTCAATGTGCAGAACCCGTAAGGCTGGTGGTTCTCAATGTGCAGACACACGTAAGGCTGGTGGTTCTCAATGTGCAGACACACGTAAGGCTGGTGGTTCTCAATGTGCAGACACACGTAAGGTTGGTGGTTCTCAATGTAAACAAATCCGTAAGGCTGGTGGTTCTCAATGTTCACATAGACCTGTAAGGCTTTGGGGGTTCTCAATGTGCCAAGACCCGTAAGACTGTTGGTTCTCAATGTGACCTATTGGTGTTCTCTGCAGACACACTACGGCTGGTGTTCCGGAAGACACACGTATAACCTGTGTTCATCATGAACAGACAATTCTGGGTATAATTGATAGCAAGGTGGTTCTCTTCCTCCCGAAACTGTCTCTCAATCTTTTTTCAACACCCACACACACACAGACAAGTACAACCTATCACACCAGAAGAAATCTATAGATTACACACCCCACACGCAACGCACAACACAAAACACACACACACACACACACACACACACACACAACACACACACACACACACACACACACACACACACCCCACACACAACACACACACACACACACACACACACACACCACACACACACACACACACACACACACACACACACACACAACACACACCACACCACACACACACACACACACACACACACACACACACACACACACACACACACACACACACACACACACACACACACACACCACACACACACACACACACACACGCGCACACACGCGGCATCGCGCGCGCACACAGTGAAGTGGATACGCATCACACAACGATGACGACGACTACTACATCTACCTCTGCTGCTGCTGTTCATTCTGCTTCTCCCTCTGCTGCTGCTGTTCATTCTGTTTCTGCCACTACTCATCATGAAGCCATTACTGTTTCTGCTACATCATGAAGCCATTACTGTTTCTGCTACATCATGAAGCCATTACTGTTTCTGCTACATCATGAAGCCATTACTGTTTCTGCTACATCATGAAGCCATTACTGTTTCTGCTACATCATGAACATCGCTGTTAAATAATTAAAGCACAATGTCGAGGGTTGACTGTCAGAATCCAGTGCTCTGAAGGTAACAGCTGATAGCAAAAGACAAACAGTATGTTGAACATGCTTGCAAAGAAAAACACCCACCATAGAAACAGAAATTTGTCACTATTTCATTTTTCTTCATTGATTACACATCGAATTTGCAGCAAACATAATCCAATGATTACAGATTGAAAACTCCCTTTTTGGATTTGGGTGAAATTACTTTAAATATATCAGTTTGAAACACAGTAGGTTGTATGTCTTCCAAATCAGTTTTTGCCTTTATTTGTTTGTTTGTTGTTTTCGTTTCAGCACAATACTCGCATTCCTTCCTACACTGACCGATGGTATTAGTGTTGCTCTGCAGGGGGAAGTATTTCTTCCTCTCGTGCACCCCTTGATGCTGCCATGGCCAGACTGGATGTTCAGTTCTTCTTTGTTAGCCCGGTTTATCTGGGACACGTTGATTTACTTGGAACAAATATTTGCGATCATGCTTCTCCTTGTATGAATTTGCATCGCTTTCTCCCCCCCCCCCCCCATCTCTCTCTCTCTCTCCTCTCTCTCCTCTCTCTCTCATCTCCCTTCTCTCTTCTGTTTTTTTCTCTCTCTCCCTCTCATACAAATGTGTGTGTGTGTGTGTGTGTGTGTGTGTGTGTGTTGTGTGTGTGTGTGTGTGTGTGTGTGTGTGTGTGTGTGTGTGTGTGTGTGTGTGTGTGTGTGTGTGTGTGTGAATCATGAACTCCATAATCTCGTGTGCCCGTATTCTTTTCTCACTACTTCTTTTAAGCTTCTTTTTTTATTGTGTTGTCCTTAAATCTCATTGCATAATATAGCTTAGTCAGGAGAGACTGGAAAAAAAATTTAAATCCTTGATCAAATAAGCGTTTTATTAGTTTTGAGTTCTGAGCTCTCTCTCTCTCTCTCTCTCTCTCTCTCTCTCTCTCCTCTCTCTCTTCTCTCTCTCTCTCTCTCTCTCTCTCTCTCTCTCTCTCTTCTCTCTCCTCTCTTTCTCTCTCTCTCTCTCTTGTGATCCACCTGAAGGCCCTTAACATCACGGGGAAATTTCCATGGTCCAGTCAATGAGGACAGTTCCGTCTGAATGTTCCCTGGATGCTAGCGGGGATTGCATGGTCCAGTCAATGAGGATAGCTCCGTCTGACAGTTCCCTGGATGCTGGCGGGGATTGCATGGTCCAGCCGTTGACGACAGCTCCGTCTGACAGTTCCCTGGATGCTGGCGGGGATTGCATGGTCCAGCTGTTGACGACAGCTCCGTCTGACAGTTCCCTGGATGCTGGCGGGGATTGCATGGTCCAGCCGTTGACGACAGCTCCGTCTGACAGTTCCCTGGATGCTGGCGGGGATTGCATGGTCCAGCCGTTGACGACAGCTCCGTCTGACAGTTCCCTGGATGCTGGCGGGGATTGCATGGTCCAGCCGTTGACGACAGCTCGTCTGACAGTTCATGGATGGTGGCGGGGATTGCTGGGCACCTGCGTGATGTCAGGGATGGTGGCGGGGATTGCCGGGCACCTGCAGTGATGTCAGGGATGGTGGCGGGGATTGCTGGGCACCTGCAGTGATGTCAGGGATGGTGGCGGGGATTGCTGGGCACCTGCAGTGATGTCAGGGATGGTGGCGGGGATTGCCGGGTACCTGCAGTGATGTCAGGGATGGTGGCGGGGATTGCTGGGCACCTGCAGTGATGTCAGGAATGGTGGCGGGGATTGCCGGGCACCTGCAGTGATGTCAGGGAACAGGGACGGGCACTGTGTGGGGCGTCCTTACCGTGACATGCACTGTGTGGGGCTGTCCTTACCGTGACATGCACTGTGTGGGGCTGTCCTTTACCGTGACATGCACTGTGTGGGGCTGTCCTTACCGTGACATGCACTGTGTGGGGCTGTCTTACCGTGACATGCACTGTGTGGGGCTGTCCTTACCGTGACATGCACTGTGTGGGGCTGTCCTTACCGTGACATGCACTGTGTGGGGCTGTCCTTACCGTGACATGCACTGTGTGGGGCTGTCCTTACCGTGACATGCACTGTGTGGGGCTGTCCTTACCGTGACATGCACTGTGTGGGGCTGTCCTTACCATGACATGCACTGTGTGGGACTGTACCTTTGTGACATGCCTGTGTGGGGGCTTGCGATATGCACTGTGTGGGGCTGTCCTTACGTGACATGCACTGTGTGGGGCTGTCCTTACTGTGACATGCACTGTGTGGGGCTGTCCTTACCGTGACATGCACTGTGTGGGGCTGTTCATACCGTGACATGCACTGTGTGGGGCTGTCCTTACCGTGACATGCACTGTGTGGGGCTGTCCTTACCGTGACATGCACTGTGTGGGGCTGTTCTTACCGTGAATGCACTGTGTGGGGCTGTCCTTACCGTGACATGCACTGTGTGGGGCTTCCTTACGTGACATGCACTGTGTGGGGCTGCTCGTCTCCGTACCTACCGTGATATGCACTGTGTGGGGCTGCTCTTACCATGACATGCACTGTGTGGGGCTGTCCTTACCGTGACATGCACTGGTGCGGGCTGTCCGTACCGTGACATGCACTGTGTAGGGCTGTCCTTACCTGACATGCACTGTGTGGGGCTGTCCTTACCGTGACATGCACTGTGTGGGGCTGTCCTTATCGTGACATGCACTGTGTGGGGCTGTCCTTATCGTGACATGCACTGTGTGGGGATGTCCTTACCTGACATGCACTGTGTGGGGCGTCCTTACCGTGACATGTACTGTGTGGGGCTGTCCTTACCGTGACATGCACTGTGTGGGGCTGTCCTTACCGTGACAGTCATGTGTGGGGCTGTCCTTATCCGTGACATGCACTGTGTGGGGCTGTCCTTACCGTGACATGTACTGTGTGGGGCTGTCCTTACCGTGACATGCACTGTGTGGGGCTGTCCTTACCGTGACATGCACTGTGTGGGGCTGTCCTTACCGTGACATGCATGTGTGGGGCTGTCCTTACCGTGACATGCACTGTGTGGGCTGTCCTTACCGTGACATGCACTGTGTGGGGCTGTCCTTACGTGACATGCACTGTGTGGGGCTGTCCTTACTGTGACATGCACTGTGTGGGGACTGTCCTTACCATGGCATGCACTGTGTGGGGCTGTCCTTACCGTGGCATGCATGTGTGGGGCTGTCCTTACCGTGACATGCACTGTGTGGGGCTGTCCTTACCGTGACATGCACTGTGTGGGGCTGTCCTTACCGTGACATGCATTGTGTGGGCTGTCCTTACCGTGACAGGCACTGTGTGGGGCTGTCCTTACCATGACATGCACTGTGTGGGAGCTGTCCTTATCCGTGACAGCACTGTGTGGGGACTGTCCTTACCGTGGCATGCACTGTGTGGGGCTGTCCTTACCGTGGCATGCATTGTGTGGGGCTGTCCTTACCGTGACATGCACTGTGTGGGGCTGTCCTTACCGATGACATGCACTGTGTGGTGCTGTCCTTACCGTGACAGGCATTGTGTGGGGCTGTCCTTACCGTGACATGCACTGTGTGGGGCTGTCCTTACCATGACATGCACTGTGTGGGGCTGTCCTTACGTGACATGCACTGTGTGGGCTGTCCTTACCGTGACATGCACTGTGTGGGGCTGTCCTTACCTGACATGCACTGTGTGGGGCTGTCCTTACCGTGACATGCACTGTTGTGGCTGTCCTTACCGTGACATGCACTGTTGGGGCTGTCCTTATCGTGACATGCACTGTGTGGGGCTGTCCTTATCGTGACATGCACTGTGTGGGGCTGTCCTTACGTGACATGCACTGTGTGGGGCTGTCCTTACCGTGACATGCACTGTGTGGGGCCCGTGACTGTGGCTGCCTTACCGTGACATGCACTGTGTGGGGCTGTCCTTACCGTGACATGCACTGTATGGGCTGTGCTTACCGTGACATGCACTGTGTGTGGCTGTCCTTATCGTGACAGCACAGCTGCTGGCAGGGGACAGCCAGTTGGTCAGTCGGTGCCAGCCAAGTCAGGGCCAGTCACCCTTCCTCACATGCCCACCAGAATCCTCACCACTCCATTCCTTGGCTGGTCTGCACGGATCATTCTCCAGAGGAAACCTGTGTTATCCTGATTCCCCTCCCTCCCAGTTTCATGCATATTTTATGTTTCATTCTTTACCGGTGCTGCACTCTCGTTCTGCTGAAGTTTTCAGTTTTTTCACTGAAACTCAAATTTTTGGCGCACGTGTCGGGTGTCTGCATTGCACTTCCTATCTTGTCCTCTCATTTCCTGCGTATTTGAAAGGGAGGGATAAAATGTATGCCTAATTTCATTGTTTTTAGAATGATCAACTAAATTCTGTTTGTGTGCACATACCTGATACCTGTAACGTTGTCCCCCTGTATTTGCATTGGATCCATTTCTGGGTTTTCCTGTCATAAGATTGCTTTTCTAATATATTGCTATTTCACAGGATTTGCCATACCTCAGTACCAGAGAGAGAGAGAGAGAGGAGAGAGAGAGGAGAGAGAGAGACGAGAGACGAAGAGAGAGAGAGGCGAGAGAGCAGAGACAGAGAAGAGAAGAGACAGAGACAGAGACAAGGGAGGAGAGAGAGAATCTGTTTTTATTTCTTCATTCTTTTTCTAATTTTCAAACCAAATCAAATTCCTATAACCCAATCAAAGAGACGTAAAAGCGAGCAGGGAGCATTGGCAAGAAGCGAAGAGCAGATTAACAGAGACAGGAAAACACCCGCCGAGTTGCCGGCCCTTTGGACCTGGGCTCACAGGACAAAAAGGGAACAAGGGAAACCAATGGAGTGATTTTAGCCCTGATTATATCAACACGGTGCCTCTCGCTTGGACACTCACTGCTTTCAGACACTTAAATTATGGGATGCCAGGGCCTCTCTCCTCTCTCTCTCTCTCTCTCTCTCTCTCCTCTCTCTCTCTCTCTCTCTCTCTCTCTCTCCTCTCTCTCTCTCTCTCTCTCTCTCTCTCTCTCTCTCTCTCTCTCTCTCTCTCTCTCTTGTGATCCACCTGAAGGCCCTTAGCATCACGGGGAAATTTCCATGGTCCAGTCAATGAGGACAGTTCCGTCTGAATGTTCCCTGGATGCTAGCGGGGATTGCATGGTCCAGTCAATGAGGATAGCTCCGTCTGACAGTTCCATGGATCTGGGGGGATTACATGGTCCAGCCGTTGACGACAGCTCCGTCTGACAGTTCCCTGGATGCTGGCGGGGATTGCATGGTCCAGCCGTTGACGACAGCTCCGTCTGACAGTTCCCTGGATGCTGGCGGGGATTGCATGGTCCTGCCGTTGACGACAGCTCCGTCTGACAGTTCCCTGGATGCTGGCGGGGATTGCATGGTCCAGCCGTTGACGACAGCTCCGTCTGACAGTTCCGGATGCTGGGGGATTGCATGGTCCAGCCGTTGACGACAGCTCCGTCTGACAGTTCCCTGGATGCTGGCGGGGATTGCATGGTCCAGCCGTTGACGACAGCTCCGTCTGACAGTTCCCTGGATGCTGGCGGGGATTGCATGGTCCAGCCGTTGACGACAGCTCCGTCTGACAGTTCCCTGGACGCTGGCGGGGATTGCTGGGCACCTGCAGTGATGTCAGGGATGGTGGCGGGGATTGCCGGGCACCTGCAGTGATGTCAGGGATGGTGGCGGGGATTGCTGGGCACCTGCAGTGATGTCAGGGATGGTGGCGGGGATTGCTGGGCACCTGCAGTGATGTCAGGGATGGTGGCGGGGATTGCTGGGCACCTGCAGTGATGTCAGGGATGGTGGCGGGGATTGCTGGGCACCTGCAGTGATGTCAGGAATGGTGGCGGGGATTGCCGGGCACCTGCAGTGATGTCAGGGAACAAGGACGCGGGCACTGTGTGGGCTGTCCTACCGTGACATGCACTGTGTGGGGCTGTCCTTACCGTGACATGCACTGTGTGGGGCTGTCCTTACCGTGACATGCACTGTGTGGGGCTGTCTTTACCGTGACATGCACTGTGTGGGGCTGTCCTTACCGTGACATGCACTGTGTGGGGCTGTCCTTACCATGACATGCACTGTGTGGGGCTGTCCATACCGTGACATGCACTGTGTGGGGCTGTCCTTACCGTGACATGCACTGTGTGGGGCTGTCCTTACCGTGACTTTGCACTGTGTGGGGCTGTCCTTACCGTGACATGCACTGTGTGGGGCTGTCCTTACCATGACATGCAATGTGTGGGACTGTCCTTACCGTGACATGCACTGTGTGGGGCTGTCCTTATCGTGACATGCACTGTGTGGGGCTGTCCTTATGTGACATGCACTGTGTGGGTCTGTCCTTGCCGTGACATGCACTGTGTGGGGCTGTCCTTACCGTGTACATGCACTGTGTGGGGCTGTCCTTACCGTGACATGCACTGTGTGGGGCTGTCCTTACCGTGACATGCACTGGTGGGGCTGTCCTTACCGTGACATGCACTGTGTGGGGCTGTCCTTAGCGTGACATGCACTGTGTGGGCTGTCCTTATCGTGACATGCACTGTGTGGGGCTTCCTTATCGTGACATGCACTGTGTGGGGCTGTCCTTACCGTGATATGCACTGTGTGGGGCTGTCCTTACCGTGACATGCACTGTGTGGGGCTGTCCTTACCGTGACATGCACTGTGTGGGGCTGTCCTTACCGTGACATGCACTGTGTGGGGCTGTCCTTACCGTGACATGACTGTGTGGGGCTGTCCTTACCTGACATGCACTGTGTGGGGCTGTCCTTACCGTGACATGCACTGTGTGGGGCTGTCCTTACCGTGACATGCACTGTGTGGGGCTGTCCTTACCGTGACATGCACTGTGTGGGGCTGTCCTTACCGTGACATGCACTGTGTGGGGCTGTCCATACCGTGACATGCACTGTGTGGGGCTGTCCTTACCGTGACATGCACTGTGTGGGGCTGTCCTTATCGTGACATGCACT
>CM031601.1:91365857-91383357 GCA_018398815.1 Conus ventricosus | reverse complement strand
GGAGGAGGAGGAAAAAAAGGGAAGGAAATTGCACGAAAAGTTTGAGATACCATAAGAAGTTCAAAAAAAAAAAATGTTTAAAAACGAAAAGAAGCGAGAAAAAAATGCAACACATGAAATTACATTACAGAGAAGAGAGAAGAGAGAGAAAAGGGATGAGAGAGAGAGAGAGAGAGAAGAGAAGAGAGAGAGGGGGGAAGAGAAAGAGAGAGGAGAAGAGAGAGAGAGGGAGAGAGAGGCGGCTAGCTCTGACAAAGCGATTTTTTGGGGGGAAAAAAGTAAGGGGGAAGGGGGGAAGTGATGAGTAAGAGGGATTGAAATCATTTCCTTCTCCTCTCCCCCCCGTCTGTCCAGCCTCGCCCCAAAACCCTTTTCCCCTTCCCAAACATATTTTTAGCGTTCCTCGAAAACTTGTTTGGGCCAGGCCATTTTTGTTCCTTCTATTTTTTTTTTTTTCTTATTGTTCCATCTCTTTAGTCAATGCCCCTTTTCTTTTCTCTTTAATTTTTTCCTATCTGCTTTCCTTTGGTTTTTTTTTTTTTTTTGTTGTGCTTTTTCTCTTCCCGTCACACCAAAGCCCCCCCACCCTTCTTCCAGTTGTCTCGCCTTTTTTGCCCCTGCCTTAAACCCCCTCATGGACAAATCCTTTGCATATTGCGTCTGACCACAATTCAAGATCCCTTTGGGAAGGGCTTTGTCAGAAACTTTCATCCGGTTTTTTTCACTCTCTCTCTTCCCCCAATCATGTCTGATTTCTCAATAAACTCAAAAATATATTTCAGTTTTGAGGGGTTAGGGTATATAAGTTCCCATGCCCTTGGAGTCCATGCTTCTTTCCCAGCTATGGCTGTATTACTTTAAGTAACGTTGCGGGAAATGTTCTTTTATGAACATACTTCCGAGTCTTGAGGTCCTTCCAGTCCCCCTTCCCAGGGAAAATTCCATGGTGGGGACACTTTGCAGAATTGCCCTGCTGAATTACGTATGACAACACTGCGCTTCATCTCCAGTTCTTTGCCATTTTGTTTTTCAAACCCTCTGTCACCCTTGAAGATTCGTGGGGTTTTGCCCCTTTGGGGTGCCCCTGTTGCTTTTTAAACTACAAAAGGGATACACGGGACTTTGTTTCGACGACGTGGTTCTGATTGGAATGAGGTCTAGTTGTACGGGCGTCCAGTTTCGATGAGGAATAAAACAAAAACATTTGACCAACAAGCGGTAAACTAAAAGGGAAAAACCGCTTATGTGCTGAAATGGTCAGCTTTGTCAATCCACCATGTCATTATTTTATTGATCTTTTATTTATACATCTGTTAAAATAACGTTTTTTTTTGTTTATCTAATTATTTTTTGATGTATGTAAAATTTTAAATTTATTTATTTTCTATCTACTTATTCATGTATTCCTCGATTGATTGATGAATCACTAATTATTTTTTTTTTTTTTTCGTTTTCCACACTTCTTTGTTTCTCCCTGATTTTTCTGTACTGGACAAATATTCTAATTAATTTAAAGCAAAGTAACACTTTTTGTGTTTTGGGTTTGTTTGTGTTCCAGTATTGCGGTTAAAACTTTAAAAAAACCTGCCCCCAAATTTGAGAAAAACGTGGCTTTGTAACCGATTGCCACGGCGGGGCAGTTTGGTGGTTTTTTGTTTGGGTTGTGTGTGTGTGTGTGTGTGTGGTGTGGTGTGTTTGGTGTGGGTGTGTGTTGTGTGTGTGTGGTGTGTGTGTGGGGTTTTGTGTGTGTGTGTGTGTGTGTGTGTGGTGTGTGTGTGGTGTGCGTGCGTGTGCGAGAGAGAGAAGAAAGAGAGAAGAGAGAGAGAGGAGAGAGAGAGAGAGAAAGAGAGAGAGGAGAGGAGAGAGAGAGAGAAGGGGAGAGAAGAGAGAAGAGGGGGAGAGAGAGAGAGAGAGAAGAAGAGAGAGAGAACAAAACGAACGAACGAACGAAGAAGATTTAATGAATAGGCCATTTGCCCATGTCATAACGGGGGAAGTGGGGTAAGGGAAGTCCCAAAGTTTTAAAATGTAAATACAATCAAAAAGTACAAGCAAAAGAAAAAAGTTACACGCATGTGCCGATCAGCGCGCAGTTATACAATACACTCCCATGGCATACACAACACAACACACACACACCCCCACACCACAACACACACACACACACACACACAACAAACACAACACACACACACACACACACACCCCACACACACACACACCAAAACACCCACAACACACACAACCCTCTTCTCCCCTCCTCCTCTCTCTCTCTCTTTTCCCCCCTCACTTAAAATCAAAACCGTAAATCGGATACTTTTTAAGCGTGACGCATTAAAGTCGTTTCTGGTTTGAAGCTTTTGACAAATACGCAAGGGGTATAAAATTTTTGGGTTTGGATAGAAACAGGGTTTTTAAAAGTTTTGGTTTTAAAATAATATTTTTCGGTATTATAACTGACGCAACCCCGTTTTTTGGGGCATATGAAATGAAATGGAATTTCTGTTTCTTCAAAATTGGACAAAAGGGGCAATTCCCATTTCGCGGAGTGAGTAACGGGGAAAGGGGCGTCTTTTTAAGGGGAACACCCGCCTTATTTTGTTAAATATTTTTTCATTGAATTTTTTTTTTTTAAATATATTGCGGAATCAAAAAAAATTTTCTAAATGAGAGTAGAAAGTGTACTTTTTTTTACCCCCGAAGTTAAGTCAGTTCTTGCAAATGGCAAACAAGGTTTTGTTTAAAAAGCAGAAAGAAAAGATTTTTTATCCCCCTCCTATTTCGAAAACGAAGCGGAAACCATATTAATAAAGTACGCTCACCTTAGTGCCCAGTTCTTTTTCCCCTTGGGGAAAGAATGTATACAACATATTATAAGCTTTTTTTGGTATACGGGGTTATCCCAAAGGTAATTTTAACCGCATTTATACATTATGTGGTTTGTATATACAATTGGGTGTCTGTTTCTTTCGCAATATATAAAGTTTGGGTGTCTTTTACTAACATTAAAAGACGTTTAAAACAAAAGATGTACTCTTTCAATTGCTGTATGGCTGCAAAAGCCCCCCAAATTTTTGTCCATAAGTTTAAAAAAGGGTTTAACTTTCTCAAATTTTTGAAGAAGATTTGCGTTTTTTTCTCCCAGAGACCAAAGAAATTTAGAATTTTCCAAAGAGCTTTTTTTTCTTTCATTGCCATACTTTTTTAAGATATGGGAAAAGGGTTTAAACCGTTGAAAAAAAATTTCTCCTAAATAATTATATTCATTTACAACCTCAAAACGTTTACCCTCAAAGACCCCCTTTCCTTTGATGAATATAGCCCCCCTTTTAAAAACAATTTTTTTAGATTTCCAAAAAATTTTAAATTTTGTTTAATTCTATTGGTGAGGAGTTTAGAATATCTAGTTTCGTTTAAAAACCTACTACCGGTGAGAGAGAAGAACAACACATCGGGGAAAAGCGGGTTAAAATTTGAATAATAGGTGTTAGAGGAAAAATGTTTGCCAGTTGCATAAACGTTTGAAGCTATTTAAGAATAAAAAAAAAAAGAGGGGTACATTATCTCCCGTTTAACCACGGGGGCAGAGAATGCTTCTGTATTTCCCGCCTTACGGACCTAGCTGCACAACGTGCATGCTTCTAATCGTTATTATTTTCCATGAATACCATTTTGCGCAATATTAGCCCAGTTGCTTCCCATCATAAGGTCAAAGCCTTTTTTAAAAACAATAACGCAGCATACAATTTTTTACCCTAGTAACGTTTTTGTATAATGACAATAAAGTAACATTTGGTTAACCCTACTATAAATTTTTTTGAAACCCGCCGTGATTTTTAGGAGCTTATTTTTTTTACCCCAAATTGTTAATCGTTTGGTAAAAATATAAGTGTATATTTTTTGCTAATATTTCAGAGGGAAAAAGCCCCTTTTAGTTATCTGGCGAATTTTATCCCCCTTTTAGCAAAGGTGGACAAAACGACCCGACCCCCCAGGGAAACGTACCAGATCATAAAGTTTTAAATAGTTTGTCATAAACAAACAAAATTTTTGGGGAACCATATTTATAGATTCAGCCTGAATATCAGGGCCCGGCTTTCCCAATTTTTTTAAACTTTGAATGCGTCTGCTACTTCTGTAAAAGTAATTTCTACATCTAGTATGGAAGTATTAAATTTAGGAAAATCAAACATCTTCCCAACGTCAACACCAAATCAAAAATTTTCACGAATATTCCGTAATCCACCATTGCAGAATTAAAATTGTTTGGGAAATGATCTACCCGTCATTTTTTTAAATGGGATTGTCTACCAAGTTTTGCTGATTTTGTTTAATTGTTCCCCCAAAAATTTTTTGGGTACTGTTTTTTTGCTTTAAAGGCCCTACGACGTTTTTTGTCTTTAATCTCTTTTAAATTTAAGAAATTTTTTATATTGTGCCCACTTTATTATATGTGTTCTGAGTTTTTTTTTATTTTAATGTCGTTACATCTATAAAAAAAATTAAAGGGGGGACGACCTTAGACTCATAGTTCTACTTGCGTCAAACATGTTTATTAAAGGGATGCCCATTGAAATTTTTTTTTCATACATTGGGAGCAAAAAGTTAACCCTTTTTGAATTTATTAATGGCAAGATCTACATCATAATCATTTTAAAAAAGGCTAAAACAAGGGTGGATGCTAATTTTCTGTACAAGTGCCTCTTATATTTATTCCTTTGTCTTGGGCCCAGATAAGTTTTTCAAAAAGCTTTTAGGGAAATCATAATCGTTTTCAAGTTGTTTTTGGGTTAAAAAACATTTCCAGGCATGTGTTGGCTTCAATTAGGGAAAACACCAATTCATTAACACATTCAAAATAATTGACCAAATAAATCAATGACGTTGAAACATTATGGAAATAATGTATACTACCTTTTACTCCCATAAACTAACCCTTTTTGTATTAAAAGGAAAAATTGTTCGCACAGTTTATCAAAAAAACGACCAAAAACATTTTTTTCAATTTTAAGTTTTTTTGGGGAAATTGGTCCCCTTGGGACAATTTTTTTGTCAATATAGAAAACAGAAAAAGGGGAACAGTTGCGTTGGGGTTACCAGTCCCCTCATTCAAATCTCCATAAATATCAAAGGTTTATCTCCCAATTTTCATAATATCGGAATAATTGTTCAAGAATTTTTATACCATTGTCAATCTCGGTTTCCCCATAAAAAGGGTTTTTGGGGGAGGGAAAGTAATGCTATGATTTTTACATCCATTTAAACCGTACAAGTTTAGATAACTCAACAAACACAATTATCGCATTCTTAGGGAAAATGGTTTAAAAAATTTTTTAAAAACTTTTCTTATCAAAAAAAGCCAGCCCCTGATAGTCTGATGAAAAATTCTGTACTTTAAAAACCCGGGGAAATAAACAATAAAAGAGGAAAGGGGGAACAGGGAAATACTTAAGTTTCGTAAGGAAAAATGCATAAAAATTGGAAAGAAAAGTTGATCGCTGGGTCATAAAATTTTTCGTAAACCTTCAAAATTTAGGTCAAATGAACTAAACGTTTTGTTTGCTATCCCCCAAACAAAAGGGGACGATGTTCTTGACATGGGGAAGGCCGAATCCCTAGGGGTTTCTGGTTTTTGTTTTGAGTCATGCGTGCGGACCCGTCCGACACGGGGAACATTCAGTAAATCCGTTCCTGGTTTTTATGTCACTGACTGGGTTTTGTTTTCTTGTGTTTCTGTCTACTTTTGACTCTACTTCGTGTCAGTCACCTTTGGGATGGAGTTCAGATTAGTGAAAAAAAACTCTTGGATTGCTTGTTTCCTCGGATCAAGGGCACGTTTTGGTTTTTGGCTGCCTTCAGGGTTATCTGGTCCCTCTCCTCTGTCTGTTTACAGAGGATGGTTCTCAATCCCCCAGGGTGGGCCCGGTCAGCAATTTTTAACAAATTTTTTATGGGGTTTATTTCGACTCATTGATAGGGGGGGGACGAGGGGAATGGGGGGTGGGGTTTGTATCGAGAAATGTTCAGACACTCGCAAAGGGAATGTGTGAAAAGCCCTGAATTCATCGAATCCCGATCTCTTAGAGGCATTTTGAATATCGGCTACATCAGGGGGGTTCAAAGCGCAGACAGGGGACAAACCCAGGGTCATGGGACCCAGGGGCCCCCGGATATAGGGCACCCCTGTAACATAGGGCACCCCCTTAAACTCCCAGGCCCCCAAGGACAAGAGAGACTGAAAATCGTGTGCCCAGTGGAACACCCGGAAAGATGGCTCATGGGGCCCTGTGAAAATCAAACACCCGTGTGACACCAGGTGGACACGGGGAACTGAGCATAATGGCATAAACGTGGATACGAAGCCTAGCATGGGCACCCGTGGCACCGGGGGACTCCCGGAAAACGGGGTAAACTTTTGGCATTAGCGTGGACATCAGCGACGCTAGAGGGGACCCGCGTGAAAACAGGGACATCGGCGTAGACCCGTATAGAACCAGCGTACATCAGGGGGACCAGTGCGAAAAACCCCGTATAACACCGGTGTGGGGAAACCCGCGGGACACGGGGCACCCGCGTGGACTTCAGGGACAACAGGTGAACCCTATGGGAACCAGTGGGCATCAGAGACACAAATGTGAGCACCTATGAAAACATAGAACACCGGGTTTTGGGAAACCCGCGGACAGCAAACAATGGGCACCAGTTGAACAACGTATGAACACGGGGCGAACACCAAGTAACACCATATAAGACCCTGTGGACATGAGGGGGCCTAGTGTGGCTAGTATGGGAAACCCGTTGGACATCGTGTCAAAACCCGGGTATGTCGATGGAGGAAGGGGGCTGCGCAAGCCAAACACACTCACAGCTTTTTACGATCTCATTAATATCAGATTCGTCCATCAAACCACTAGAAAAACTTAATTTACTCACATGTTATAGAACGAACACTCATATGGAATCAAACAAAATAAAAAAAATTCTCTTTCCTGAACTTCAAAAATTTTATCTAAAAAATCATTAATAACCCCGGGGTTAAAAAAGATTTTACTTTACCGGCCCGGTGATCTTAACTATTCACAATCCTGTCTTTTTTTTCTTTTTTTTTTTTTTTTTACGTCACTTTCCAAAACAGACACAACTGCTGGGACTGGGCTTTGGTCTGCTGGGACCCGGGCGGTTTGATGCTGGCACGGCGTTGGTCTGTGGTTTGCTTGGGCAAGCGACGCTGCCAGGTATGAGGGCGAACCCCGGTTAAGGTGGATCAGGACATCAAATCGATTGTTCTCCTTTCTTCTTCCCGCATTAACGCATTCCTCCCCTCTCTCTCTCTCTCTCTCTTTTAGTCTGCTCTATCAAATGGGCATGGTTTCTTTTTTTTTTTTTTTTCTTTTCTTTCTTTTCTTTCTTTTGTTGCAACTCTCTCTTCACATCTTCCCACCCTTTCCCCGCAGCTACCATGCTAATCTCTCAATTGGTTTTCTTCTCCCTCCCCCACTCTCTGTTTTCTCTGTCAATTACACGAGCCCCTTCCTTCTCTCTGTCCTCTCTTCGTTTTTCTCTCCTTATCTCCTGCCTTTTTTCTGTGCAGAGACTAACCCCAAAAACCCCCCATCTCTCTCGTTCGTTCTTTCTCCCGTTCCCCTTTTTTCACTCCCCATTCCATCTTATCTTAAAAATCATTTTAAAGGGGGAGTACCCTGGGCATTTTTTTTACCGCTCGTACCCCAAGTTTTTCTCCTCTAATTCCCTTGGATTTAAAAACATGACAGCCCGCCACAGCCTTTCTCTCTTGGTGGTAATTGGTCATTTAATTTTTAGTTTATTTCACCCCCCCCAAACCCCCTACCTTCTCCCTCCCCCTTTCAAGCGACGTCGTAAATTGGCTAGATCGTCGGGGCCCGGGTCGAGACTCTCTGCCAGAACGAGGCGTCGGTCAGTACTTATCTGTTGGGCCGGGCAACCGTTCCGAGAGGGTTGGATTGTCTCTCGCTGTGCCCCAATTGGGTGGATAGTTGAGCCCGGGGGGGGCAACCCGTTTGACCAGACATCGGGCGTCGGGGCACTACTTGTCTGTCTGGGGGGACGACCGTTCCGTGGAGGATTAGGATTTTGGTTGTTTTTATTTTTGACCGTGACAATCAGGAGCACCAGCGTAGAACCAGGGACACCAGCGTGGACATCAGGGACACCAGTGTGGTCACCAGTGTGAACACCAGTGTAAACACCAGTAAAGAAACCAGCGTAAACATCAGGGACACCAGCGTGGACACCAGGGACACCAGCGTGTACATCAGGGACACCCGCGTTGTCACCAGGGACACCAGCGTGGACACAGCGTGGACATCAAGGACATCAGCGTGGACACCAGGGACACCAGCGTGGACACCAGGTAGATATCAGGGACACCAGCGTGGACATCAAGGACACCAGCGTGGACTTCAGGGGACACCAGCGTGGACACCAGCATGGACATCAGGGACACCAGGGTGGACACCAGTGTGGACACCAGTGTGGACACCAGTGTGGTCATCAGGAACACCAGTGTGGACATCAGGGACACCAGCGTGGACATAAGGAACACCAGTGTGGACATCAGGGACACCAGCGTGGACACCAGCGTGGACATCAGGGATACCAGTGTGGACACCAGTGTGGACATCAGGAACACAAGTGTGGACATCGGGGGACACCAGCGTGGACATAAGGAACACCAGTGTGGACATCGGGGGACACCAGCGTGGACATAAGGAACACCAGTGTGGACATTAGGGACACCAGCGTGGATATCAGGGATACCATTATGGACACCAATATGGACACCAGTATGGACACTAGAAGCAGCGTGGTCCCCAAAGACACCAGCCTGGGCACCAGCGTGGACACCAGGAACACTAACGTGAACACCAGCGTGAACACCAGGAGCAGAGTGGACTACAGGGACAGCAGCGTAGATACTCTGGGTAGAATGGACATCAGGGACAGCAGTGTTGACACCAGGGACAGCATGGACATCGGGGACACTGCCGTTGACATCAGGGACAGTGTGGCCACCAGGGGCACTGGGCTGATTGTCTTCACAGTCACAAGAATCCTTAAAATGTTTCCGTTCATCCTCATTTGCTATGGACAACAATGTAGCACCCCACTTGTTGGTGACCATTTTCTTTTTCGCCCGGGGGGGCCTCTGAGGCTGGGGAGGGGGAAATGGTTGTGAAGCAGCTTTTTTCCTTGAAGCTGAGGCAGCACCATTCTCTGCATGGCAAACATCACGTTCGTACTCTGCATAAAGTGTGTCACTGCGTTTGAGTAATGGAAATGGTTCATGTCAGTAGTCCAGGTAAGACCGTTTCTGAATAAGCAGAGTTCGGGGAGGATTGAAAGGTAAGTGTGTCTGGAGGATTCATCATGTCATGCTCTCTGCTCCTCTCTCTCATACTGTACCGAGGGGGAGCTTTTTTTGTTAAAGTTCAAAGGAGTCCTTGTATAATGCTTAGAAGTGAACGATGTGTACCTCCTCCTGTAGAACAAGCGGCCTTTACGAAAATAGGCAGATCTTCCCGCTCTTCTTTCTTTTTGTAGAACCTGGCTCTGCGGGCTGTCAGGTCAGAGGCCACACGTATTCCCAACTCTTTGGCCATTCCTTTCTGCAATCTTGATTGCTGAGAATAAATAACTTGTCTTGCCAATGACACAGACGCGCTATAATTGGGCGAGGGTACTGGTTGTCATTTCCACTTTGGCGATACGGTGGGCTCGTTCCACGTCTCGAGTTGTCCAATCTTTGCCTGGAAAAAAACGTTGTGAGCAGTTGGATTACTTTTCGGATGCACCGATTGCCTCTTTCTTTCGGATCTTCAAAGACATTGAAAAATTTGACATTGTTACGCCTTGAAAACGATTCAAGTTTGTCCACTTGCTCATCCTTTATGGCACGTATCCAGAAACATGTCCTTCCAGTCATAAAGAATTGCACATTGCTGTTCTAGAATGTGGCATTTGTTTGCTAGAACGTTGATGTCAAACCTCATTTGCTTACTATTTTTCTGTAGGGGCTCGTAGGTGTTTTCTACCTTACTTGTTGAATGACTGTCCTGATGTTGGGGGTATCCTGCCATGGGCATCATTCTCTTCTGTACACTTTCCAGAAATGGAATCCTGCACATCCGTGGAATTAGCACCCACTCTGTTGTGAATATAACTGCTGGGACCGCTGTAATCTCATTTTGTGTCGTTAGAGGAGTCAATGTCTTGTGCATATCGTTGGGTTGACCAAAATGGCCCGGGGTTTGACTCCACATCTCCGCACGTGAGCAGGAGCCAACTGATGAAAATGGCTAGCAGTTTCAAAGAAGAGCTCTTTCACGAGGATGTTTGTGTAGATGATCAATATAATACGCAAGTTGAATTTTGAGTCCCTTTTGACGCTCCCTTTACACATGAGGAAGCGAACTGACACAGCCCACTGTAGGAAGAGACGCTGGAGATATGAAACAGTTGATTGGAGCCCAAAACGACTGTCCAACATGGTTTGGTAGACACACTGCATCGACACCTATCCATCAACCGACGGTCACCCGACGATCGACCTTCACCATTCATCCAGATGACTGCCAATACCACTGAGCCGATAAAAATAGTGAGCAAGGTGGACAGAGGCCAAACCAGTTTGATTTCAGGCAGTGTTTGGTGCAACTTTCTTGCCTTCTTGTTCCAACCAAGCATTGAGAGTTTTTCACGTGCAGTTGTCATTGCGCACAAACTGAATAATCACACGCCACCAAAGCTGATCCACAGGGAAGGACTCCCGTTTGTTTCCCCATCAATCAATCTTTATACGAAAAGTTTGGGTTTCTTCTTACAGCTTGGTATCGAACTGATCTTGGTCAGTGTGACTGCTGGCAGATAAATCCTTGTCACAGATCGTCACGGTCGAGGTCACAAGGATATAGTTCTGATTTAATTCTTTTCTTCCGATCACCGGCCGTATGAATGCCTTCCTGCTTGCTGCGTCACTGGTACAATACACAAACGTTCTCCAACATCGAAACGGCACCGCACAAAGCGAAAACTTAACCTAAATGAGATCAGCGTATAATTTCTTATTTTCTATATCCCAGTATATTGTCGTCTTCATGTAATTGTTTTTCTATTTACTATTTTCTATTCCTCCATTTCGTACAGGTACAACAGCCGATTTGACTAGACTCCAACAGTGAGTACTCTTTTCGAGAGGAGAGAGAGAGAGAGAGAGAAGAGAGAGAGAGAGAGAGAGAGAGAGAGAGAGAGAGAGAGAGAGAGAGAGAGAGAGAGAGTGCGTTCGTTCGTTCGTGCGTGCGTGTGTGCATGCGTGCGTGCGTACGTGCGTATGTATGCGTGTGTGTGTGTGTGTGTGTGTGTGTGTGTGTGTGAGTGTGTGTGTGTGTGTGTGTGTGTGTGTGTGTGTGTGTGTGTGTGTGGTGTGTGTGTGTGTGTGTGTGTGTGTGTGTGTGTGGTAACTCATGAAAAATGTGACAGAAAATGTGTACGTTTTATAACTTTTTAATCTGTCTAGACTTCCAATTGTATGCAAACAACCCGAGAGTGTCTTCCAAACTTTCGGTAAAGTGATGTAAACCAACATTTCCCAGTCAATACCAGGTGGTGTCACAGAACTTTTAGAGCCTTTCTGGGAGTCCAAAAGCGAAGAAAAGGAGAAAGGATGCAAATGGAAGGTGAGGTACCTAGAGCATGTGGCGGAAAGCTACGGCGACATACAAACCAACCCTATGATCTCGTACTGACGTCTCGTAAAGCCAGAAAGGCAGCTGGAAGAGTGCAGTCCCCTATCAATGCCGAACAGAATCCAAGTCGATCACCACGGTCCTGATTTGAACCACTGATCCGCACCAAAGGCAGTCAGTTTGTTGGTGAAGATATTTCATCTTTCTATTAGATTTCGTTTAAAGCGATCCAGTAGCTTTTGAATACATGTGCTGATAGAGAACCAAACTGAAAGACGTATGTGAAAACAATGGGTCTCTGGTGGAGGTAAGAATGGCAGTTCTGTTGGATGAGAGGTTATGGCCATGACGTGTGATTCCGAGGGTTGTATGTAAAAGCCCAAATGAAACATGCCAATGGTGTTCTTGTGGATGATATGCAAAATCAGTGGCTGACACTTTTTATGTGGGTGAATAGAAAGTATAACAGAGTTACTAAAGCACCAAACAGATGGAAAGAAGACATAGAAGGGCAGAAGACACATGTTTCAATGTGCAGGATATCTATTTACTAAAAAAAAAAAACCAAACAAACAAAACACCAAACGGGAGAAATGAAGAAAGAAATATGAGAACAAAAGCATCCTTGACATCCACGGGTGTTATTTACTGATCTCAAAAAGGAACTGGGGGTTTGCTTTCGTCGATATTTAATTGAAAACGAAAAGTGTTGTTTGTTTTTTCTCCTTGGCCTCTCTCATTACATGACTGACTGAAAAGTTGAAAGAGTAGCATTGCTAATCCAATGGATCAATTTCCTTCTTCGGGTATTTCATGCTGCTTTGCTTCTCTTCGGGTATTTCTTGCTGCTGTTCTTCCTCTTTGGGTATTTCTTGATACTGTGCTTCCTCTGCGGGTATTTCTTGCTGTTGTGCTTCCTCTTCGCGTATTTCTTGCTACTGTGCTTCCTCCTCAGGTTTTTCTTGCTACTGTGCTTCCTCCTCAGGTTTTTCTTGCTACTGTACTTCCTCCTCAGGTTTTTCTTGCTACTGTACTTCCTCCTCAGGTTTTTCTTGCTGCTGTGCTTCCTCCTCAGGTTTTTCTTGCTAGTGTGCTTCCTCTTGGGGTATTTCTTGCTGCTGTGCTTCCTCTTCTGGTATTTCTTGCTGCTGTGCTTCCTCTTCTGGTATTTCTTGCTGCTGTGCTTCCTCTTCTGGTATTTCTTGCTGCTGTGCTTCCTCTTCGGGTATTTCTTGCTGCTGTTCTTCCTCTTCGGGTATTTCTTGCTGCTGTGCTTCCTCTTGGGGTATT
Source organism: Conus ventricosus (assembly GCA_018398815.1). NCBI lineage: Eukaryota > Metazoa > Mollusca > Gastropoda > Neogastropoda > Conidae > Conus > Conus ventricosus. The sequence goes on along the minus strand of CM031601.1, from coordinate 91,370,344 downwards.
TCTTGCTGCTGTGCTTCCTCTTGGGGTATTTCTTGCTGCTGTGCTTCCTCGTCTGGTATTTCTTGCTGCTGTGCTTCCTCGTCTGGTATTTCTTGCTGCTGTGCTTCCTCTTCTGGTATTTCTTGCTGCTGTGCTTCCTCTTGGGGTATTTCTTGCTGCTGTGCTTCCTCTTCTGGTATTTCTTGCTGCTGTTCTTCCTCTTCGGGTATTTCTTGCTGCTGTTCTTCCTCTTCGGGTATTTCTTGCTGCTGTGCTTCCTCTTGGGGTATTTCTTGCTGCTGTGCTTCCTCTTCTGGTATTTCTTGCTGCTGTTCTTCCTCTTCGGGTATTTCTTGCTGCTGTTCTTCCTCTTGGGGTATTTCTTGCTGCTGTGCTTCCTCTTGGGGTATTTCTTGCTGCTGTGCTTCCTCTTGGGGTATTTCTTGCTGCTGTGCTTCCTCTTGGGTATTTCTTGCTGCTGTTCTTCCTCTTCTGGTATTTCTTGCTGCTGTGCTTCCTCTTCTGGTATTTCTTGCTGCTGTGCTTCCTCTTCGGGTATTTCTTGATACTGTGCTTCCTCTTCGGGTATTTCTTGATACTGTGCTTCCTCTTCGGGTATTTCTTGCTGCTGTGCTTCCTCTTGGGGTATTTCTTGCTGCTGTGCTTCCTCTTGGGGTATTTCTTGCTGCTGTTCTTCCTCTTCTGGTATTTCTTGCTGCTGTGCTTCCTCTTCGGGTATTTCTTGATACTGTGCTTCCTCTTCGGGTATTTCTTGCTGCTGTTCTTCCTCCTCGGGTATTTCTTGCTGCTGTTCTACCTCCTCGGGTATTTCTTGCTGCTGTGCTTCCTCTGTCACCACCGTCATCTACAGTCATTCACTCAGTTAACTGAGATCTACTTTAGAGGTTTCGTATATCTAAGGGAAACAAATCCTAACATATACGGTCAGAAATCGATCAAAGACCACTCTAGGATGAACCATCGACGGTGCCAGGCTCTTCGTTGTGTGTGTGTTTTTTTAATATTAAAAAAAATACACGCTTAACTTAGCACCAGGGGAAAATTGTGACATGATTGATGAAAGACGTCAAAATGTAGATGGCAGTCGCATGCTGTGATTGATCGTATTAATTAAAAACTCCTCGCTGATTGGTCCAGGCGATGAGGGTGGCCTCGTGAAGGTCCCATGTAGCTGCCGGCCCTTGGTTGGAGAGGGACCGGTGGTGTGTTCGTGTGTTGTGGCTGATGAGATTACCGAAGCTTTGGTTGGTGAGGGACTGGTGGTGTGTTCGTGTGTTGTGGCTGAGGAGATTACCGAAGCTTTGGTTGGAGAGGGACTGGTGGTGTGTTCGTGTGTTGTGGGTGAGGAGATTACCGAAGCTTTGGCTGGAGAGGGATTGGTGATCTGTTCGTGTGTTGTGGCTGAGGAGATTACCGAAGCTTTGGATATGTCTGAACCCTCGGGCAGCGCTCTTCTCCACCGTCGTGCTTCTCATGCTCAAGAGAGAGAGAGAGAGAGAGAGAGAGAGAGAGAGGAGAGAGAGAGAGAGAGAGAGAGAGAGAGAGAGAGAGAGAGAGAGAGAGAGAGAGAGAGAGATATTTATTCCAGTATATCTATAAGTATATGTAGTATTTTTCTTAATGTTTGTGATCTTATTTTCTCCGCTATTCTGCTTATGCCGTTACAGGTAATATGTATGAATCAGTATGTATCGACTTCAGGAATACAGTATGCGGAGAACCTAAAGGTCATATGAGCTCTCTCCCTCCCCCTCCTCTCTCTTCTCTCTCTCTCTCTCTCTCTCTCTCTCTCTCTCTCTCTCTCTCTCTCTCTCTCTCCTCTCTTTATCTCTCTCTCTCTCTTAAAACTAATAATGAAGCACAACATTGGAAATGAAAACCAACAAGAGACCTAATTAAAAAACAAACAAAAAAAAAAAAAACCAAAAAAAAACCACGTACTTAAGTTCCAATAAACACACCAGAAATGACAAACGTAACGTTACCAGTTCCTGAAAGAGTTGGGAAAATCTCCTGGAACGACTTTATCGCTGGGTCCATTTACAACCAGTCCTGAAATGAGTCTATCAGCTGCCGTGCGTGCTTTTCCTTTCAAGTCGTCCCGACAGACAATTTAGGTCAAAATCCAAATCCAAAGTGCCATTTTCTCCCGTCCCTGTGCCTGCAAAATGAGAACCCTCAAACAAACACTGATGGCAGCTCGCACAGAACTCAAAATGAGAACGCTCAAACAAACACTGATGGCAGCTCGCACAGAACTCAAAATGAGAACGCTCAAACAAACACTAATGGCAGCTCGCACAGAACTTAGCAGCTATGCATGAGTTTAGGACGAGTGTTGTGTTCTAATAATTCTGCATTGTTTTTTTAATTCTTCTAATATCCTACCTTTTTTCATATTACTGTATGAGGTATAAAGCAACACCAAATGGAAAAGGACACGATACATCTTTTAAATATATCTTTTTTATTCACCAGCAACACACACACACACACACACACACACACACACACACACACACACACACACACACACACACACACACACACACACACACACACACACACAACACACACACACACAACACACACACACACACACACACACACACACACACACACACACACACACACACAAAAACATTCTTAGCAAAACGCCTTTCAAAAAAAGAGAGAGCGACAGAGACAGAGAGAGAGAGAGAGAGAGAGAGAGATTCAGAGTTAGATCATTTAATCATTTAAGTAGAAAGAAACTCGTGGAGAGCGTGGCAGCAGAGAGTCCTCAGAAGAGAAGCCCCCTTCAAGCAAGTGTTTCGGCCCTTATCTCCTGACACTCTAGGGGGTTGGGCCACACCCGGTTCATGACTCCGGATGTCCCTCTGCTGCCCTTTTTTTTTTTTTGTTTCCCCATCTTGGGACGAGCCATGGCTGGGATTCGAACCCATGACCCTCTGGAGATGCTCATTTTCCACTTAATGACTCGCGCTTTAACCACTGAGCCACAGGGACACCTGATATTTGTAGGGAAGTTAAGCCTTATGAAGTTCACTTTTGTTCCTCCTTGACCAGATCCAGCTTGAACACCTCTCTGCCGCTTCTGCCATTGCTTTCAGGGCTCTGTTTTTTTCCTTCCCTGCAACTGAGAGCTGTTTCATGAGGCTGTATGCAGACGTTCCTACAAATCCCCTAGCTCCAATTTCTGCAGTGAGGACTTTGGCCTGATAGCCTTCTCTCCTCAGGCTGTTTGCCAGATCAGCATACTTTTCAGTCTTGTAGATTTGAGCTGCCTCCATTCTGTTTTCATATGGCACCGTGAGCTCGATCATGATCAGCTGCTTGGTTGACTTAGAGTGGACTACTATGTCTGGTCTCATGCCACTCTTGCTGATGATTTCTGGGTGACTCTTCCATTCTGGGAGGTCTGCAGTGCACTCCCAGTCATCTGCCCGTCCAGCAGACTCTGCCTGCATGTTTCGAGTGGCACTGTTGTTCTTGGCCATGATTTGCTGCCTCCTGCCGTGAAGAATGTTGCGGGTGCTTTTGGAGTCCTGATTCTCCCTTTTGTGGTGTTGGTACTGGCCCAGACTACTTGTACAATCTCTTTGAGCACCTGGGTGTGCCTCCATGTGTACCTTCCTTGAGCCAGGGCTACTTTACATGAGCTTAGAACATGCTCCACTGTTTGTTTTTCATGGCAGAGGGGGCATGCAGGATCGTCTGTTTTCCCCAACTTCACCAGGTTTGCATTTGAGGGCAGAAGGTCATATGCAGATCTGAGAATGAAGCTGATCCTGAGAGGGGCCATGTGCCAAATGTCATTCCAAGTGAGACTTCTTTGGAGTGCATTCTCCCACGTTGTCCATTGCCCTTGCTGGCTCTGCTGGACTGCTTTTTGGAGTCTTTTTGGTCTTCTTCTTTTCTCATCTCCTGAATCATCATGTCTCTTTTGACTTTTCCTTTGGCCTTTGACCACCATTCAGTTTTGGTCACCCCCAGTCCTTGTCTGTTGGTCTGTGTGTGTCCTGTTATTTCTCTGATCTTAAGACTATAGCCCCGTATGAAAGGAGCGATAACAATATTACAAGAACATTATCATAAAGGCAGCAGTATCACGAGTCCTTACAATTACAAAATGCAGTCAATCAAGAAAGCAATGTTTCTCTTAACTGGAAAGCTTCATATACATAAAGAACTAAACTGCGAATCACACTCTCTTTTTCTGATAACATCAGCAAGGAAAAACGAAACATACATGGCTGGTCATAAAATTGTGTAGGTATTAGCTGCAAACATACATGGCTGGTTATAAAATTTTGTAGGTATTAGCTGCAAACATGCATGGCTGGTCATAAAATTTTGTAGGTATTAGCTGCAAACATGCATGGCTGGTTATAACATTTTGTAGGTATTAGCTGCAAACATACATGGCTGGTCATAAACGTTTGTAGGTATTAGCTGCAAACATGCATGGCTGGTCATAAAATTTT
>CM031601.1:91350857-91353357 GCA_018398815.1 Conus ventricosus | reverse complement strand
TGTGTGTGTGTGTTGCTGGTGAATGAGAAAAAAAAAACATTTAAAAGATGTATCTTGTCTTTTCCATTTTGTGTTGCGTTATACAACGTAGCATACTATGAGAAAAAGGTATGAAAACTGGAAACAAAGAAAAAGAAAATATATACACAATGATTAGAACACAACACTCTCTTCTAAAACCCATGCATAGCTGAGAAATTCAGTGCGAGCTTTCATTGGTGTTTGTTTGAGCTTTCTCGTTCAGCTGACGTATCAACGGGAGAAAATGGCACTTTGGATTTTATTTTTCCCAAATTGTCTGTCGGAACGGTTCAAAATGAAAATCGGGCACGGCAGCTGATAGACTCATTTCAGGACTGCTTGTAAATGGACTCAGCAATCAGAGTCGTTCCAGGAGATTTTCTGAACTCTTTCAGGAACTGGTAATGGCACGTTTGTCATTCTTGGTGTGATTATTAGAACTTAAGTACGTTTTAGTAGGTCTCTTATTGGTTTGAGAGAGAGAGAGAGAGAGAAGAGAGAGAGAGAGAGAGAGGAGAGAGAGAGAGAGAGAGAGAGAGAGAGAGAGAGAGAGAGAGAGAGAGAGAGAGAGAGAGAGAGATAATGACAATGACAATGACAAAAGATTCATTGGCAATAGCTCTTTCGACTCTAATGCCAAGGAAGCGCAAACATAAATCAAAACGCAGAATTATATCTGGCGACAACCGAAGATAAATTCGAAATCAAACAGCTTTGCAAAAACATACATTAGTACGGGGTCACAGTCTTCGACCAACCGACCTATGAGTCATCAATTAGGGACAGTTATCTTTATTTCAGCACGACAATAACGCATAGTAGATATCTAGCGGAGTTACATTTTCATAATAAATGATCTGATAACTAACAATCTAATATTTCTTCCTATTATTTGCTTTCGCAATGAACGCAGCAAATGATCTAATAACGTCTTCATTTTCTGATGTCAATATTTTTCTTAGGTTATATCTTTGCGCGTTGTATTTAGTAAACAGACTGCTTGTGTTTCGTAATTCATATATTCGCAACAATCGAATAAGAAAATGCATCTTATCTTGGGAACCATTCGAACATAACGGGTACGCCGAACGTATAATCGACTCTGAAGTAAACCACCTTTTACATAAATATAAATCTAATGTTCTTGTTCTAAATCTGACAAGTGAGTCCCTATGCCATTTATTAGGTATTACACCAAGATATTTTTCAGGATATCATGAATCTTTAAAGGAATAATACCAGCTGTATTTATCAATTCCAACCACAGTGAGTACCAGTTTTGCTTACAACAATCCATCAGTCGCTGCTTAAATTCAGACAAAAACATTTTCTCACTACCTACGCCTTGTGCAATCCAAAAAATGCCAAATCCATTCTTCGGTAAAACCTTTTTAACATCTGACACACAATGAGAGAGAGAGAGAGAGAAGAAGAAAAGAGAGAGAGAGAAGAGAGAAGAGAGAGAGAGAGAGAGAGAGAGAGAGAGAGAGAGAGCTCTTACAGCCTTTAGCTTTTATGCATACAATATTCTCTAAGTCGGTCCGTACTGATTCATACATATCACCTTTAACGCCGTAAGCAGAACAGAAGAAAACGCCAGCATGGAAACAGTACATGCATTAATGGAATACTTATGGACATACAGGAATCTCTCTCTCTCTCTCTAAGCACAGCATGTGAAGCACGACTGTGGCAAAGAGCGCTGGCCGAGGTTTCAGACATATCCTAAGCTTCGGTAATCTCCTCAGCCACAACACACGAACACACCACCAGTCCCTCTCCAACCAAACCTTCGGTAATCTCCTCAGCCACAACACACGAACACACCACCAGTCCCTCTCCAACCAAAGCTTCGGTAATCTCCTCAGCCACAACACACGAACACACCACCAGTCTCTCTCCAACCAGGGGCTGGCAGCTACATGGACCTTCACGAGGCCACCAGCATCCCCTGGACCAATCAGCGATGAGTTCTTAACTGAGCTAGATCAATCACAGCATGCGACTGTCCATCTACATGTTGACGTCTTCGCCAATCATGTGACAATTTTCCCTGGCGCTAAGCGAAGGGTGCTTGAATTGAACAAACAATAACTGGCACCGCCGATCATTCATCTGGTTTGTTGTTTGATCGATTCCTGGCTACACATGTTAGGATTTGTTTCACTCAGATATAAGAAACATCAAAAGTAGATCTCAGTACGCTGGCATGATGACGTTAGATAAAGGTGGCGACAAAACGAGCACAGTTACCAGAGGTACTCGAAGAAGAGGAAAATTGATTCGTAGGATTAGCAGCGCTACTCTTTAAACTATTCATTTAAAAAGAATGTAATAAGAGAGGCGTAGGATTAGCAGTGCTACTCTTTCAACTATTCAGTCAAAAGAATGTAATAAGAGAGGCGTAGGATTAGCAGATTCAGTCAAAAGAATGTAATAAGAGAGGCGTAGGATTAGCAGATTCAGTCAAAAGAATGTA
>CM031601.1:91343357-91345857 GCA_018398815.1 Conus ventricosus | reverse complement strand
ATGATGCAAGTTAAACACCTTCACCTTCATCTGACCCTCACAGCAAATTCAAGAAAACATTCCGTAGGATGTAACGAGCATAGCCGGGTAACCCGTCACAGACAAAAAAAGAGAAAGGAATGCAAAGGTCACCGAAAAACAGTGGGTTAGAACAACATTATAGGGAAGAGGAGGAGAAGAAGGGGGGAAGGGGGGGGGGGGGGGGGGGGGGGGGGTGAAGGAGGTCAAAACTAAGCAAGGAACAAAGAACGGAATATTTGAGGCTTGACATGATTTATCCTAGCATACTGTCCCTCCCTCCTTCCCTCCCTACACACACACACACACACACACACACACACACACACACACACACACACACACACACACACACACACACACACACGCACGCACGCACGCACGCACGCACGCACGCACGCACGCACACACACACACACACACACACACACACACACACACACACACACACACACACACACATTACCGTGCTAGCAAAACCACGTTTTGACTCAAATTCGGGTACAGCAGTTTGTTATGGGTAATAACCGCAATACTGGAACACAAACGACGCCTAACACACAAAGCCACTCAAAATAGCTGTTGACTTTGCTTTGATTAAGTAGAATATGTATTTTTAGCTGGAAAAATTAGGTAAGAAACAAATAAGTCAGCGAATAAAAAGTCACAAATGAAGAAGCAAGTTAGTAATTCAGTCAATCAGTAACTCGACGACAATAAATAAACAAATAAATATATGAATAAGAATAGCATACGTTAACAAATAGATGTTAAAACAAATTATCAATCAAATGTATAAATAACATGGCGACTTGACATACGTGACATTTTTCAGCACATAAGCGGAGTTTCCATTTCAGTTTACCGCATTGTCTGGATCAAGATGCTGTCTGTTGGTTCAATCAGTGGAAGACTGTACTGCCCATACCGCATTGTCTGGATCAAGATGCTGTCTGTTGGTTCGTCAGTGGAAGACTGTACTGCCCATACCGCATTGTCTGGATCAAGATGCTGTCTGTTGGTTCCTCAGTGGAAGACTGTACTGCCCATACCGCATTGTCTGGATCAAGATGCTGTCTGTTGGTTTCTCAGTGGAAGACTGTACTGCCCATACCGCATTGTCTGGATCAAGATGCTGTCTGTTGGTTCGTCAGTGGAAGACTGTACTGCCCATACCGCATTGTCTGGATCAAGATGCTGTCTGTTGGTTCGTCAGTGGAAGACTGTACTGCCCATACCGCATTGTCTGGATCAAGATGCTGTCTGTTGATTCCTCAGTGGAAGACTGTACTGCCCAGGTACAACTAGGCCTCAATCACCATCAAAACCACGTCGTCTCATAACAAAGTCCAATGTAGCCATTTTTCATGCATTACAACAACGGCGGACATGAAGAGAAAGAAACTCCGCAGAATCTTCAGAGGGATGAGTGGGGATTTAAAAATCACAACAGCACAGAAACTGGTGACTGAAGACACCAGAGTGTTGTCATAAGTTATTCAGCAGGACAATTCTTTCAGCTTTCTACGGCCTTCGTTGGCAATCCTCTGTCATAGAGTTGTCTCAGAGCGAATAACTTTGCCCTGGGAAGGGTGACTGGACTAAACGGGACTCAAGAACCCGGGAGTATTTTCATAAAACGAGCATCTTCTCGTGCGACGGTCGTTCAAAGTAATACCATCATAGTACGTAGCGTAAGAGAGGTCTGAGACTCCAAGAGCATGGTAACTTACAAAGCCATAACCAATCAAAACTGAAACATATTGGATGAGTAAAGTGAGGAGTCAGAGAGTGATTGATGGGGAAGGCAGAGAGTGAGGAAGAAACACGGATGAAAGTATACCTGCACAAAGGCATTCCAAGGCATGCTTGAATTGCAGTCAAATGCAAATAATGCAAAGAATTTCTCCATGGTTGGATTAAGGGCAGGTGGAAAAAGGCAAGAGAATTGTGCAGAAGGATGTTAAAAAGGGGATGGGCTGGTGTGACGGGAGAGAGAGACACAGAGCAAAAAATAAAAATGAAAAAAGCTGCAGAAAAAAAAACGTACAAAGAAAGAAAGTTACCATTAAGAAAAAAGAATAGAAGGAACAAAAAGGGCCTGGCCAATCAAGTTTGCGATGGAAGCAGCTAAAAATTATGTTTGGGTGAGAAAGGGTTTGGAGCGAGGCTGGACAGGACAGGGAGGGAGAGAGAGAGAGGGAAACTGATTGCACATCCCCATCCTCACTCTCTCGCTCCCCTTCCTCCTTACTTTTCCCTCCAAAAATCGCTTTGTCAGAGCTCTCTCTCTCTCTCTCTCTCTCTCTCTCTCTCTCTCTCCTCTCTCTCTCTCTCTCTCCTCTCTCTCTCTCTCTCTCTTTCTCTGTGAAAGTGAATTTTATGTTGTTGCATTTTCTTTCTTTTTTACGTTTGTTCCTTTGCATTTCTTGCTTGTGTTTTTACTGTGTAAGTGGTTTCAAAATTCGTGCAATTTCTACCA
>CM031601.1:91295857-91333357 GCA_018398815.1 Conus ventricosus | reverse complement strand
GAATCAGGATACTGGAGCACAGAGGAACCGTGCTGAGAGAGATATGGAAGAGGAGGGGGGGGTGGGTTGGGGGGTGGAGGGGACAACCTGTACAGATGTCTATGAAATGAAACAACCAGAGTTGAAGACACCGTCTCAAAACTCCAGACCACAGTGAGAGATGTGTAACATCCGGAAGAATACAGGGATTCCCAGTAACAGATGGAAGCTGCCCCTGAAAGTGAGATAAAATGGTTAAAAAGGTGTATGAAAATCTAAAGCAAAACACAATGCCGTTGGCAAAACAGAATCAGCAAGGATGGGAAGGATTTAAAAAAAAAGTCTATTTACTTCTTCCTGCTCTCTAGGAAACTGTTTGAGCAAGCAAAATCAGGGACAATTACTGTCGACAAAGAGAACCTGGAACAATGTCTAAGGGTGATTAAAGAAATTCGGCCATTGATGGTCCTGCAGATCCACAAGAAATGGACAGTGACCAGCCCGCAACACGTCATGAGGTGAAGAAAGTGGCTGAGACAGTAAGAGTCACATTATCAGGCAGAGCTGTTGAAAGAGTCACATTATCAGGCAGAGCTGTTGAAAGAGTCACATTATCAGGCAGAGCTGTTGAAAGAGTCACATTATCAGGCAGAGCTATTGAAAGAGTCACATTATCAGGCAGAGCTATTGAAAGAGTCACATTATCAGGCAGAGCTGTTGAAAGAGTCACATTATCAGGCAGAGCTATTGAAAGAGTCACATTATCAGGCAGAGCTATTGAAAGAGTCACATTATCAGGCTGAGCTGTTGAAAGAGTCACATTATCAGGCAGAGCTGTTGAAAGAGTCACATTATCAGGCAGAGCTGTTGAAAGAGCCTTTCTGCTACGTACAAAACGTGTCAGTGTATCTATCAATTTTCATTTAGATGTTGCTATACATTGTATGTATGCTCTGATGAAATGCTAAGAGAGAGAGAGAGAGAGAGAGAAGAGAGAGAGAGGAGAGATGAGAGAGAAGAGAGAGATGAGAGAGAGAGAGAGAGAGAGAGGAAGAGAGAGAGAGAGAGGAGAGAGAGAGAGAGAGAGAGAGAGAGTCCGTCATTGCAAAAGGTATTGATTGAAATTAGATAGAAAAGGGGAGAGATCGAGAAAAAAAAAACGAAAAAAAACAACCAAAAACGAGAGGGAGCAAGAGAGAGAGAGAGAGAGGAGAGAGAGAGAGAGAGAGAGAGAGAAGGAGGAGAGGAGAGAGAGAGAGAGAGAGAGGAGAGAGAGAGAGAGAGAAGAGGGACAGCGAGAGACAGAGAGACAGACGGACAGACAGACAGAGACAGAGACAAAAGAGACAGAGAGAGAGAGAGAGAAGAGATAGGAGAGAGAGAGAAGAGAGAGAGGAGAGAGAGAGAGGAGAGAGAGAGAGAGAGAGAGAGAGAGAGAGAGAGAGAGATCATTTCTCTTTTCTATTAGCTCTATGCAATCGTGTTTGTTACCCAAGATAACTGTAGATAGCGCAACACAAGGAAACACAGGGAAATAACAATAATGACGATGGTTATGATAATGAACCGGTCGGTATGAAATAGCAAGAAAAAGATATATATATATATATATATATATATATATATGAGTGTTCGTTATTCCATTTTCCTGGTGGCATCAGGAACAATTAGAGAGAGAAATAGAGGAGGGTGGGGAGGGGGAAGCTTACACAAAGAGAGAGAGCGAGAGACAGACAGAGAGAGAGAGAGAGAAAGAGAGAGAGAGAGAGAGAGAGAGAGAGAGAGAGAGAGAGGAGAGAGAGAGAGAGAGAGAGAGAGAGAGAGAGAGGAGAGAGAGAGAGAGAGAGAGAGAGAGAGTTAATGGAAGCCGATTCGAGAAAGAACAAGTAAACTTATCTACGGAACGTAATGTAATAGCTCAAAAAACTATAACCATATGGGAGTCTAAAGAAAACAGCAAAAGAAAAAAAAGCATACATTCTGCATCCAAATATTCCAAAGAGGTCAGACAGACACCGGGAGATACAGAGATATAAGGGAAACAATTATAGAAACGAAAGGAAGAAATAAAGATTTAAAGAACTTACAGCGCTCTCTAGCTGAAAAGAGTATGCTACGAACATTTTTTTCCACTCCCTAATCGTGAGGAATCATGCAGAAAAAACCTACTGTAATCGTTAGAGTTTTTTTAAAATTTATATTTGTTTTTTTTAACGTTTCTTAACATTTCCCTTTTTTTAGCTGCAAACTGTTTGCCATCAGAACTTTCTCCTTGCAGAGGAATGTGATCCCGTTCAAAACACGTTTTTGTTTGTTTGAGTGTTGCTGTTTTTTTCGTTGTCTTCTAAAGCCGTCGGAAGAGGAGGTGATCGCTAAGTACATGTTAAAGGGGCACGCTGGTGGAGTCATTGCAGAGCGGCCGTTCTTACTCTTCAGTGGAGAGAAACACACACAAGAAACCTGTCTTGGGAGAAGTGTCTTTCCACACATTGTTGTTGTTGTTGTTGTCAATGGTCTTTTTGTGTTGTAGAAATTCTTACTTGTGTTGTAGTAGCAGCAACAGCAGCAGTAGTAGTAGTTGTAGGGGCAGCAGCAGCCGTAGCAGTAGCAGCAGCCGTAGCAGCAGTGGAAGCCGCAGCAGCAGCATAAGCAGCGGCAACAGCACAAGTGGTAGTGGTAGTAGTAGCTGTTGTTGTTGCTGTTGTTATTCTTGTTATTTGTTGTTGTTGCTGTTATTGTTTGTTGATGCTTCTGTTGTATTTGCTGTCGTTGTGGTATTTTGTATTGTTGGTACTATTCCTTTCCAAGTATAAAGCGCGTAAACACACAACGCACGCACGCACGCACCACACAACACACGCAAAGCAACACACACGCACACATCACACACACACACCACACACACACACAAACACACACAAAACACACAACACATACACACACAAAACACACACACACGCGCGCCGCGCGGCGCGGCGCGCGCGCGCGCCACAACACACCTCACACTGACTGACTGACTGAAACCAATTTATTGTCAATTAACTCAAGGTTGTCTCACACACACACGCACGCACGCACGCACGCACGCACGCACGTGCACCACACAAAACCGCACGCACGACAACAACACACACACACCACAACACACACACACACACCCCACACACACACACACCACACACACACACACCCCAACACACACACACACAGAGTTTTCTATCATTTTCAAACAAATAACTTTGGGTAATCAAGGCGAGAAATTGAAGATAAAAAATCAAACCACAAAACCAAAGAAAAAAAACAAACAGAAAAAAATAATAGTTTTCCTCTTCCCTTGAGGCAACGTATAAAAGAAGAGAGTAGAGAGAGAGAGAGAGAGAGAGGGGAAGAGGGGGAGGAGAGAGAGAGAGAGAGAGAGAGAAAAGAGAGAGGAGAGAGAGAGAAGAGAGAGAAAGAGAGAGAGAGAGAGAGGAGAGAGGAGAGAGAGGGAAGAGAGAGAAGGGGAAAAAAAGAAGAGAGAGAGTTTTGCTCATGTTTTTAATATGTAATCTTTCAAAGCAAATACAATTCGCGTAATCCGATATCATGGAAGAAACAGCGAATCAAGTCTAAAACTAAACCCCCCAGCTCAATTAAATTAAGCTCAGCAAAAAATTATTGAATTTTGTTTTTAGCCTTAAAAACATGACTGCCCTCGGCAGACACAATTAAAGGACCAAGCCACAGGCGTTTCGTGGTGTGTGTGTGTGTGTGTGTTGTGTGTGTGTGTGTGTGGTGTTGTGTGTGTGTGTGTGTTGTGTGGGGTGTGTTGTGTGGTGGGTGTGTGGTGTGTGCTGTATGGTGTGTGTGTGTGTTTGTGTGTGTGTGTGTGTGGTGGTGTGTGGGGTGTGTGTGTGTGTGTGTGTGTGAGTGTGTCTGCCCCTGTTGTCTGTGAGACCCCAGAAGAGAGAGAGAGAGAGAGGAAGAGAGGAGGAAGGGGAGAGAGAAAAGAGGAAAAGGGGGAAGGGGTGTGGAAGTGTGCTTGAGAGAGAGGAGAGGGGGAGAGAGGAGAGAGGGGAGAAAAGGGGAGAGGAGAGGGGGAGAGAGAGAGAGAAGAGAGAGAGAGAGAGAGAGAGAGAGAGAGAGAGAAGCAAATGCACATCACTGAATGATCAGTGATACCTTTTGGTCTTGGCATAATTGAAACACCGAGCACAAATGAACATTACAAATGGCAGGTTAAAATTCCCCTGAATGATAAATGACACATACGCCTGAGCCTACCATTCGCCAAAGTTTGGTTTTTCTAAACTCCCCAACATAGATGTAAAAAGAACAAACATATGTGCACAGCAGAAGTGAAATAAACCTGATTCTTTCAAAGCCCTAGGAAAAAAAAAATTGGCGAAACTAATCACTCGAGTCGAGAAGTTAAGAGTGAAAGCAATAAAACCAATGGATTACTTGTCTTTTTTATTTTTTATTTGATTTTAATAAGCTATCAAAAAACTTTCCCTCGTCAGTTCACTAAACGGTGAACCAAGAAATTTATAGAACTCTCGATGAAAGACATATAAACACAAAACACAAACACCCTCCCCCCCCCCACTCCCCCGCCCCCCCCCCCCCCCCCCCCCCCCCCCCCCCCTAATTTACACTGTTAAAAAGTTGCTTTACTGTGGGATACTGCACATTGAATAGCCAGTTACAATACCATTTGTAAAAAACACAAAAGCAGAATCAATGCAGTTCACAGGCTGTGTTATAATGCATTGAAGCCGATATAAGACCATGAAAAAACAACAAGTAGAAATCTATGGAGATCCAGGCTTGTGTTTTGTGTTATACTGTTGAAGCCAGTTAACTATACCATGAAAAAAATCATCCACAAAGTAGAATATAATCAATGGAGAGCCAGGGCTGTTGTTATACTGCATTGGGCCAAGTTACAATACCATGAAAAAATAACACTATAGTAGAATCAAATTGAGATCCTGGCTTTGTTATACTGCATTGGAGCCAGTTGAAAAATACCATGAAAAAAACACAAAGTAAGTATCTTGGAGATCAGGCTGTGTTCTTATGCATTGGAGGCCAGTTACAATACCATGGTAAAACACAAAAGTAGAATCAATGGAGAGCTAGGCTTTGTTATGCTGCATGCCCAGTTTACATATACCATGAAAAAAATCCACAAAGTAGAATCAATGGAGAGATCCAGGCTGTGTTATACTGATTGAGCAGTTATACAATACCATGAAAAAAACACATAAGTAGAAATTCATGGAGAATCCTGGCTTGTGTTATACTGCATGATTGGGGCCACAGTTACTATACCTTGAAAAAAAAACAAAGGCGACATCATGCAGATCCAGCGGATCATGTATGGCGGAATGCCGATTTTGCTCCGGGGGGGGGTTAAATGAGAATGGCCCGCGGCACCATTCAATTTAGGATTGCCGCGGTACCCTAACGACCAATAAATCTGTTCCGAGACATTCCAAATCTCTCTCTCTCTCTCTCTCTCTCTCCTCTCTCTTCTCCTCTCTCTCTCTCTCTCTCTCTCTCTAAATAAATGTACTTCGTTCTCAATTTGATTACTAGAATGGTCATTTTTTGAGTTTGAATAAGTATACCTTCATGGGCATTCAAAATCACTAACACAATGGCTTTCTCACGAACACTTTGCAAAATTTAGGAAGTGTAAATATCAGGTTGCAATAGGGATTATTTGAAGGAACAACATGTGGACTTATCTGTCATTTTTTTTAGCTATTTCAGTTATCCCAATTTTGTCTGAAACAGTGTAAGGCAATGGTTATATAAGCTCACGTTTAGACAGTTGCTTCGTAATTCCCTCTACCATTTAACGAAACAAGAAAAAGCGCTAAGTATCCAACAATGTTTTATCGAAGTTAACTAACGTTGTTTTTACTATCCGATTTTCGGTACATTCAATATTATTTAGATTGTTCCCATTTCATTTTCTTGTTTTTGGTTCGTTTAGCGAGTGTCAGCTTTTCAGTTTGAACCTGTAGCGCATTGGTTTTTACCGGAGGACCTCATCTACATACAAAACACAAAAGGAGAGAGAGAGAGAGAGGAGAGAGAGATTGAGTGAGAGAGAGAGTGAGAGAGGCTGAGAGAGCGAGGACCTCGGGATGAGGGACCGCAGAGACGAGGAGGGACCGAGAAGGGTGGTAGAGTGAGCGAGGGAGAGAGGAGCGGAGTAGAGGGAGACTTGAGATAGTGAGAGGAGAGAGAGGAGGGGAGGAGGGAGAGAGCATCGAGACGAGACGATGAGAGAGAGAGAATCAGCCCCCCAAACCAGGACCTCGGCGGGGGTTCAAGGGAACATCGTAGGTCGTACGTAGTAAATAAGAAATTGCGCCTGGGGCTCCCGATGGCCAGCCACATTGGACAGATAGCCGACGACTTGTTCCTCTTGTCTAGCCGACCTTTCTCGGTCCTCCCCCAGAGAAAAGTCAATTGCAATTCCCCCTTTCTATTCCCTTCCTTACCCTCCAGTCTTCTCTCTCTCTCTCTCTCCTCTCTCTCTCTCTCTCTCTCTCTCTAACTCTCGCTCTCTCTCTCTCTCTCTCTCCTCTCTCTCTCTCTCTGTGTTGTGTGTGGCTGTGGTTGTGTTGTGTGTGTGTGTGGGTGTGTGTGTGTGTGTGGGTGTGTGTGTGTGTGTGGGTGTGTGTTGTGTGCGGTGGCCTGTGTTGAGAGTAATTTTTATTCTGTGTCTTATAGTTCCGAGCTTTGTAATTGAAATACTATTAACTGATATACAACGACTTCGTAGATCTGATTGATTCTTTGTTTAAAAGAAAGGTCAGGGCCTAAACAGCGTTTAGTAGAGAAAAGAGTTCCATTTGTACAGGGGAAAGGAAAACCCACACTACTGACATTTATAATGTGTCAAAAGCCAGTAATTGTAGATAATTACTGATTTTACTTTTACATAGCAAGTCGTACATTCTACAAAAGAAAGCCAGGGAAAACAATAACCGCAAACTTATTACCTTCGCGTCTGGTTGAGACTAATTGGCTTAATGTTAAAAAAAGGCTTTTTTTACAACATATTCCTAAAGTGGGTATGACTCGAAAGATGAAGTCTTAATATATTCCCATAGTATTGGCCATTTCCTGCATTGGTGGAGTCGTCAAACTGCCCCTTCAGCCGCCCTCTTGCCTTCCGTGTACCGATACCAGGTCCTCCGTTTACAGCCTGGTTGGACATAGAAGGTTTCGCACCGAAAGCTCGCGCTCCCACATGTGGTTCAAAAGTCACGATCATCAGTGCTGGAGGCCAAATACACACTGACCAGTGGGACTATGGCCCTCTGCTTGCTGAAAAAACGCCCCTGACAGTTGGACTTTGGCCCTTGCTTGCTGAACTAATAACGCCCTCCTATCTTGACAGTAGACTAATGGCTCTATGCTTGCTGACCAAACGCCTGACCAGTGGGTGGGGACTATGTGCCCTCCCTGATTGCTGATCTTAACGCCCGCTCCTGAACTGTGGACTATGGCCCTTGTCTTGCCTGAAACAAAAACGCCCCTGACCATTGGCTATTGGCACTATCGCTGGTGAACAAAACGCACTGCCCGTGGACTATGGCTCTCTGCTTGCTGAACACAAAACGCCCTGACCAGTGTGGACTATGCGCTCTCTGCTTGCTCTGAACTAACGCCACTGACACCAGTAGACTATTGGCTCTCTGGCTTGCTTAAAACAAATCGCCATACCAGGGGTACTATGGCTCTCTTGCCTTGCTGAAAAACGCCCTACCTGACCAGTGGGACTATGGCCCTCTGCTCTTGCTGGATACCTACGCCCTGAACCGTGGACTATGGCCCTCTGCTTAGCTGGAAAACAAACGCATGAACCAATGGGGACTATGGCCCCCCTGCGTGACTGCAACAAACGCCTCCTGACCCAGTGGACTTGGCTCCTCCTGCTTGCTGAACAACGCCCTCGGCCTGACCAGTGGCACTATGGCTCTCTGCTTGCTGAACAAAACGCCCCTCTGACCAGTTAGACTATGGCTCTCTGCTTTGCTGAACTAATCGCCTGACCAGTGGACTTTGGCTCTCTGCTTGCTCTGAACAAATGCCCTGATCCTGTGGGACCATGGCACTTGCTTGCGGAACTAACGCCCTGACCAGTGGACTATGGCCCCTCTGCTTGATGAACAAATGCCCCGGACCAATGGACTATGGCCCTATGCTTGCTGAACAAAACGCCCTTCTGTCAGTAGAATAGGGCCCTCGGCTTGCTGAACAAATGCCCCTGGACCCAGGACTATGGCCCTCTGCTTGCTGGTACCAAAGACTGACCATTGGACTATGGCCAATCCCTTATGACTTGCTTGAACAAATGCCCTGACCAATGGTCTATGGCCCTCTGCGTGCTGACATTCGCCCTCCTGACCAGTGGCTATGGCCCTCGCTCTGCTTGCCCTGAACCTAACGCCACTGGACCAATGGACTATGGCCCTCTCTGCTTGACATGAACAAACGCCCTCCCTCCCCTCTGACCAGTTGGACTACTAAGGCTCTCTTGCTTTGCCTGAACAATGCCCTGACCAATGGACGATGGCCCTTGCTTGCTGGAAACAAACGCCCCTGACCAATGGGGACTATGGCCCTCTGCTGCTGAACAAAACGCAATGTCCATGGACCTATGGCCCTTCTCTGCTATGTGAACAAACGCCCCGATGACCAGTGGACTATGGCCATCTGATTGATGTAACAAACGCCCTGACCATGGGACTATGGCCCTCTGCTTGCTGGAAACAAACGCCCTGACCAGTGTGACTTGGGCTCTCCTGCTGGCTGAACAAACGCCTGACTGTGGACTATGGCTCTCTGCTTGCTGAACAACGCCCCTCCTGGACCAGGAGACTATGGCTCTCCTGCTTGCTGAACAACGCTCCTGCGGACCCAGTGGACTATGGCTCTCTGCTTGCTGAACACTAACGCCCCCTAGACCAGTGGACTATGGCCCTCTCTGCGTGCTGAACAAAACGCACCTGCATCCAGTGGACCTATGGCCCTCTGCTTGCATGAACCAAACAGCCTGGACCCAATCGGACAATGGCCCCCTGCGTGCTGAACAAACGCCCTCATCCTGACCTTGTGGGTCTATGGCTCTCTGCTTGCTGATACAAACGCCCTACCCCAGTGCTATGGGGCTCTCTGCTGATGATCAAACGCCTATGCAAAGTTTAGGACTATGGCTCTCTGCTTGCTGTAACAAATCGACCTGACCAGGGGACTATGGCATCCTGATTGCTGAAACAAAAAGCCCTCTGCCTGTGGACTTATGGCCCTCTGCTTTGCTGAACAAAACGCCCCTGACCAGTTGGACTATGGCCCTCTGCTTGCTGAACTTATGCCCGGCCTCTTCCTGGACCAATGGATTATGGACCTCTGCTCTGCTTGCTGAACAAACGCCCTGACCAGTAGACTATGGCCCTTGCTTCTGAAAACAAATGCCCTGACCAATGGGTCTATCGGCCATAGCTTGCTGAAATTACATACGTAGAGCCCCTCTCCTCGTCCAATGGGTCTATGGCCTTGTTGCTGAACAAATGCCGCTACACCAGACACCAATGGACTATGGCCCTCTGCTTGCTGAAACAAACGCCACTGACCAATGGACTATGGGCCCTTCTGCTTCCTGATGAATCAAACGGCCCTCCTGACCAGTGGGACTATGGCCCTTGCTTGCTGAACTAACGCCTGAACAGTGGGGTCTCTATGGCCTCCTGATTGGCTGATCAAACGCCCTGTCCACATTGGACTCGGCCCCTCTGCTTGCTGAAACAAACGCCCTCTGCACAGTGGTCTTGGCTCTCTGCTTTGCTGAGCTAACGCCCCTGACCAATGGACTATGGCAATCTGCTTGCTGAACAAAACGCCTACCTGACCAATGGACCTATGGCCCTCTGCTTGCTGAACACACGCCCTGTCCAGTTGACTCTGGCCTCTGTTGCGGAAAAAATCGCCCCTGACCAGTGGACTATGTGCCCTATGGCTTGCTGAAACAAACGCCCTGACCAGTGGACTATGGCCTTGCTTGCTGAACAAACCCATTCATGAACCAGTCGACTATGGCCCGCTGCTTTCTGAAACAATTGCCCTGACCATTCGGACTATGGCCCGTGCTTGGCTGAACAAAGCCCCTGTCCAGTTGGACTATGGCCCTCCTGCTTGCTGAAACCAAACGCCCTTTCCGGACCAGTGGACTAGGGCACCTCTGCTTGCTGCACAAAACGCCCTGTCCAGTTAGACTATGACCCTTTCTGCTTGCTGATAAACAAAGCCCCTCCTGCAGTGGACTTATGGCCCTTCTGCCTGAATGAACTACGCCATCCTGACCAAGTTAGAACTTTGGCCCTCTGCTTTCTGGGACAAATGCCCTGACCAATGGACTATGGCCTCTGCTTGCCTGAAACAAACGCCGCTCTGACCAGTAGGACTATGGCCTTTTCTTTGCCTGTAACAATAACGCACTGCTCTCCTCCTCCTGACCCATTGGGACTATGGCCCTCTGCTTGCTGAACAAACGCTCCATGGACCAGTGGGACTATGGCCCATCTGTTGCTGAACAAACGCCCCTCCTGACAGTTGGACGTGGCCCTTGCTGGCCTGAAACAACGCCTTCATGACCAAAATGGACTATGGCCCTAACCCAACCCAATGGGACTATGGCACCTCTGCTTACTGAACAAATCGCCCTGACCTGTTGGTCTATGGCCCTTGCTGCAGAACCATAAACGCCCTGACCAGTTTGACATATGGCCTCTGCTTGTGAACCTAATCGCCCTGACCAGTAGGACTATGGACCCTCGCTTGATCTGAAACAAACGCCCCTGACCTGTGGGACTAATGCACTTCCCCCCCTGCTGCTGAACTTACGCCCTGACAATGGACTATGGCCTCTCTGCTTCGCTGATCAAACGACCCTGACAGTGGACTATGGCTCTCTGCTTGCTGATCAAACGCCCTGACAAGGGACTATGGCCCTCCTGCTTGCCTGAACAAACGCCCTGGACAAATGGACTATGGCCCTCTGCTTGCTGATACAAACGCCCTGGACCAGTGGCACTATGGCCCCTCGGCGACCTCTGATTGCTGAACAAACGCCCTGACCAGAGGGGACTATGGCCCCTATGATTGCTGAACAAAACGCCCTGACCAAATGCGGACTTATGGCCCGTCTGTTGCTGAAAACAACGCCCTCTGACCGTGGTGGGGGGGGGTGACTATGGCTCTTTGCTTTGCGAACCAAACGCCCTGACCAGTTTTGGACTATGGCTCTCTGCTTGCTGATACAAAACCGCCACTGACCAGTAGGACCTATTGCTCTCTGCTTGCTGAACATACGCCACTGACATGTGGGACTATGGCTCCCTCTGCTTTGCTGATACAACAGGCCCTGACCAGTGGACTAATGGCCCTCTGGCTTGATGTTACAAAGCCCTGACCAGTGGGACTTGCGCCCTATGCTTGATTGAACAAACGCACTGAACCAATGGGGACTATGGCCCCTGCTTGCTGTAACAAACGCCCTGACCAGGGTGATATGGCTCTCTCTCTGCTTGCTGTATCATACGCCCTCACCAGGGTCTATGGCTCTCTTGCTTGCGGCATGGAAACGCCCCATCCCCCGACCAGTTAGGACTATGGCTCTCTGCTTGCTGATCAAAACGCCCTCTCCCCTCTGGACCAGTGGACTTATGGCTCTCTGCCTTGGCTTGACAAAAGCCCTGGACCAGTGTACTATGGCACCCTCCTGCTTGCTGAAAACAATACGGCCCGACTGACCAGTGGACTAGGCCCTCTGCTTGCTCTGAACTAATGCCCTGACCAATGGGACTATGGCCCTATCCTTGGCTGAACAAAGCCCCCTGACCAGTAGACGTGGCCCTCTGCTTGCTGAACAAATGCCCTCCTGCCATGGGGCACTATCGGCCCTCTGCTTGCTGAACAAACGCACCCTGACACAATGGACTATGGCCTACTGCTTGCTGGAACAAATTGCCTGACCAATTGGGACTATGGCCCTCTGCTTGCTGAACAAAAAGCCCTGACCATTGGGACTATTGGCCCTCTGCTTGCTGAACAAACGCCCTCGCCTCTCATGACCAGTGGATATGCCCTCTCCTTGCTGATACAAACGCCCCTGCCAGTGGTACTATGGCCCTCGGTTGCTTGAACATAACACCCTGACCAATGTGACTATGGTTTCTCTGCGTGCTGAACAATACGCCTCCTGAACCAATGGACTATGGTCTTGCTTGCTGTACAAAAACGCCTCCTGACTATGGATGACTAGTGGCCCTCGCTTGCTGATACAAACGCCCTGACCATTGACTATGGCCCATATGCTTGAATGTTCAAACAACGCCTGACAGTGGACTATGGCCCTTTGTTGCTGAACAAACGCCCTGACCAGTGTGGATAATGGCCCACTGCTGCTGAACCAAACGCCCTGACCACCGGCGACTATGGCACTCTGCTTGCTGAACAAACGCCCATGACCAGTCGACTATTGGCCCTCTGCTTGCTGCTTGATCCAAATGCCCTCCTGACCAATGGACGATGCCCTCTGCTTGCTGAACAAACGCCTGTCCAGTAGAACTATGGCCCTCTGCTTGCGGAACAAAACGCCCCCCTTTGACCAGTGGACGGGCCCTACTGCTTTTGGCTTGCAAAACGCCCCTCCTGACCAGTTAGACTTGACCCTCCTGCTGGCTCGAAACAAACGCCCTCCTGACCAGGGACTATGGCCCTCTTGCCTTGCTGTACAACGCCCGGACCAGTAGACTTTGGCCCTCTGCTTTCTGAAACAAATGCCCTGACCAATTGACTATGGCTCTCTGCTTGCTGAACAAACGCCCCTGTCCAGTAGGGACTATGGCCCTCTGCTTGCTGAACAACGCCCCCTCTCTGACCAGTGGACTCATGGCCCTTGCTTGCTCGGCAAAACAAACGTCCCTGGACCAGTGGACTTTGGCCCTTCTGGCTGTGATACAAACGCCTGACCAGTAGACTATGGCCCTCTGCTTGCTGAACAAACGCCCTGAACCAAGTGGAACTATGGCCCAACCAATGGACTATGGCCCTCTGCTTACTGAATCAAAACGCCCTGACCAGTGGACTTTGGCCCTCTGCTTGCAGGAACAAACGCCCTGACCAGTAGGACTAATGGGCCTCCTGCTTGCTGAACAAAACGCCCTGACCAGTTAGGACTATGGCCCTGCTGCTTGCTGAAACTAACGCCCCTGCCCATGGACTATTGCCCTCTGCTTGTGAACAAACTGGCCCTGACCTTGGACTATGGGCCCTCTGATTGCTGAACAAAACGCCCTGACCAGTGGGACTATGGCCTCTGTTTGCTGAACAGACTCCTCTGGACCAATGGACTTTGGCCCTCTGTGCTCTGGCTTGCTGAACATAAGCACTGGACCAATGGAATATTGCACTCTGCTTGCGGAACAATAGCTCCTTCAATGGGACTATGGCCCTCTGCTTGCTGAATCAAACGCCCTCCCTGACCAGTGGACTATGGTCCTCTGACGTGCTGAACAAACGCCCTGCTGACCATATGGACTATGGCCCTCTGCATGCTGAAAACAGTAACGTCACTAACACAGATACATTGAGACTGTGAGCCTATGCTCGCGTCCCCAGTGCTCACCTTCGACATCTTCTTCGTTCTTTCTTCCTAAAAGGGAATGGCTTCAATCATAAAAGAGTAGGTCACCAGCGCCCTTATTAAAAAGTAAAATAAAATAATCATAAAAGTGCGACTCAGCCTGTTGGCCCCTGGAGCAAAAATTTGGCAAACAAGCGGGTCGCACCACGTTAATCAAACAGTTAATAAAACCTAATGGCCGGATTCAGGCCCAGGTAACCATAAAAATATTCTGGGGAAAGTTAATATGGAAAAGTCTAGTCAATATGGCAGGTTCCAAGATGTCGTATCAATTTGCTCCTAACATCGAATCTGAAAGTTAAACGCGTCATAGGTCTGCGAAATCCAAACGAAGTCTATGGACTGTTCCTATGACAAACGTTTTTTGAAGCGGTACTGGAAAACCATAGTTGCTTCTGATCTGGAAACCTTAGTTGCTCTTGAACTGGCCACCATAGTTGCTTTCTATAACAATTTATTCGTCACTGTTTTTAACGTTCGTGGTCGATGGGACGGTTGATTACTGGTTTTGAACTGTACTGGGCACCAAATAGTTGCTCTGAAAACTGGCACATGTTGCTCTGATCTGGACCTTGTTGCCTTTGATCTTCGGCACCATAGTTGCTCCTACTGAACTGCCACCATAGTGTGCTCCGAACGGCAACCATAGTTGCTCTGAAAACGGGCACCATAGTTGCTATGAACTGGCACCATAGGTTGGCTCTGAAAACTGGCACATAGTTGCTCTGACCTGGCACCATAGTTTGCTCTGAACTGGATCCCATTAGTTGCTCCTGAACTGGCACCATAGTTGCTATGAACTGGCACCTTGTTGCTTGATCTGGCCACCATAGTTGCTCTAACTGGCACCATAGTTGCTCTCTGAACTGACACCATAGCTTGCTCTGAACTGGCACTAGTTGCTCTGAATGGATCACATAGTTGCTTCTGAAAACTGGAACCATAGTTGCTCTGAATCTGGAACCATAGTATGCTCTGAACTGGGAACCCATAGTTGCTCTGAACTGGAACATTTGTTGCTTGAACGGGAACCATAGTTGGCTCTGAACTGGATCTAGTTGCTCTGGAAACTGGAACCATAGTTGCTCTGAATGGAACCATAGTTGCTCATGAACTGGAAACCCATTAGTTGCTCTGAACTGGAACCATAGTTGCTCTGAAACTGGAACCATAGTTGCTCTGAAATGGAAACCATTGTCTGCTCTGAACTGGAACCTAGTTGCTATGTACTGGAACCTTGTTGCTCTGAACTGGAACCATAGTTGCTGTCCAATACCAATTCTTGTCACTGTTTTTACGTACGTGACGATGGCACGGTTGTTGATTTCAGGATTTGAATTGTGTTTTATTTCCCCTTTTTTCTGCTCTGCCGGTCCTTTCAGAAAGGTAAAGGTTGTATTCCCACACAACAAAATCCATTATTTGCACCTTGTTTTTAGAATGTGGAAAAAATACTTCATTTAAAAAAAGATGGATTATTTGAAAACCTACAACCATAATGTCTTTTTCTCCGTTTGTTGATTGGCTTTGACTGATTCTAAATTGACCAAAACATTTTGAACCGATTATTATTGGCACATGTACAATATAATTTTAGACATCCAAGATGGCGACCCAACCAAGATTTTGGAATTAATGAAAAGGCCCTTTCACAGCTAGGACGTTGCTGTTTGTTTGATTGTTTGTTTCTTTGGTTTGATTGTTTGTTTCTTTGTTTTGATTGTGTGTTTCTTTGTTTGTGCTTGTCTTTTGCTCATGGTATGTGATTAAAAAAAAATACAGACAGACATTCCCAAGGAAACAAATAAAATTTGTTGCCTTTTTGCAGTGCTTACTGCTTAAGTTCACAAAAATTATATTTCATACCTTGGCACCTCTGCACATAACTGTCGGCCACACCTTCTTGCCCTCACAACACATCCTCTTTCCTTTATTCCCTTCCACCGTATTGTCTTTCGCCCCCCCCCCCCCTCCTTCCGCTCCGTTCCTCTTCTCTCATCATCTCGTTTCTCCGTGTCTGCTTGGTCTTTGTTTATTTTTAATCTGTCACCAAGGTTATCAGATAGTATTTTCCACTACTAGTGTTAACGTGTAAATTGCGTGACAGTTTAAAACGCAAAGCAAGGGACAAAAACCATCACATTTCGTTGAGGATTAGAGTTAAGGAGTTGGATGCTATGGAATGCAGTTTGTATTGTATTTGTATTAAATTGAAGGTTAAAGATTGCTGTTCAGTTTTGGCTGAGTTCTCTCCTATTTGCCGTTCTGAGTTGACCATGTGTTCTTTAGGTGCATCAAGGGTGGAGCTGAGTTCTCCCTATGTATGGCGCTTTCTGAGTTGACCAATGTGTTCTTTAGATTATCAAATGGCAATAGTTGGGTTGCTGTGTTCTCCCCTTTAGTGATCTTTGGTTCATCAAGGGTGTGGGATGCTTGAGTTTTCTTCTCCTTTTAGTGTTCTTTTGGGTTCTTCTAGGTGGTGGATGGCTGAGTTCTCCCTATAGGTGTTCTTTAGGTTTCATCATGGGGTGGTATGCTGAGTTCATCTCCTTTATGTTTGTTCTTTAGGTTCTTCATGGGTGGATGTGAGTTTCTCTCCTATAGTGTTCTTTAGGTTCATCAAGGGTGGGCATGCTGAGGTTCGCTCCCTATAGTGTTCTTTTGGTTCTTCAAGTGTGTGGAAGGCTGGAGTTCTCTCCTATAGTGTTCTTTAGGTTCATCAAAGGGGTGGATGCTGGTTTCTCTCCTATTGTGTTTTTTGGTTCTCAAGGGGTGGTCTGGCTGAGTTCTCTCCTATAGTGTTATTTAGGTTCATCAAGGTGGATGCTGTGTTCTCTCTATAGTGTTCTTTAGGTTCATCTGGATGTGGATGCTGAGTTCTTCCTATAGTGTTCTTTAGGTTCATCAAGGGTGGATGCTGAGGTTCTCCTATTAGTGGTTCTTTAGGTTCATCAAGGTGGATGCTGAGTTCTTCATATAGTGTCTTTAGGCTTTCATCAAGGGGGAAGCTAGTGGATGCTGAGTTTCTCTTCCTATTAGTGTTCTTTAGGTTCATCATGGGTGGATGCCTGAATTCTCCCTTATAGGGTTCTTTTGGTTCATCAAGGGTGGGTGGATGCTTGAGTTCTCTCCTATAGGGTTCTTTTGGTTCCTTCAAGGAGTGGTATTGCTGAGTTCTCCCCTATAGTGGCTATCTTTAGGTTCATCAAGGTTGGATGTGAGTTCTCCCCATTTAGTGTTCTTTAGGGCATCAAAGGGGGGATGCTTGTAGTTTCCTCTCCTTTAGTGTTCTTTAGGGTTTCATCAAGGGGTGGTTGTGAAGTTTTCCCCTATAAGTGTTTCTTTAGGTTCATCAAGGGTGGATGCTGAGTTCTTCCTTAGTGTTCTTTCGGTGTCATCATGGGTGGCATGGGTGGGTGGAGGAGTGTTTGAAGCTTTACAGAGATCACAGTTATAGGGGATTTGGGGCGTAGTCATCTTTGCTGTTGTCTGGGGGATGGGACGTCCCACGTTAGTACTTTGCATTGTCCTGGGGGGGGGGCGGGGGGGGGGGGGGGGGTGACGTACCCACCGTTCGTCTTAGATGGTGTGTCTGGGTGATTTTCACCGCACTGGCTAGGGTTTCTGAGAACAGAGCTGTGCAGAGGCTGTTGGTGCCTATCTGGCTGTTTGGCATGTTGGGTTTGGCTGTTGGCTAGCTGTTGATGTACTTCTCCAGCTTGGTGGTCAACTGTTGGCAAGTTTGACCCACTATGGGACATGCTGTTGACGTATTTTAAAAACGCTCTATGGGACAAGCTGTTGACGTATTTTTTTTAACGCACCTATTGTCAAGTGTTGACTATTCAACCCACCTTTTGACAAGTGTTGGCGTATTTAACGCACCTATATTGAACAAGCTGTTGACGTTTTTAACGCACCTATTGACTAGCGGTTGAACCGTATTCAGCCACCTTTTGTCAAGCTGTTGACGTTTTCAACCCACTATTGACAAGCTGTTGGCGTTATATTTAAACCCACATATTTGGAAAAGGCTTTTTGGCATATTTAACCACCTATTGGGACAAGCCTTTGGCGTAGTTAATACCCACTTATTGACAAGTGCGGACGTATTATATGTTACCCACCTATTGACAGGCGTGTTTGGCGTATTGGACCCCATATGTCCACAAGGCATCTTGTTTGGCGTAATTTGACCCATCCTGTTGACAAAAAATGGTGGCGTCGTATGGGAACCTATTGTTGACATGCTGTTGGACTATTTGACCCTTCTGTCCACCAAGTTGTCTGGCGTTATTCTGAACCCACCTGTTGACAAACTGGTGGGCGGATTTTTGACCTACTTGTTGAAAAGCTGTTGGCCTGTTTGACCCATCTGGTCCACAAGCTGTTGGCGTATATTTGGACCCTCTGTTGACAAACTGGTGGCGTATTTGACCTACTTGTTGATAGGCTGTTGGACCTATTTGACACCATCTGTCCAACAAGCTGTTGGCGTATTCGATTTGACCCACCTCCTTCGACAAACTGGCTTGGGTTTTTGGTGTCACTTTCTGACCACCTGGGTTGTCTTAATCGGTCGGGTTATAGCTACTGTTAGCTGCTTGGCGTGCTTGTTAGCTGCCTTCGTTTTTCCTGTTTGCATGGTTTGCCTTATAGTGTTGGCATGCATGGTTGAGTAGAAATCACTCGTAGTGTGTTGTCTAGCGTTGGAACAGCATGTTTTGGCCGTTAGCTACATGCTGAGTATTTGTTCAATTCTCTTGGTTAGTTATCTGTGGGCTTGTTTGTTCCAGCCCTTTGGCCCTCTTTGCACCACACAGCACAGCAGAGTTGTGAATGACGCCAGGTGAACCGGTCCATTATAGCATTTCCTTCGGGCCAAAGCCAACTGCTCCAAGAATCAGTTGATCCCAGGTAAAGTTACACTCCCCTGCATATCGTTTTGGATGTTCCGCCCCCCCCCCCCCCCCCCCCCCCCCCCCCCCCCCCCACCCCCCCCAAGGTATCTGGCTAAATATTGTCCTTTTTTTTGTCCAAAACATAGTTATGGCCACTTATTAATGAGTTGAATTGCTTTGCGCTTTTTGTGAATAAGTCATGCTGATATTGCTGTTGGGTTGTTGTTGTTGTTGTTGTGGTTGTTTGTTGTTCGTTGTTGGTGTTGTTGCTGTGGTTGGTTTTAACCATTTGTTGATGTTCTGTTATTTGTTTGGGTTTCCTTGTTTCTTTTGTTTGGTGTTGAATTTGTTGTTGGTGGTGATGGTTAAACGCTTGGCCCATAACCGCGCGGTTGCAACATCTAACGGATAAATGGGCAATGCCAGAGGAATGCCATCCTGGCAATCGTTAGTGGGTGTGGGGGGGGTGCCCGGGGGGGCGGGTGCCCTGGTGATGGCGGATGGTGTGGGGGAGCGAGAGAGAGCGCGAGCGAGCGGCAGGAGCAGCCGCGCGAGGACCCCGCCGAGAGCGAGAGAGCGAGACAGCGCTACTGCGAGCAGCCACCGCACAATATGCGCCCGCGCGCGCTCTACCTCTCTTCTCTCTCTTCTCTCTCTCTATATATATATATATATAGATATTATACAACAGCGTGTGTATGTGTAAGTGTGTGTGTGTGTGTGTGTGTGTGTCGTGTGTGTGTGTGTGTGTGTGTGTGTGTGTGTGTGTGTGTGGTTGTGTGTGTGTGTGTGGGTCTAAGAGAGAGGAGAGAGAGATGACGGGATGAAGAGAATGTGACCCGTCCAGGTGTGAGATAGGGATTGCCCGAGAGAGCTGGACGGAGAGAGGAGACACAAAGAGCGAGAGTGACAGAGTGTGTGAAAGTACTCACAGAAAGACTGGAGAGACAGAGAGAAGAGAGAGAGAGAGGAGAGAGTGAGAGGAAGAGAGAGAAAAGACTAAGTGAGGGAGGAGGAGATAGACAGAACAGGCAGATAGAGGGACACAAGAGGGTGATTATTTTTATTAATAGCAGACAGAGTGATAGGAGGGTGACACAAACCTGAGGAGAGGTGAGACGAGAGAGAGAGAGGCCGAAGAGGGGAGACCGAGTGAGAGAGAGAGGACGGAAGGAGAGAGAGTGAGAGCTGAGAGAGAGAGAGAGATGTAGGGTGAAGTAGGGTGGGGTGGGGCCGCGGGTCGGGGGTGTGGGGGTGGGCGTGGGGGGTTCAAGAACTCGCGTTAGAGAGGTGACGCTTGGCATACAGACCTTGTTAGGGTGGCGCGGTATGCGTGTCATGGGGAAGCCCGCGATTGGGACTGGCGGGGGCTGTAGCGTGAAGTGCCTTTGTTGCTCTTAGCTTCTCGATGTGTGATTCACTGCCGCTGGACCCAGGACACAATAGATCTGATGAGCTCTGTCTTGCGAGTCGTTTTTTCCACCTCCACCTTTCTCCCCTATTTCCCAATCCTCTCCATTCCCCTTAGCTCTTCTCTCCTCTCTTCTCTCTCTCTCTCTCTTCTCTCTCCGCTCCTCTCTCTCTCTCTCTCTCTATCTCTCTCTCTCTCTCTCTCTCTCACTCACTCCTCTCTCTTCCTTCTCTCTCTCTACTCTCCTATCTCTCTCTCTCTCTCTCTCTCTCTCTCTCATAGCACAACTCTTTCTTCTCCTCCACAGATATCTCCTGTCTGTCTGTCTGTCTGTCTGTCTGTCTGTCTGTCTGTCTGTCTCTCTCTCTCTCTCTCTCTCTCTCTCTCTCTCTCTCTCTCTCTCTCTCTCTTCATAGCACAACTCTTTATTCTCCTCCACGATATCCTCTGTCTGTCTGTCTGTCTGTCTCTCTGTCTCTGTCTCTCTCTCCTTCTCTCTCTCTATCTCTCTCTCTCTCATAGCACAACTCTTTATTCTCCTCCATAATATCTCTGTCTGTCTGTCTGTTTGTCTGTCTGTCTGTCTGTCTGTCTGTGAACAGATGTTTGATGTAGACATCGAACACTAAATTATTTAGTCTATGGTGAACTTGGAAGGTATCCAATTCATATAAAATTCTTCTAGGAGACGTATTATGTATTGGTTGAAATAACCCGAACATAGGAAACCAACATCACTTTTTAAAGCCTATAAGACTTTAGGACAGTTGGATTGGGATGGAAAGAAGACTTGGGCTACCAATGTTCGTCAGTGCTTAAATTCATTATGGCTTGCATATCATTATGTTTGGAACAACCAAGGAGTTGAAAGTATATCGGGATTTTTGAAATGTTTTAACAAAGAATGACTGATTGTAGATGGCAAGACTGGCATGACTATATTTTACAGCAGTGACTGATTGCCACAGTAGAGATTGTTTTAGAACAACGCCTATTGATAGGGCCATGTGTTAAAATGAATATGGACATGTCTATTAATTGTGCATTGACTAAGTTTAGAGTTGGTACCTCTGACATAGCCTGCCGTCAGTTTAATAATTTAGTGTTTTGAATAAAAATGGTCTGATATGCTGTTTATGTTATCAAACCAAGGAAGATGAAATGCACTTTTCATTTGCTGTCCTGCACTCAGTGACCTTAGAGCAAATTTATGAAGTCAAAGTATTTTTTTTATCCTTGTAGTTTTAGAGTCAACTTACATGTAGCAACTAAACATTAGTGTGTCCTCTTTGATTTTGCTATGTACATATATGAAGAACAAAAGTGACTACCAACAATACACTCATAATAGTTTTGCATAGTATTTATGTGCAACTTTTTTTTTTATTCCATCTATTTTTGTGAGAATCTTTGTTCGTGTATTGTGGGTGTCACCCCTTCAGTATGAGCTATGCCCTTAATCTGAAAAAACCCATTGAATTCGTATTCGTATTTGTATTTGTATTCGTATTCTCTCTCTCTCTCTCTCTCTCTCTCCTCTCTCTCTCTCTCTCTGAGAAACTTTATTCATGTATTGTGGGTGTCATCCCTTCAGAATGGACTATGACCTTAATCTAAATCAATCATTCGTGTTCGTGTTCATATCCGTATTCTCTCTCTCTCTCTCTTTTCTCTCTCTCTCTCTCTCTCTCTCTCTCTCTCTCTCTCTCTCTCTCTCTCTCTCTCTCTTCTCTCTCTCTCGCTCTCTGCATGCATGCGCGCGCCACACCACACACGTGTGTGTGTGTGTGTGTGTTGTGTGTGTGTGTGTGTGGTGTGTGTGTGTGTGTGTGTTTTGTGTGTGTGTGTGTGTCCTTGCGTGGATATTGTTTTTGTGCGTGCATTAATATTATCCGCCAGCATGCACGCAATTGTGCATGCAGGTATTATCTTGAGAGTGCCTGTGAATCCCCAACTGGGAATGACAGGACAGCAATCTGAAGCAACGGAAACTTGCTTTTTGAAGAGGAGCCCCTCGGCCTAAACCAACGTGAACACAGCCCACTCATCAACAAGGGAGAAGCCGGGGAGGAACAGGGGAAGATGGGACAGGGGGGGGGAAAAAAGGAAGGGGAGAAAAGTTTTAAAAAAAGGGACAAGAGGAGGGGGGAAAAGCAGGAGGAGGAAAACGTAAAGAAGCGCCAACACCCCTTTTGTTTTGGGATATCACACGGCGCCTTTAGGGAGGGCCGCGCCCCGGGGCCGCGCGCGTGTGTGTGTGTGGGGTTGTGTGGGTTTTTTTTGTTTTTTTTTTTTTAAAAGGGTTTTTGGGGATTTAACAGAAAATTTAAAGAGAAAGAGAAAAAAATTCTGAGGGTGAGCGTGGAAAAATATGGGGAAACTGTAAAGGGCGGGGTTTTGTACAAAGCGGACTGTGAGGGGGGGGGGGGGGGGGGGGAAGGCGTGTGCCCCAATATGGGACGGGGGGCGAGGTGTGCAATATGGGGAAATTTTGGGGGCGAGCTTTGTGACAATATGCGAGTATCCCGCCCCACCACCTCCACCCCCCCTTTCCCCCGCCTCCACCACCCCCCCGGGCCTTTCTCCCCCCGACCTCTTCCCCACCCCCCCCAAGCCCCAATCACAGTTGGACAGATTTTTTTTTTCGGTTTTGTTTTTTTTTCCTGGGTTGCAGGTAATTTTAAATTTGGGTTTCAGGTAATCTTTGGGAGGAGTAGCTTGTCACCGAAATCACGGGCTTGTTTCCCCTCTTTGTCTGTCTGTGAAAGTCTTTATTTTTGTCCCCCGAATCTGACTCACTCCCAATCTTTTGCCCTCTATGAAATCCCTGCCCTGTCTGTCTGCCCTGTCTGCCGGCTCTATCTCTCTGAAAACTCCCACTGAAATAAAAATTTTTCAATTTTAAAATTCAAATCAACTTGGTTGATTATTTAAACCGAACAGGGAAGAGGGATTCGTGGGATTGGAGGGGTGAAAATTGAAAAAAGGGTAGGGTTTTTAAAGTGGTGGGGGGGTTTGATTAGGGCAGTTGATTTTTTGATATATCCTCATCAAAAAAGTTAGTGGTGTGCAGGGGGGGGGGGGAAAATAAGGAAAGGGGGGGAAGGTTTTGGGGGAAAAAATGCGGGGGGAAACGGGGGGTGAAAAAAACAGAAAAAATTTTTTAAAATAAAAAAAAAGGATGGGGAGGAGGTGGGAAAAAAGGGGGGTGGGGGGGGGGGGGGGGGGGGGGGGGGGGGGGGGGGGTTTTTGGGGGGGGGGGGGGGGGGGGGGGGTTTGGGGGGGGGGGGGGGGGGGGGGGGGGGGGGGGGGGAATGGGGAAAGGGGGAATACAGATTGGGGGGTTTCCCGCCCACAAACCCCTTGACTGCCATCTTTTTGGAAAATTTTGTAGTTTCTACATTTTTAAATGTCGGGAAATCCTCGTGTGGGGAAAAAAATCAAAACAATTTAAAGAAAAAAAAGTCTTTCAATGACGGGGGTTTCCCTCTCCCAGAAAATATCGTCACAAGTGAAACTACACATTAACATTTGGCGCACCCTACAGGATTGCATGATTTACAGACGAGAAAAGGGTTTTTTGGCCATGGAAATGATGCCAATTGATGTTTCTCCTTAAAAGACCTTCTTTGGGGAAACACAAAATTTACAAAGAGGACCCACCAGAGTAAAACCGGGGACAGACCAATTTCAGGGCAGCGTGCCAGAGGATGACCACAGGAAACAACTGCCCACATTTTGAAAGGGACGACCACAGTGAAAACGACTGCCCACAGTGAAAACGACGACCACGTGAAAACCAAAAACTCAACACAGGGCAGCGTGGCGCAGAGAGCGGGACCACAGTGCAACGACGCCCAAACAGTGCAAGGGACTGCCACGTGAAAACGACCTCAACACAGGGCGCGTGGGGCAGAGGGGACTGCCCCACAGTGCAACGACCTTGCCCACAGTGCAACCCCGACCACAGTGCAAGGGACTCGGCACAGGGAAAGCGTGGGGGCCAGAGAGACTAAACCACAGTTCAACGACGACCACAGTGAACGACTGCCCAAAGTCCCAACAAACTCAAACAGTGCAACAAATGACCACAGGCAACGACGGGCCCAAACAGTGCAAGGGACTTAACACGGGGCAGCGTGGAGAAGAGATGACCACGTGCAACGTTTGCCACATTTTGAAAACGACTGCCACAGTCCCAACACTCAACCGGGGAAAGGTGGGGCAGAGAAAATGACCACAGGCAACGACGGACCACAGTCCCAAGGGCCCGGGCCACAGTGAAACGACTCAACACAGGGCAGCGGGGGGCAGAGAGACTGACCACATTCCAACGACGACCACAGTGCAACGACTGACCACAGTGAAAAAACGACCAACACAGGGCAGCGGGGGAAGGCAGAGAAAAGGGCCCCACATCCCAACGACGCCCACAGTGCAACGAATAAATCACAGTGAAAACGCCCTAAAACACAGGGCAGCGGGGGGCAGAAAAGGACGCCCACAGTGAAAACGACGGGACCACAGTAAAAACGACTGCCCACATTTTGCAACGATGCCCACAGGGGCAAAAAACCAACACGGGGCAGCGTGGGGCAAGAGACTGACCACGTGCAAGGGCCCTTGACCACATTGAAAACGCTGCCCACAGTGCAACGACTCAAAAACGGGGCAGGTGGGGCAGAGAGACTGACCACAGTGCACCGACTGACCCCGGCCCAAGACGAACAGGAAACGATTTTGACCAAATTTGAAAACGACGGACCACAGTGCAACGCTCACACGGGGCAACGACTGACCACAGGCAAGGGAACTGCCCCAAAAGTGCAACGACTAACCACAGGGGCAACGACCAACCCCGGGGGAAAGCGGGGACCCGGGGGAGCCCGACCACAGTGAAACGACTGCCCATTTGCAAAAAGACCACAGTGCAAAACGACTACCACAGTGAAAACGCCTCAACACGGGGCAGCGTGGGCAGGGGGACTTACCACAGTGTTTAAAAACACAGCGTGGGAGAGACAAAACTCCCCCTTGTCCAGTGCTAAGGGGGGTCCCCACATGACAGTGTAAAGCAGAGAGACTGCCCAAATTGTTAGTGTTTGGGAAAGGGTCACCCATGACAGGGGAAAGCACAGAGATAAACCTTGCCAGTGAAAAGGAGGGTCACCCATACAGGGAAGAGCACACAGACTGTCCTTGTCCAGTGCTTTGGGGGGTCACCACATGAAAAGTGTTGAACAGCCGGGGACTGCCCCTTGCCCCGTGCAAAGGGGGGTAAACCACATGACATTTAAAGAGCAGACAAAATTTGCCCCTTGCCCGTGCAAAGGGAAAGGGTTTTACCCATGCAGTTGAGCAGGAGACTGACCCTTGTCCAGTGCTAAGGGGGGGTCACCACATGTTAGGGGTAGGGCAACAGACTAAACCCTTGCCCCTTGTTAAGGGGGCCCCCCAAAATTGGCAGTGTAGGCAGAGAGACTGACCCTTGTCCATGCTAAGGAGGGTTCCCTAAATTGAAATTTAGAGCGAGAGACCTCCCCCTTGGGCCAGTGCAAAGGGAGGGCCCACCCCCATGATAGTGTAGAGCAGACAGACTCCCCTTTGCCCAGTGCTAAGGGGAGGGTAAACCACAGGGACATGTGGAGCAGGGGGGATTTGACCCTTGTCCTTGCAAAGGAGGGTCACCACATGCCCTGTTTTGCAGGGGAAAACTGCCCCTTTGGCCAGTGCTAAGGAGGGCAACAAAAGACAGTGTAGAGCAGCCGACTGACCATTGTCCAGTTTTAAGGGGGTCGCCATGACAGTGTGGGCCCGGGGAGAGTTTAAAAACCGATGAAACAACGTGAAGCGGGAAAACCCCACCATTTCCCTGTGTAAAACAGTTCGACTTATTTTGGGCAGAGAGAGAGAGAGAGAGAGAGAGAGGGGAAAAGAGAGAGAGAGAGAGGAGAGAGAGAGTTTTGATTAACTTCACCACCCTGACGAGACTGATTGCAAAAAAATCAGGTAAAATCATCGAAAGCCCAGTCGGTTTTAAAGGGGAAATTACGTCAGTCTGGGGTTCAGCCATTAGGGTCAGTCGTGTTAAACCCTTACGTCAGTCTGTTTTTCGCCCAACGTCAGTCTGTGTTCGTTCAAAGGGATCTTTTTTCCCAGTTTACGCGCCCTGTGTTCAGTCACTGGGGTCAGTCTGTGTTCAGCCCTCTCCGTCAGTCGGGTGTTCGTCACTACGCAGCTGTGTTCAGCCACTACTCGGGTCTGTTTTCAGTCTCTCGCCCTCTGTGTTCACCCCTTTTCGTCGTCGTTGTTTTCGTGTCAAGTCATTTTTGTGTTCAGTTTTTTACGTCGTCTGTTTTTCAGTCATTACGTCAGTCTGTTTTAAACCCTTTAAAGGGCCCCAGTCGTGTTCAGTCCTACTAGTCTTTTGTTACCTTCTAGCAGTCGGGTGTTCAGTCACAAAGTCAGTCTGTGTTCTTCACGACGTCGTCTGTGTTCAGTCATCCGCCCGTCTGTTTTCATCACTACGTCAGCCCCGGGTCTCAGTCGGGGGTTCAATCTCTACGTCAGTCTGGGGTTTCAGTCATAGGGGTTAACCCTGTCGTCAGTCTGTTTTTCAGCTTTTACTTTCACCCCTGTGTTCAGTCACTACGTCAGTCAGTGTTCGGTCTTACGTCAGTCGTGTTAACCCCCACTACGTAAAGGTCTGTTTTCCCAGTAAATTTACGTAAAGTCGTGTTCAGTTACTACTTCAGTCAGTTTTTCATTCACTACGTCCGTCTGGTTCGGGGCCAAATTAACTCAGTCGTGTTCAGTTTCTACGTCAGTCTGTGTTCAGCCACTACGTCAGTCTGTGTTCGGTCATTTACGTCGGGTTCTGTTTTCATTTACTACGTCAGTCTGTTTTTAAATCACTAGGTCAGTCTGTGTTCAGTTCTAGGGTCAGTTGTGTTCAGTCTTTTACGTCAGTCTGTGTTCATTTTCAAACGTCAGTCTGTGTTTACCCACTGGGTAAAAGTCTGTGTTCGTCTCTACGCCCATTTCGTTTTCCCAGTCTCTACGCAGTCTGTGTTCCCTTTCTACGTCAGTTTTGTGTTTACCCAAATTAGGTCAGTCTGTGTTCATTTCCCCACGTCATCTGTGTTCGGGTCACTACGCCCAGTCTGTGTTCAGCCCCCGGGTCATCTTGTTCACCCAAAAGGGTTTCAGTCTGTTTTTCACCCTCAAACGTCAGCCCTGTGTTCAGTCTCTACGTCAGTCTGTTTTCAGTCACTACGTCAGTCTGTTTTTCAGCTTTTTAGGGCCCAGTCTGTTTTCAGTGATTACGTCAGTCTGTGTTCGGGCAATTACGTCAGTCTTTTTGTTTTGCCCTCTACGTCAGCTGTGTTAAAGCCACTACGCCCGTTTTTGGGGTTCAGTATCTACGTCAGTCTTGTTCGTCTTTCTCAGTCTGGTTCATCTCTCCCCCCATTGTGTTCACCCACTATTCGTCTTTTTCATTTTCTACGTCAGTCTGTGTTCAGCCCACAAACGTCAGTCGGTGATCACCCACTAGGTCAGTCTGTTTTCATTTTCCCTTCTCAGTCTGTGTTCAGCCATTACGTCAGATGTGATCACCCAACAAGGTCATCTGTTTTCATTTTTAAACCGTCAGTCTGTGTTAGTATCTACGTCGGTCTGTTTTTCAGTCACTCGTCAGTCTGGGGTTCGGGTTTCAAAGGGGTCAGTTTGTGTTAAGGCTCTACGTCAGTCTTTTTTTAGCCACTACTCAGTCTTTTGTTCATCACTAGGGTCATTTCTGTTTTTCAGGCAAAAAATCAGTCTGTGTTCTTCTTTTACGTCAGTGTGTTTTCGTCTCTACGTCAGTTGTGTTTAGTCACTACGTCAGTCTGGGGTTCACCCACTAGGGGAAGTCTGTGTTCGTCTCTCGCCCGCCCTTGTTCACCCCTACGTCAGCGGGTTTTTCGGGTCACACGTCAGTTTTGTCTTAAAATCACTACGTCAGTCTGTGTTCTTTTTCACTATGTCAGTCTGTGTTAAAGGTCAACTTTCAGTTTTGGCCCCAGCCCACTACTCAGTATGTGTTCAGTGACTACGTCAGTCTGGGTTAAAATCTCTACGTCAGCCCCTTTTGTTCGCCATTACGCCCGTCGTGTTCAGTCCCCTACATCAGTCTGTGTTTCAGCCCACTAGGTCAGTTTGTGTTCAGTTATTCGTAGTCTGTGTTCAGTCTCTAGTCGCCCTGTTTTCCGGGTCACTAGGGGTCAGTTTGTTTTCCCAGCCAATCGCCCGCCCTGTTTTCATTCTCTACCCCCGTCTGTTTTCAGTTTTAGTCAGTCTGTGTTCAGCCCCACTACGCCCAGCTGTTTTTTCAGCCCACTACGTCAGCCCTGTGTTCAGTCACTATTTCGCCCGGGTCTTCAATCACTAGGGTCAGCCCGTGTTCAGTCATTGTCAGTCTGTTTTCCCAGTTTTCTACTATCGGGTGTTTAGTCACTACCCCCCCAGTTTTGTTTTCCCAGCCACTACGTAAGTCTGTTTTTCATTTTTCTAGTCAGTCTGTGTTCGGGTCCCCTAGGGGTCAGTCTTTTGTTCAGTCACTACGCCAGCCCTGTCTTAAATCACAACGTCAGTCTGGTTCAGTAAATTTTGTCAGTTGTGTTCAGGGGTCTACGTCAGTCGTTTTCGTAAAACCCCTTCGTAGGGTTTTCATCACTACGTCAGGGGGGTTTTTAAATTCCAAAGGCCCCGGGGGGGCTGTTTTCGGGGGGCCAAGGGGTTCGTCTGTTTTCCCGGGGGGGTCTTAACCCTCGGTGTTCAGTCACTGGGTGTTTTTTGTTCATTTTAATTACGCCCGGTTTTGTGTTCATCTCTCGTAAATTGTGTTCGGGGCTCAAAACGTCAGTTTTTATTACCCAAATTGCGAAGTCTGTTTTTCAGCCCTCTCCCGTCAGTCTGTGTTCAGCTTCAACGTCAGTCGGGGTTTTTTCCAGTCACAAACGTCTTCTGTGTTCTTCCTACGTAGTCTGGTTCAGTCACAAAACGTCAGTCTTTTGCAGTGGGTTTGTTCAATCCTAGTCAGTCTGGGTTCATCAC
The DNA here is from genome assembly GCA_018398815.1 of Conus ventricosus. NCBI lineage: Eukaryota > Metazoa > Mollusca > Gastropoda > Neogastropoda > Conidae > Conus > Conus ventricosus. Next base: position 91,304,259 of record CM031601.1, on the reverse strand, counting down.
TACGTCTTTCTGTCTCAGTCTGTGTTCAGTCTTTTCTCAGCCCCTGTGTTCATTTCACTACGTCATCATGTTCAGTCTCTACGTCGGTCTGTGTTCACCCAAACTACGTCAGTCTGTTTTTCAGTTTCTCCCTTTCAGTCTGTGTTCACCCAAAAAAACGCCCAGTCTGTTTTCAGCCCACTACGTCAGCCCGTTTTTCTTTTTACTAGGGCAGTCTGTTTTTTCGGGTACTGGTCATCTGTTTTCCCCCCGTCTTCCCGTCGTCTGTTTTTCAGTTCAAACGTCAGTCTGTTTTTCATTTTTCTAGTAAGTCTGTTTTTGGGCCACTAGGTCAGTCTGTGTTCAGCCCTTACGCAGTCTGGGGTTTCAGTCCTACGTCAGCCCTGGTTCACTTTTTTTACGTCAGTCTGTTTTTTGCCACTAGGTCGCCCTGTGTTCATTTTCTAGCCCAGTCGGTTCAGTCACTACGTCGTCTGTGTTCAGCCACTGGGTAAAGTTTTGTTTTCGGGGCACAAGGCGGTCGTGTTCAGTCCAAACCCGTCAGTTTTTTCAGTCTTACTTAAAGTTTGTGTTCGTCACAAACTTTCCAGTCTGTTTTTAGCAAATTACGTCAGTCTGGGGGGGTTTTTTCAGTATTAGTCAATCTGTGTTCAGCATTACGCGTCTGTTTTTAGTCCTACGTCAGTCTGGGGTTCAGCCACTACTTTCCATCTTGTTCAGTATCTAGGGTCAGTCTGTTTCGGGTCACTATGTCAGCCCTGTTTCATGTTTACGGTCAGTCTGTTTTCTTTCCACTACTTCAGTAGGGGTTTTTTCATCACTACGTCAGTCTGTGTTCAATCTCTACGTCAGTCTGTTTTCAGCCTTTTTGTCAGTCTGTGTTCAGTTTTCTACATCATTTCTGTGTTCAGCACTAGGCCCAGCCCCTGTGTTCATTTTTTCGTCAGTCTGGTTCGTCTCAACGCCCGTTTTGTGTTCAGTCACTACGTCAGTTTGTGTTCGCCTTTACCCCGGGTCGTGTTCAGTCACTACGTCCCCGTGTTCAGTCACTACGTCAGTCTGTGTTCGGGCGAATACGTCACCCTGTGTTCAGTCACTAGGTCAGTCTGGTTCAGCCATTCGTCAGTCTGGGGTTCAGTCTTTCTTCAGTCTGTGTTTATCACACGTCTTTCTGTGTTCACCACTACGTAAGTCTTTTGTTCAGTCTTTACGTCATTTCTGTGTTCATTTCCTACGTCAGTTGTGTTCACCCATTTCGTCAGTCGGGCTTCAGTCACAAACCGTCAGCTTTGGGGTTCCCAGCATACGTCAGTCGGGTTTCAATCTCTATCGTCAGTCTGTTTTCGGGCCTTTAAACGTCAGTCGGGGTTCAGTCTCTACGTCGTCTGTGTTCAGTCCTATTTTCAGTCTGTTTTTTCGGGTTTTCGCAGTCTGTTTTCAGTCACTACGTCAGTAGGGTTTTTCAGTCACAAACGTCAGTCGGGGTCAATCTCTACGTCAGTCTGTGTTCGGGCCCAAATTACGCCCAGTCTTGTTAAAGTTCTACACCCAGTTTTGGTTAAATCATAGGGTCAGTCTTTTGTTCGTTATTACGTCGCCCTGTTTTCAGTCCTACGTCAGTTGTGTTCAATCACTATGCAGTTTGTGTTCGCCTTACGTCAGCCCTTTTGTTCAGTCACTACGTCAGTCTGTGTTCGTCACTAGCCCGTCTGTGTTCACCCAATACTTCAGTTTGTGTTCAATTAGTAGGTCAGTCTGTGTTCACCATTACGTCATTTCGGGGGTTCAATCATACGTCAGTTTGTTTTCCCGCCTTACGTCGTCTGTTTTTCAGTAAAAAAAGGGTGGGTTCTGTTTTCATCACTACGTCAGTCGTGTTCAGCCACAAGGGTCATCTGTGTTCAGTCACTTACGTAGTCTGTGTTCAGTTACTAGTCAGTCTGTGTTCTGTCCTAGGTCAGCCCTGTTTTTCGTCTCTACGTCATTTCTGTTTTTCAGCCCCTCTACGTCCGTCGTGTTCATTTTCTACGTCGCTGTGTTTAGCCACAAGGTCAGTCTGTGTTCATTTCTTTTTCGTCAGCCCCTGTGTTCATCTCACTCAGTCGTGTTAACTTTCTATTTCGTTCGTGTTTAGCCACTGGGTCAGTCGGGGGTTTCGGGGCCCACTACAAAGGGCCCTGTGTTCAGTCTCTCCCGCGGGTCTGTGTTCAGCCCCCTTCGTCAGTCTGTTTCATTCATACGTCAGTCTGTCTTCACCCACACGTCAGCATTTTTTTTCAGTCATACGTCAGCCCTGTGTTCAATCTTTTCGTCGGGTGTTTTCACCATTACGTCGTCTGTTTTTTCCGATTTTGGGTCAGTTGTGTTAAAAATCCCCTATGTCAGTCTGTGTTCAGTGCCCAAAGTCAGTCTGTGTTCACCCTTTTTTTCCCCAGTATGTGTTCAGTCACTACGTCAGTTGTGTTAAATCTCAACTTTCAGTCTGTGTTCGTCTTTTACATCAGTCTGTTTTCATTCATGGGCCCGGCCCTGTTTTTCAGTGATTCCGTCATTGTTTCATTCTCTCTTTCAGTCTGTGTTCAATCACACTTAAGTTTGTGTTCAGCCATTCGTCCGTCTGTGTTCATCACTACGTCAGCCCCTGTGTTCAGTCACTACGCCCAAGCCCCGGGGGTTCACCCACTACGTCAGTCTGTTTTTCATTCAGTAGGTCAGCTGTTTTCACCCCATTACGCCCAGTCTGGGTTCGGTCACAACGAAAAGGGTGTTTTTTCAGAAGGAAAGGTAAACCCTGTTTTCTTTTCTACGTAAATTTGTGTTCGTCATACGTCAGTCTGTGTTGACTACTAGGCCCGTCTGTGTTCATTTCCCAAGGGTTCATTCTGTGTTCAGTCTCTACGTCAGTCTGTTTTCAAACAACGTCAGTTGTGTTCGTCTTTTGGGCGTCTGTGTTCAGTCTCTACTCAGCGGGTGTTCGGGCCACTAAAGGTCATTTCTGTGTTCTGTTTCTACGTCAGTTTGGGGTTCAAGCTCTACGTCATCTGTTTTCAGCCACTACTTTCACCCTGTGTTCATTTTTCTACTTTTTCAGCCCCTGTTTTTTCGTTCACGTCGCCCTGTGTTTTTTTGGTTTTTTCAGTCCTACGTCATTTTTCCCTGTTTTTTCAGCCCCTCAAACGTCAGTCTGTGTTCAGTCCTAGGGCAGTCTGTTTTCCCACCACTACTTTTTAAAGGGTCGGGGTTATCAGTCTCTACGTCATCTGTGTTCGGGTTCTCTACGTCAGTCGGGGTTTTCCCCTTTCAAATCAGTCTGTGTTTACCCCACTAGGTCAGTCTGTGTTCGTTTTTTCCAAACGTCAGTCTGTGTTCATTCCTACGTCGGTTGTGTTCCCCTAGTCAGTTTTGTTTTTTGGGGCCCACAAGGTCATTTCGGGTTTTTCTTTTCCCCACGTCAGCCCTTTTGTTCATTCCTACGCCCAGTTTTGTTTTTCAGAAACTAGGTCAGTCTGTGTTCGGGCAAAGGCAGTCTGGGGTTCCCATTTCTTTACGTAAAGCCCTGTTTTTCAGCCTTAAACGTCGTTTGTGTTAAACCCACTCGATTTTCAGGTCTTGTGTTCAGTTTTACGTCAGTCTGTGTTCATCATTAGTAAATCTGTGTTGGGTTTTACGTCAGTCTGTGTTCAGCCCTTTTACTTTCAGTTGTTTTTCGCCACTACGTCAGTCTGTTTTTCAATCTACGTTCATTGTTTCGTAAAGTTTGTCAGGTTTCGTTTCCAGTTGTTTACCAATCGTCGGGTGTTCATTTATTACGCCCAGTTGTGTTTTTGTCCACGTCGTCTGTGTTAAATCCTACGTCAGTTTGTTTCAGCCTTTTACGTCAGCCCTGTGTTCGGGCCTACTAAAGCCCTGTGTTCAGTCACTAGTCAGTCGGTTTTTGGTGCAGTTTTTACCGGTCGTCTGGGTTCAGCCGGGGGTCAGTCTGTTTCAGTCCAAATCGTTTGTTTTTAGCCATTACGTCAGTCTGTTTTTTCGGGCCACTACGTAAGTCTGTTTTTCAGCCTACGTAAAGTCGGGTGTTTCAGCCTACGTCAGCCCTGTTTCAGTCACTAGGTCAGCCCTGTTTCGCAACGTCAGCGTGTTCAGCCCTCAAATCAGTCTGTTTTTAATCTTACGTCATTTTGGGGTTCAGCCATTACGTAAGCCCCTGTGTTCAGCCCTCTACGTCAGTCGGGTTTTACTTTTTTTCTAGTCAGTCTGTGTTCATTTCCAAAGTCAGTCTGTTTCAGCCCACAACGTCAGTATTTTTTCCCTCACTACGTCGGGTCTTGTGTTCAATTTTTCCGTCGTCTGTTTTTCACCCTTTTCGTCAGTCTGTTTTTCAGTCTCTACCAGCCCCCTGTGTTCAGTCACAAGGTAGTCTGTGTTCATTTTGTTTGTTTTCTTTAACGTCGTCTGTTTTAAAGGTTCAATTTTCGTTAGATTGTGTTCAGTCACTACGTCAGTCTGTGTTAAACCCCTTTCCTACGTGGCCAGCTGTTTTTTCAGATTAGGTCGTCTTGTTCAGTTCCCCCTTTAATAAAGTCTTGTGTTCAGCCATTAGGTCAGCCCCTGTTTCATTTTACGTCATTTCCTGTGTTCATTTCCTACGTCAGTCTGTTTTAAACCACTACGCCCAGTTTGTGTTCAGCCAAAATTTAAATTTTTTAAAGTTCCATTCGTAAATTTTTCGCCCTGGTGGTTTTGTGTTCAGTCACTACTCAGTCTGTGTTCGCCCTCCCGCCCGTCTGGTTCATTTTTTTAGGTCGTCGGGTGTTGGGGCCATTAGGTCGTTGTGTTCAAAAAAAACGTCATTTTGGGTTTTCACCTTACGCCCGTCTGTTTTCACACTACTCATTTTTGGGTTAGCCACTAGGTCATCGGGGTTTTCCCAGCCCCTACGTAAGTCTTTTGGTTTCGTCCTCCGGGGGGTCTGTTTTTCTTTTCCTACTTTCCTCTGTTTTTCTTAAACACCCCAGCCCCTGTCTTCAGCCCCTACGCAGCTTGTGTTCGGGTCTCAACGCCCGTCTGGGGCCCTTTTCTACGTCAGTCTGTTTTTAGCCAAAAGGTCAGTCGTTTTCCGTTCAAAGTCAGCCCCGGGTGTTCAGTCCTATTCTTTTCTGTGTTCATGTCTACGTCCAGTCTGTTTTTAGCACTGGGCAGTTGGGTTCAGCCACTCGTAAGTCTGTTTCTCTCTCGTCAGTCGTTTTCGGGCCTTACGTCAGTCGGGTGTTCATTCCTACTCAGTTTTGTTTCAGCCACTAGGTCAGCTGTGTTTAAATTTTACGTCAGCTGTTTAAAGCCCTTTTACGCCCGTCTGTGTTCAACCATTACGTCATTTGTTTTTCCCTTCGTCAGCCTGTGTTCATCACTAGTCAGTCTGTGTTCATTTCCTACGTAAAGTCGGGTGTTCGGGCCTACGTCAGTTGTTTTCAGCCCATATTAAAGCCCTGTGTTAAACCTTACGTCAGTCTGTTTTCGCCTTTACGTCATTGTGTTCAGCCACATCAGTCTTGTTCATTTTCCAAAAGGTCGTCTGTGTTCAGTTTACGTCAGTCTGTTTTAGCTCTAGGTCGGGTCTGTGTTTTTTTCCACAAACGTCTTTGTGTTAAAGCCTTCCCGTAAGTCGGGTGTTCAGTCACTACGTCAGCTGTTTTTCAGTCCTACGTCATCTGTTTTCGGCATTTTAGGGCCCAGTCTGTTTTTCCCCCCAAAGGTCGGGTTTTGTTTTCAGTTTTACTTTCATTTTTGTGTTAAAGCACTACGTCAGTTGTTTCACCCAAAGGGTTCAGTCTGTTTTAAATTTTCTACTCATCGTTTCAGTCACACGTCAGTTGGGTTTTTTCCTTTTTAGGTCAGTCGGTTTTCCCTTTTAACGTCATTCTGGGGTTCAGTCCTACTTTCATTCTGTGTTCAGCACTACGTAATCTGTTTCAGCCCTTACGTCAGTCTGTTTTCCCAGCCCTACCCAGTCTGTGTTCAGCCACTAGGTCAGTCTGTGTTCTTTTTCCTACGTGGTTTTGTTCGTTTTCCAAGCCCCTTCTTTTTCAGCCCCTCCTTTGTTTTGCCACTAACCCCGGGTCGGGTTGTTCATTTTTTTTACCGTCAGTCTGTTTCAGTCCACGTCTTTTGGGTTCAGTCCACTAGGGGGGGGGGGGGGGGGGGGGGGGGGGGGGGGGGGGGGGGGGGGGGGGGGGGTTTTTTGGGGGGGGGGGGGGGGGGGGGGGGGGGGGGGGGGGGGGGGGGGGGGGGGGGGGGGGGTTTAAGTAAAGTTTTGTGTTCAGTTTATTACGTCAGTCTGTGTTCAGCCCACTAGGTCGTCTATGTTCAGCCTTTATCAGTCGTGTTCAGTTTCTACGTCAGTGTGTGTTCGGGCCAAAGGTCAGTCTGTTTTTTAGTTTCTCCCCCGCCAGTCTGTTTTTCAGTCCAAGGTCAGTCTGTTTTTCACCACTAGTCAGTTTGTTTTTCATTTTTTAAGTCAGTTTTGTGTTCGGTCTTTTAAACGTCAGCTGTGTTCGTTACAAACCTAAACTGTGTTCAGTTTTTCAAACGTCAGTCTGTTTCTCATACCCCCCAAGCCCTGGTTTTCAGCCACTAGGGTTCAGTCTTTGTTCAGTCTCAAAGTCAGTCTAGGTTCATCTCTACGTCAGTCTGTGTTAAAATCACCGCCCGTCTGTGTTCAGTCACACGCAGTTTTGGGGTCAGTGTCTACGTCAGTTTGTTTTTCAGTCAAAACGTCAGTCTTTTTTCCCGTCCTACGTCGTCTGTTTTTTCCCTTCCGTCAGTCGTGTTCAGTCTCAAACATCAGTCTGTGTTCAGTCACTAGGTCAGTTTTGTGTTGAGTTTTTTCGTCAGTCTGTGTTCGTCCCCTACGCCCAGTCTGTGTTCAGTCACAAACGTCATTTTGTGTTCAGCCATAAGGGTCAGTTGTTTTCAGCCCACTACGTCAGTCTGGGGTTCAGTCATACGTCTCTGTGTTCAGTCATTTGTGGGGTCTGTGTTCAGTCACTGGGTAGTTTTGTGTTCACCATTACGTCAGTCGGGTGTTCAGTCATACGCAGTGTGTTTCACCCCACAATTTCAGTCTGTGCTCAGTCTCTACCTCATTTTGTGTTCAGTCCCCCTACGTCATCGTTTTTCAGCCATTACGTCAGTCTGTTTCAGTCAAAAACGTCATCTGTTTTCAGTCTCTAGCCCAATCGGTGTTCATTTCACTACTCAGTCTGTTTTTTAGTCACTACTCAGTCTGTGTTCATCTCTACGTCGGGTCGGGTTTTTCAGCCCTTACTCCGTTTTGTGTTCACCAATACGTCATTTTGTGTTCAGCCATTACGTCAGTCTGTGTTCGGGTCTCAAACGTCATCTGTGTTCACCCCTAGGCCCCGTCTGGTTCAGTCTCTACGTCATTTTTGTGTTCAGTCTAAACGCTTTTGTGTTCAGTCTCTACGCCCATTTGTGTTCATCTCTACGTCAGCTGTGTTCAGTCTCTACGTCTTTTTGGGTTTTCCCACCCCTTTTCTTTTCAGCCCTTTTCGCTCAGTTCAATGAAACAAAAATCTAAAATCGCCGGGTTTAGGCCCAAATTGTTCCCTCCGCAGCATTTTTTTTTTCTAAAGGGGAATTCCCAAATTTGCGAGACGAGCTCCGAGTTTGAGGTTTTCCCGCTAATTATGTCACTGCAATAGCTTTTTTATTTATCTAAAAACAACTTAATTTTTTGCCTCAAAGTTTTAAAATCTTTAAATCTGCGAAAGCCATCTAAAAAATTTGTAAAAGGGGAAAGGAGGTTAAGGACAGGGGGGCGAAAAGACACATCGCCCCACATAAAGAAGATACATCAATCCATAAAAAGAAGGGGGCTAAATTGAATGCCCGGGGGAAAGGGAAAAGAAACATTGTCACATGAAAGGGGCACGCTTTGGGAAAAGACACATCTGTCACATGAAAGAGGGCACTGATTAAAAGACACATCTTTTCACATAAAAGAAGGGCGCTAAAATTAAAAGCCCACTTTCTTTTCAAAATGAAAGAGGGCACTAAATTTAAAAAAAGGACACATCTGTCACAAAAAAGGGAAGGCGCAAAAATTGAAACCCAAGGGGAAGACACTCAAAATTGGGGGAAAAAAAAACGGGAAAAGGGCTGGGAATTGAAGACTTTTTAAAACCCAGTGGTTTTCCTCCAATTTTCTTTTGTTTTTGGAAAGGGTGGGGGAAAATTGTTTTAAAAGGTTTTTTGAGAAGGGGAATTTTTTCCTTGAGGTTACTTCATAGAAACCACATTTTCCCAGGGACCCCCCTAAACCCGTTTTTTAGGGGGTGTCAGGGTTTGATCGTTAGTAAATCCGGGTTTAAATTCATGGCAAA